>CM066340.1:18299261-18771761 GCA_033807585.1 Hydrophis major | reverse complement strand
CCTCTAGTGGCAGAAGGAGGCATGACACAGAATAAGCTTCCTACCTATGCCCAAACCTGACGTGCTGGAGAAACAAGCTAGGCAGTGAACCTTCTGAGCTCCCCCTTCATTACTCCAAGTCTGTGCATGGTGTAAGGTCTCACAAGGCATTTGTATGGTTCCCGCTCTCTGAACATGGCATGGAAAATGGTCTAAAATATCAAAGGTTCCAGATCGGGTCCAAAATAATGTTACCTTAGAATTTACACAGGCTTTCTGAGTTCCAGTTTTGAGGTGGATGTCCCTTTTAAATCTGTTTAGAGCAGCTTCCTCCAAGCATTCACCCTTTGCTCTCCAAGTCTGCCACGCCTGGAAGACACATCTCATTTTGCTCTATGCAGTGACTCGTGCAAAAGAGGACAGCCCTCTTCCTTGCACAGAATGGAAAGCGCCGTCTGTGGCACCACCATAGCTCCCAAGCTAGAGGCGCCCTGTGCCCAGCCTGGTCTTCCTCTTCGGTGTTATGGCTCTGCCAGAGGCAGGTTGGCACTCTCAAGAATGATGGAACTTCAAAAGGGAAATCAGCGCAGCCACGTTCAGAGTCCTGCTGTGTCCTTGGGAGTGGAGGGACAACTTGCCACAGCCAACTTGCTGTGGGACAATGGAACAATACTATTTAATTATTATTATTTAAATAAAAATATTAAAATATTTTGCTATTCACGCTTCATTCTGTCCCTGCTCTTGTATCCTTCCTTTAATGATTCTGTCCCACTCTTGTCCCTTGGCGGTGGTGAATTGTCCTGGATCCTCCTGAGAAGGAGCTGTGTTCTTTCCTTGAAGGACCCATTCAGGATGTGGGTCTGATGCTTCTGCCCATTCCACAGCTGACCAGAAAGGGTCAATGGCCGAGCACACAAGCTAAGGCATACTTATCTCTACCAAGAAGGTGCTATCTTAGCCTTGAATGATGGGTGAGATTTGCTACTGTCTGTTTTATTTAATCTGAAGGCATTTCCCATGTAGTTGCAACCTTATCGACGCACCCAGCCTTGGAGAAAATCTGATTCCTGCTAAGATTGATGCTTGCAGGTCTTAGCGAGTATTTCTCCCTGCCTGGAGATATTCCCCCCGCCCACCTTCTGCTTGTTTGGTGGCAGAGAAATCTTAAAGGACTCATCTATTCCTGGCCAAATTAGAAGATAATCAGAAATATCCCAAATCCCTTTGAGAAGCTGCAAAGTCATTTGAAGTGCGATGGCTTTCACCAGGCACATTGGATGGGGCAGCTTTTTCCATTAAGGTCTGTGTTTTATATTGACTGTGGTATGAGGTCCAGAGTCACTTCTCGTGAGATGGGCAACTATATAAATTTGATAGATAAATAAAGAGAGAGAATAAACTTCCGAGGTGCAGGTGCTTGGTCCTTATGAGACCCAGAATGCTGAATCAGGGGGATTTTGAAGCTCGCTCAAACGGTTCATTCACGGGGTCCTTGGTTCTGTCTCTGCTTGGTTGTTTCCTTGCAGATGCTTCATTACCCATTCATTAAAAAGCAGATAATAAAATAAAAAGAACAGCAGTGTCGTCAGTCGGTGCCTGAAGTTCTAAAAATAACAATTTAGTGATTAACTCTGAAAGATTAAAAATCAGGGAAAGCAAACAAAATACCCCCAAAATAGCCAGTGCAAAGCATTGCTGAAAGATAATTACGACTTGGCTGAGAACCCCTGAATCACCTTTTGTTCCAATATCTGAGCGATCACCGCCCAGCTCTAATCCTCTGCCTTAGATCATCTGTGCGGTTCTCCTACTTCCTTCAAAAGTCCTTAATCAACTTTTCGATGGAAGCTGAAAGTCCCACAGTAATAACAGCGATTCTGCAGCAAGTGCATTTCTGGATTTATGATGCTTAATTGGCCTTCTCAGAGAGGAATGCAAAGGGATGGAGATTCAGGCGGCTTCAACGAACCTTTCCCCCCCTCCTCTTCCACAGACTCCATGTTGTTTCCCCTAAGTTCACTGGCTTTAATTGTTCTTTGTTTAATCTCAGGAAGAATGCAGCTGAGGTTTTCTCCCCAAAGGTGGGTTGGATTGAGGTTGGCTGCATGCAAACCAGAGGTGGAATTCAGCTGGTTCTGACCAGTTCTGGAGAAATTTGGAGTCATTTGGAGAACCAGCCAATCCCACTCCATCTCTTCTCTGCCTCCCATCAAGTCCCAGCTGATCAGCTGGGTCTTTTTTGGTTGCCCTGTACAGGAGAACGGAGCTGGAAAGCAGGTCAGTGGGTGGGGAGGGAAGGGGGGATTTCACAGTAACCTTCCCCTGCCACACCCACCCAGCCACGCCCACAAAGCCATATCCAAAGAACCAGTAGTAAAAAATTTTGAATCCCACCACTGGTGCAAACGGTGCGAGCCCGTTCTGTTCAAAAAGTTGCACGGAGCCTGGGTTCAAGGCTGCAGATTTTGCAGGCAAGAAGCTTCCAGGCCACCATGAGGCTTTCAGGGGCAGCCAGGTGATGTTGCGAGGCCTCCTTCCAAGAGAGTGTGGGCTCCATCTGAGCCTCCACAGAAGAGCCACAGAAGAGGACGGGGGCCCTTCAGGGTGAAGCGGTGACAGACCCCCCCAGCGGCCAGAGGAAGAGGGCTGCTTTCAAAAGTTTGACAGATAAATAAACAAACAAATAAATAAATAAAGGCCAGTTCACAAGTGAAATGGGAAAACAGGGCTTCCTTCCATCTGTGATCTTCGATTCCCTCAACCAAATGCCCAATTTTGTCCACTGTTCGATCTGAATACTTCTGTGATGAAGACGTCCACTTTTGAAGAGTAGGAGTTACTCCTCAGTGCTGCTCTTGGCTTAATTTTGTATTTTCCCCTTGAGGAAAACCCTCGTCACTTCCCACCGCTGGCAGCCAAAGATGGCCTGAAGAGGGGCCTCTCATAGGCTTCCCTTCCTGACACCCAGGAGAAAGGGGGGGCTCTGTCCTTCTCCCTGGGGATGATACCATTACAGAGTAACAGAGTTGAAAGGGACCTTGGAGGTCCCCCTGCTTAGGCAAGAAACCCTGGACCATTTCAGACAAGTGGTTGTCCAACCTCTTCTTAAAAACCTCCAGTGTTGGAGCACCCACAATTTCTGGTGGCAAGCTGTTCCACTGGTTAATTGTCCTCACTGTTGGGAAGTTTCTCAATTCCAGGTTGCTTTTCTCCTTGATGAGTTTCCATCCGTTGCTTCTTAGGTCCTCAGGTCTTTGAAGAATACATTGACCCCCCCACTCCTCTTTGTGGCAGTCCCTCAAATACTGGAGCACTGCTATCTTGTCCCCCCTTCCTTTCATTAAACTAGACATACCCACTTCCTGCAACTGTTCTTTACATTTTTAGCCTCTGGTCCCCTCATCATCTTCGTTGCTCTTCTCTGCACGCTTTCTAGAGTCTCAACATCTCTTTTGTATTTTAGTGATCACAGCTGGGTGGAGTATTCCAGCTGTGGTCTTACCAAGGCATTATAAAGTGGTATTATTATCTATTGGAGCCCAGATCTTCCATGGTCTTTAGGCATCCTGGCAAGTACACCATTCTTAAATCGGAATGGCTCAGCAGAGTTCAATTCCAAAAAAGCACCAATCCTGCCAGGTTTGGCTCCTGGCTTGGTCCACCCCACCACTTGTATGAAGTTCTGGCCAGTAATGGGAGTGCCAGAAAAGCACCAAAATTATATCTCTATGGAATTCAATATAGTGCAGATAGGTTGGAAATGACAGGTTGGTTGGTGTAGAGAATGCGCAACAGCTGTCATTTTCAAGGGAAGCAAGGGGTAAAAAGGCTACAGGGAGTTTAAAGACAAAAACACCCCAAGTTCTTATAGTTTCAGCATGGTGAATGATGCTGAGATGGTTATTTTTAAACCGTCCCCTGTGTAAAACTCTCTGCTTTGCTGTTTCAGGGCCCTTCCAGAGTCCTTTTAACATTGTTGGTTAGGCCTGTTTCTGATGGTTGCTGGCAGAGAGAGTGCAAATGTTTTATCAGCTCAGAAAAAAAGACAGAAAGAGACAGTTGTGTATAATCTCCCTGTCCATGCATTATGCTCACTTTCCCCGTCTTTGATAACATTGTTCAAGTAAAAAAACAACCAGGGAAAAGCAAGCTATTTTCAAACATCAGAGGAAAAATAAAACACCCTTCACTTTTTCCTTGGTGTGTTTTAAATGTTGGTGTGTTTTGCTGGGTGGTTGTTTGTAGATTCTGATCAAGCGGTTCAAGAGAAGCTGCCCAGCTCTTCCTTCCCCTGAAAAGCGGCTTGGAAGTTCTCCAAGGAGGGGCCTCATTCCTTGAATCAAAACCTGAGGGGGGGGGACATGCAACATAATGTGCTGACTATGATTAAAATGTTGGCAACTGATGCAAGAAACAGGCATCTCTGCAGGCATGATGGAGGATGTGGAGGGAGAGGTGGGCGCTTGGCTCCAGGTGGGTGTTAAGAGGAACATTTTTAAATGCAGCACACATTTCTGTAGCCTGCTTTCCCTGGGAGATTAGTTGAAAAAGAAGTCAATAATGCCCTCCATAGGTGAAAATGTTTATTGCGAGGAGTGTGACCTAGAAAAGACACACACACAGACACACATACACCTGAATTCCCTCAACAACCGCTTGAAAAATAATTCATCAACTCTATGCTCTGTTCTCATTTCATAATTTATCTTGATCAGAGAAGCCTACAAATCTGAATTTCTGCAAATTGGATTCTTCTTTTTTTGATCAAAGAGGCTAAGAAATCTTTATGTTGCTAAAACACTTCTGTCTGTTTGTAACCTTCAGTTGGGCGAAGCAGTGCACTGCATTGGAAGGTGGCATCCAGCCTAACTGCAGGGTGAGGCCCCAAGAATCCAGCCAGTTGTGTTATCTCCATAACGGCCTCTTCCCTTGAGGGGGGGGGTCTCAGGCCCTCCCAGATGAGGAAGAGGAGACCCAACTCAAGACAGCTGCCCTGGCTTCTAGGCATCCACCTGTCTGATGAAGATAACCCAACCCTTTGGGGGTGCCTTATTGGTTTGGATTGTTAAGACTTTAGCCCAGATATTTTGCTAAGGGTGACAACTCCTAGCCAAGCCATCAGAACAGACTTGGTTGCATTCTTTCAATAGCAGGAACCGTGAGAAGGATCTTGGAGTCCTAGTGGGCGCTCCAATGTGAACCACAGCCAAAAAAGCGAATGCAATCCTAGGCTGCTTTAACCTAGGGATAGAATCAAGACCATGTGAAGTGTTAGTACTGCTTTGTAAGGCCTTGGTAAGGCCACACTTGGAAAATGTTAAGACTTTTTCCATGAGTGCAGAGAAGAGCAACATAGATGATTAGCGGACTGGAGGCTAAAACATATGAAGAAGGATTGCAGGAACTGGGAAATTCTAGCTAATGAAACAAAGAACCAGGAGTCACAGGATAATCAGTGTTCCTACATTTGAGGGGCTGCCCCAAAGAAGAGGGGCTCAAATTATTCTCCAAAGCACCAGAAGGCAGGAGAAGCAACGGATGGAACTAATCAAGGAGAGAAGCAACATGGACCTGAAGAGAAATTTGCCAATATTGCAAACAATTATCCAGTGGAACTGCTTGGCTCCAGAAGTTATGAGTTGCTCCATCACTGGAGGTTTTCAAGAAGAGACTGGACAGCCACTTGCCTGAAATGGTATAAGGTTTCCTGACAGAGCAGGGGTTGGACTAGAAGATCTCCAAGGTCCCTCCCAACTCTGCTCTTCTACCATTCTCTAGCTCAGTGCATGGAAGGGATCCTTTCTCCCCCGCCTGGGTCTCCTATCGCTGCTCTCGGTGGGTTTCTTTGCTGGGTTGCATTTGAATGCTCGTCAGCCTCACGATGATACCCAGCACGAGAGAGACGCAGGGACCGTGTGGGGTGAACTGGGGGCTGCCAGGAGTTCTGCTCACCTGACTCTCACTACACCCCTTTGCACAGCGGAGATCAAAACCCCGCTTCCCGTGTGCGAAGGGAGAACAGAACCAGCCTTAAGGGATGTGCAGGTGGCTGGCAAATGCATCATTTTGACAGTCAGGAAGGGGCTTTGTAGGTGACGGCATTTGTGGTTTGTTTCTATGTTCTTCACTCCAGACAGTTCAAACGGAAGGAGCTTCTAGGAGAATCAGAAAGATAAACTGAACAGCAGCATTTTTTAAAGAGGATGAGGTGGAAAGGAGTTGCGCAAAGACTGCATCCAACAAGGAGCCATCTTCAAACGGCAGCCAGTGCCACTGTGTTGTCTCTTCACACACACACACACACACAGAGAGAGAGACAGACACGGACACAACTCTCTACCACCAGGCAGGAATGCATGCATTCAGGAAGGGAAGGAAGGTGTTGTCAGAAAAGCAAACCCTTAAGAAGAAAATAGGACATCCAAGCGTATCGTTTTATTGAAGCAGGACAACTGAGCCATGTCAAATTCATTACCCAATAGGTGTCTTTCCATCTTGCAGAAACACAAATAGGATGCTGCCCTTCCTGGCTGTGCTCTGCCCCTCCTCAAGGAGCTGGTGATAACAACCTCTCTGTGTGTGTTTGTATTTGTTTAATCTATTAGGAATTGGAGTCGTCTAACAGCTCAGCCTACATAAATATTTGCCAAGTTTTCAGAGAAGCAGTACCTGTCATGTTCTTCACAGGGCAGCTGTTGTTGTGGTTGTGTTAGCTTTGTCAGTTTTCCAACACAGGTAGTCCTCATTTAGAGACTGTTTGCAGTTACGATGGTGGTGAAAAAGTCACTTTGCAACCAAATCCTTCTTGCACGCTTGCAGGTGTGCAAAGCAAAGGAAAGTGAAAATAAGATCGTAAGCGCAATTATGGTGTCACACAGCCACTACTTCACTTAAGGACGAGTTGCCAGTTCCAATTGTGGTTGCTAAACAGACGAGCCTGTTCAAACTGCAGACCTGAACTTCCTGGAAGAGAGCCAAGCAATGGCTTTGAGAGAAATGGGCCTCTTACATGTCTCTATTACCCAGGGATCTTTCCTAATGATGATGGATAACCAAACCTTTGCATAGGTGGTTCCGGTATAAACAGAGAGCAAACCCCACTCCCTTCTGGCACTGATGATGTTACCTCTTTGGGTAATGAAATGTTTGCGAGAAAACAACAAGCTTAGAGGGTATCAAAGATCATCATCTCCTCCTCCTCCTCCTCCTCCTCCTCCCAATATGTTACAAGCTACCTAGACCAAGAGCAGCAAAGATAAAGTAGGGACCACAGAGGAAAGCGTTAATTTTCTACGTACACCCTGCTGAGCTGAGGAGGTGCTGAGGCAGCTCCCTGACCCTTTCCAAGCCCAGCCTTATATCCCCGGATTCCCCCACTGCCAATGGAGGAGCCCCACACCCCTGGGAATCTAGACCTGCTCTAGGATGGCTCGTTCGTGCACTGCTGAATCACCTACGCAGGAAAACCAGAACCTGAGAGGTGAGTAATAATCCCCTTCCATGGGATCCGTGGAAACTAAGGCTGGGTTTTCCCTCTGACAATCCATTTGATGAACCATCATTATCTTTGTGGATGAGGTGGACTTTTTAAAGACTTGAATGAAGGAAAAAAAAAAATCTGAATCTGGCAGAGATGGTTTTTATTTGTCACACAGAGCCAACTTATTGTGAAAATTATATATTCTGTGTGCTTTGATGAGCTTGAAGTTCATTCCCAAGGATTTCAAGCTTTATTCTCTGTAAAACATTGTCCTTTTTATGCTTTTCCGCTTTGGATTTTATTCCTTTGCAGATTCATTAACCAGGTGACACAAAGCACCTTATCTGTTCTGACATCTTTTGTTTCAGCTACATTGGGATGTTCCTGAGATGCCAGGAGGTGAATGAGCTCTTATCCTTCCTCACCCACCTCTGGGTGATTTACTTGTGCCAAAGCTGCTCCTGGCTGGCTCTATAAAAGGGGCGTCAGACTCTTCAAGGCTGCCTTTAATGGGATTTTGGAGCCTTGTAAATCACCAGGACATATTTGTGGTAAAAGATAAATTCCCTGATAAGGAGATGCACAGCAGCCCTCCTCGGTCTTCCGAAGTTGGAGGTGAAACAAAAGGGGCCTGTTAACTTGTGGAATTTGAGCACCAGGGCGTCCGTTTTGGCATATTTGTCAGGGAGAAAACTCCATAAAAGAGAGGTCGGCTTCATCCATTGTGCTAAGCCATGGTTTGCTTAATTGTGATTTCTTGGTCGCATTCCCATTTGGCTGAACTGCATTGTGTCTTAGTCCCAGAGGTGCTTTTTCAAAAGTCAGCTGGACTTCCTTGTTATTTTCTTTGAAAATGTTTTGCTTCTCATCCAAGAAGCTTCTTCAGATCTCCAGGAACATCCAAGCTTCTTGGATGAGGAGCATAAATGTTTTCAAGGAAAAAACCAGGAAAGTCCAGTTGCCTTTTGAAAAAGCACCTCTGGAACAACCATCACCTGGATGACTGAGAAGCTCCCTAGACATTATATGACTCTAGATCCCTGGCACATCCTCACCTCTTGGCAGTCAAGGCTGCAGGCAAATACACAACAGTAGAGATACGCAACGCCCTTGAGAAACGGTAAGAGGCCTCCTCTGCTGTCTCATTCCTTCTCTGGCCGAGGCCCAGCACCCACCTGCCAATCAGGTCTTTGGGGCAGAAATGGCACTTTGGGACTCAAAGGACAACCTTGCTCTGTGACTTTGAGAATTGGGAAAGACATTCTTCTTTGGAAGGAAGGGAGCCGGCCCAGCTCTTCAGGACCAGCATATGGGGGGGGGGGGGGGCAGGTTGATGAGGTTACCATTTTAATTCTTCCTGTCACTTCGTAGAATCCCAGAATCTCTCCTGGAAAACAGGGGGATCATTTCACGCTCTTTCTTGTTTGGCCTCGCTCACCAAGTGGAAAATATGGCCCCCCATGCCCAAAGTCTCCTTTCCTTTTGAAATGTAGATGTAATTTGAAATGTCAACAAATCAACAGGGCTCCCGCAGAGGAGATAACAAGATACCCATGGCCTTCTATAATTACAATTGATTTTCTATCATGGCTTTCATTAGGAAGTATTTCTGGGCTGCTCAATCCACGTTGGCCAGGTTAACACACAATAAACTTCAAATGGCTGGTCGTAATATCGGTTGCGTTGCCAGCCTGCCCCTGCCTCGCCCTTCTTGCCCCTGCTGGAGTTTGGCTCAAAACGATTCCAATGAAAAGCAATCACTCGGCTGCAGTCTCCAATTGATCTTTCTCTAATTTCTCAGCTCTGACTTGCCAGCCAACTCTGCAGAGGCAGGGAGGCCGGATTTAACTCACTTCATCCTCGGCCTCTGTGCACTTGTGTGCTTTGGCATTTGCGTGTGGTGTGAGGCCAGCCAGCCGCTCCGGCTGGCACCCTGCATACAGCTGTGCTCCTGTCTCTGTCACGAATGGGCCTCCTGCTCCAAAGGCGCCGAGGGCGGAGCAAGGAAGCCGATTGCAAAGAAGGAAGGACCCTTCTCCCCACCCTGGACCCTGCCATACCCCACAATTGAGTCTGAAATGCTTGTCCTGAAGTGAACAGGAGGGCGCTTATTAATCAGTGGAAATCACAAGGTGCTTTGGAAGCCAGAAACCCTGCAGGAATGATGCCTGATTCACAGGAGGCTATAGTGAGCATTGAATGAGCCAACTTGGCTTTGTCTTTTGGAGATCTTGGGAGGGTTGGCCATTTGCTGCTTAACAATAATGGCTTCCCTGGGCTGCTTCCCCCTTCTCTTCCCCCTCCTCTTCCCTGGTGAATTCTCTGTCTCATACAGGCATCACATTAACCCGTGCCATTTGCTCCTGGCATCCTATATCTTTCATCTCCTCCTGAGCACTCAATCATGGCACCCCTGGAAAAGCCAAAGCATCAATTTGGGTAGCTGTCAACATCATTCTGCAGGTGCAGCGTCACACAGCCTCCGTGCACCCAGACAATTCCTGTGGGAAAGTGGGGCTGAGTTAAATTTCTCAGATGGTTCTTCATCTCTGCTTATCTACGCAGAGCAATCCTCTCCGCCTTTCTCCTGGGTGTTCCTCCTCAGCCAAGAGACTTTGGGATTCTTTGACCGCCCCTCTGGAAACCCCAATTCCCCTGCTACCCTGGAGGACAGTTCCTTCTGACCAGGGGGGGACAGCCGAGGGCCTCCGTGGACCCTGTCCTTGGTGTTAAGGGTTGTGTGGTTGCCAGTGCTGAATGAAGCTGAAAGTAGTGAATGGTTGGATCCCAAGAGGAAACAGCCTCCTCCTCCTCCTCCTCTCTCTTGCTTCTCACCTCATAGAGATTGAAATTCTCCTTTCTGAATCACCTGCTTGCAAAGTGAAATTGTGTGAAAGGCTACATCAAATTGGGTCAAGACATTTAGCCCCCAACGTCTCCATATATAGTTCTATAGAGAGTCTGCTGTCTCTATACCCCCCCCATAACTTGGTCAACTGGAAACCTCTGCTATTTTGTGTCCTTTCGTCCCTTTGCCCTGGGGGGAGAGGTGGGGTCCTGCTTTTACGTTGCTCCTCCAGGAATATTGTGTTCTCTTTTTCACTCTTTCTCTCTGTGCCTCTTAAAGAAGGAACAAGTGTTGTTATGTTTGAGAAACACATTATTTCTATGATATATTTACAATTTGATAAGCTTATGCATATGAATCTGTAGAAAGTTACGTGGCCTAACTCAGTGTTTGAAGGGAGTGGGGTTTGCAGAATGGAGGAAGAGGAGAATGAGAGGAGGAAGAGAAGTAGCAGGAGGACGAGGACTGTATAGTCCTTGGTGCTCTCTGAACTTGGTTGTTTGCTTGCAGATGTTTCACAACCCAACCATCAGTATTAGTGTGGCATCTAGAGCTTCATGTAACTAGATGCCATCATGCAGCACCTCAGTCTTGGACCTCTTTGAAGTGGGTCTTGATGAGGACAAGCTGAAGGAGAAAGAGCAAGGAACACAGGAGGTTCGAGAAGAAGGCTTCTCAAAGTTGCGGCCTTCTTCCAAACACCAACTCTGGGGATGTTCTTGGCTTTGAAAGAAGAAGATATCTTGCTGCAGGAAAAGAAGGACATAAAATTAATATTCAAGGAGAAAAATCAGTGGGCAAAAAGAAAGTTTTATCTTTACACATGAATGAATGTGATGAGGCAATTGTGCCAGATGGAGCTAGTTAGCTTTCGGTGGGAAATTCCGACTTCTCTGCATTTTCTGAATCAGGCCTCTTGGAAAGCAGCAAAACTAATAACTGTAATGATCTTGGAGATTCTGCAGAAGAGATAAAGAGACAATCCTTTGCAAGCCACGAATGAACGGACCCTGCAGTTGCCTTCCTGCCTCGGCTGCCAAAGGCATTTAAATTGGAGCGAGGCGAGAGATGGATTCCGCTCTTATTTTAGCCACAAAGTTCACTATCGCAAAACTAAAGTACAGCCTCTTCTGGATCCCTGCTAATTAAAGGTGTAGAAAATGGCCTTGGCTGAAAAATTAGCACAACCTCTCTCTAGCGAACAACAACCTCAAGTCAGATTTGATGGTTGGTTGTAAAAATAATGTTTTCCCCAATCAATGATCCCATCTGTACAAATGTCAAATAGGGAAGGCAGCAGAGAGCCAGCTGTTCTCCAACAAACATTCAGCTGCTTGGCTTAGAGACGCCCAGCCTCAACATCTGTGGAGGGGCCGGCAGGGAAGTGATGCCACACAGATTGTGATGAAATTGTGCAGAGGACACCATTTCCATAATGATGCATGCAAACTCAGTGTGGTGTCTCCCACATGTCCATGCTACACATGCCCTGAGCAAACTGTATGTTGATTCATGGAGCAAGCAGAAAGAGATGGAAAAGGAGAGAAACTTTGTGCCTCAGGATTGAAATAAAGGGTCCTCGGTGCTCTCTGAGCTTGCTTGCAGATGTTTCATGATGCAACTGTGAGTCTGGGGCTTCCAAAGCAGCCTGCCCATCCTTGGCGATGTTCCCTAGTTAAGTAATGAAACCACTGCAAGCAAATAACTAAGCTCAGAGACCACCAAGGAGTCCACAGAAGAGGCTTTGGCACACCCACCCCAGTGTGTGGAGGGAGCAACCCCTTGTTTCTTTGGTTTCATGCTGGTAAAGAGTCTGGGGGAGCTGGGCCAGCCTCCAAGGCACCTGCTGAGCCCTGGCCTGAGGTCTGGGCCTTATCTTCAAAGCTCTGGGGGAGACCTTGGATGCCCTGCTTGATCTTGTTTGCAGAGTCTGTTCAAAACCCAGATCGGTGCATCCAGAGGAAGCTGCAATAGCGGCCAAAACAAGCAAACTGCTTTGCATCATCTGGCCCACGAAATCATGCATCACTTACCTTCCCATTTCCCTGCTGCAGCAGCCAAAAAAGCCAACACAGTTCTCGGCTGCATAAACAGAGGGATGGAAGTGGAAGTGTTAACAGCACTTTATAGAGCTTTGGAAAGGCCACACTTGGAATCCTGCATCCAGATGTTGAGACTCTGGAAAGAGTGCAGAGAAAAGCAACCAAGAGGATTAGGAGAAGCTAAAACATATGAAGGACGGTTGCAGGAACTGGGTATGTCCAGTTTAATGAAAAGAAAGGCCAAGGGTGACACGATAGCAGAGTTCCAGTATCTCAGGGGCTGCCCCAAAGAAGAGGGAGTCAAGCTCTTCTCCAAAGCCCCGGGGGGGGGGGGGGAGGACAAGAAGCAACGGATGGAAACTAATCAAGGAGAGAAGCAGCCTAGAACTAAGGGGAATTTCCTGACAGTCAGGACAATCAGGGGAATAGCTTGTCCCCAGAAGTTATGGGTGCTACAATACTGGAAGTTTTTAAGAAGAGACTGGACAGCCATTTGTCTGAAATGGTACAGGGGGGTGGACTAGAAGACCTCCAAGGTCTCCTTCCAACTCTCTCTTATACTGTTATTCCCACCTTGGAGTCCCTAGAACACAGATGTTTGGAATGATTGCCATCTCTTCAAGATCGTGGGCATATATTCACAAATAATATTTCCCCTTGGTTTACGCCTTGGGCGATGTTTCCCCTGAATTTAGTTTTAAGGCTTTCTTTTCCATTCCGCAAAACAATAAAAAAATAAAATACATCTATGCATGTTTTAAAAGGAGAAGACTTCGGAGGCATCTAATGACTTCTCCCGTCTGTCACGTTAAAGTGCCATCCCTGCAGCGGTGGCAGAGTCTACGGAGTCTCACGGCGTTGCCTTCAAGAGGAGGGGTCTCCTTCGCCCCAGCCACTGGCTGCTCGGGCTCTGCACCCCCTGGCCGGTTGCAGAACCAATGAAGGGCCTGAGCAGGTTTCAGGGTTTGTTCTCTCGTTGCCCCTCTGGACGGGAGCGACCTTGGCCTTCCTTCCTGCCCTCTTCTTCAACTCATCTGTTGCTTCTGCACTCCAGGTGTAAGGCAGGAGGCTGGGAAACCTCTCAAGCATGACTAAGGGGCTGAAAGCATTTTGGCTGAATCTGGAGCAGCCTGTTTTCCACTGGAGCTGATCTGGTCTGCCCGATACCTAGCAGGGCACACATGAGCCCCCTCGCCAGAGGGCGTGGAGGAGGTCTGTGGGAGCAAACGCACCCTCCCACAGGCTCAATCGTGCATCCAGTTAAATCCAGCAATTGCTGCAAGAGGGATTGGGCTAATCAAAGCGCCAAAGCAGCTTGCTCGTTGCTTTTAAACTAACCAGCAATTCCCTCTTGGGCAATTGGCAGATTCTGCCAAGGATGGAGATGGGAATAAGGCATCTGCCCGCCACCCACAGCCCCTGCAATGGAAGACTGTACAGGCAGCCATCAGGCCAGCTGTTGGGTAAACAAGCGTCACACAAATGAGTGTTGCTCACAACTGAGCTGCTGCTGCGGCTGCTTTCCAACCCGTGGGTCACAGGGAGCCAGCTTCTGGGAGGGGAGGGCCGTGTGGGCACCAGACCCAGTGAGAACCAGAGGTTTCAGAAGAACAAACAGGAGGCTTTGAGCTTAGTCACAAACAAGCCACCGTCAGGAGTCAAGCCACATTAGGGAAATGTCAGTGCAAGAGATGGCCAGGCTGGGCCAAGAGCCTTGTCTGCCTGGAGACCTTGCACCCCTGAAAGGGACCTAAGTCCAGTCCCCACCCTGACTCTGATCTGCTGACTCTTATCTGGCACCAATTTCACTTCACTGTTAGTCGATCAGATCGTTGTGTGTTGGCTGCATGGACTAAATGCCTCCGTCCTGGCTCCTGGTTGCTGGCACCAGACCTTGAACAGTGAGGTGGGTGATGTGGAAGGGAGGGAGGGAGGAGGGACAGAGTTTAGGCCTGGCTTCTGCCCTCAGTGGGTTTCCTGGCCTGAAGAGCATCCCCACTTTCACTGCTGGGCTTCAGGTCAGGTCTGGCAGAAGACGGCATGTTGGCTTGGGATACGCCAAGGACTTAGCAGGACTTGGCATCCTGCAGATCGTTGCCAGGGCTGGCTGGCTCCCAAGAGGCCCCTTCCCCCTGCCCAAGCCTGACCTTTCCAAGATCTGAAAGATTTAAGCAGGGTCAGAGTCAGTGGCTACGGTTGATGTCCGATCTCCCCGTTGAACCTTGGACATTCAAACTGCAGTCTGGGGTTGCTTCTTTTCAGAGTCAGTCTAAGCTTGGATAGATTGAGAGAAGCCCAGATCCAGGACCTTCTCCTGCTTTGCAGCCTTGGACAAATCCCCAGCCCCTTTCAAATCCTGAGTGCCTCCCACCCCCAGCCCCAAATCCTGTGGGCACCATTGAGCTGGATCTTGGCTGGGGGGTTTCTTGATATTTGTTTTGTTGAAATGTGTTGGATTTCTTCCGTTTACCGAGATGTAAATATTGGCCAGGGACTGGTGATCTATCGCCTCTCATGAAAGCCGTTTGGCACTTTAATTAAAAAGATTATCTAGAGGCTGTGAAATAAGTGAGCCCATAACATTTTATTCTGGGCTGGTCGATCTGATAAACCAGGTGAAGAAATGCTCTCCACTTGGAAAGCCATTGAACCGATGCACAGGGGAGGCAGCTCGGCCCTGCCATGTGCAGAGATGGTTAGTCTCCTGAGGTGGGAAGGTAGCTTGATTTGGCCTCCTGAATGCTGCATAACACCTTCTATACAATCAGCCCAAGGAGTTTGCTGCTAAGCCTCACTTTCCTTCCAAGACCCACGAGTTGTGGGTGAGGCATTCTAGGTAGCACCGCCACTTTATGAAGGAGCCCCTCTTCCCCGAATTTTTAGAAAACAAGACTTTCTTTTCTCATGCCTTTGGCCCATATGGGGAAGCCAAACTATTTATCTCCCTCTTCCCCCCCCCCCCAATAAGACATGCATTGTGTTGGTTGATTGTGTAAATCTGATTGCGACTGGAAGTTGCGGTTGCTTCTTCATCACCAGAGGTTTTTAAAAGAGATTGGAGAGCCATTTGTCCGAAATGGTATAGGCCTAGGTCTCCTGCTTGGACAGAGGGTTGGGCTAGAAGACCTCCAAGGTCCCTTCCAACTCTGTTACTCTGCTTTATTATACTTCACTCAGTGTGTGTGTGTGTAAAATATTTTTCATTTGACTGGAAGATCAAGGGGATGTCATGGTACTGTCAGCATATATGTGCCATTTGCTGTACTCTTGGCCATGCTGATTGGACTTCCACAGCATCTGGCATGGTGCTATGTTCCCTTCTCCCTGGTAGAGACTGGGTTGACTGAGGTAGCCTTGCAAGATGTTGTCTGTCTGTTGTGCTGCTGACCCACAGCTCCCTGGCAGCACCTGTTTTATTGATGGGTAGGAAACACCCAGCCCAAACAGTGGGCAACCACTGCCAATCCCTCCGTCCGAAGCCAGAAGGAGCCAAATCCTGGTTCCTCTCAGACATTTTGCCAGCCTTCCCAGCTCTCTTTGTTTTGTTGACACCAGGTGACGAGGAAGACGTCTGACTTCCCTTCGTTCACAAAGAAAGCGGAAGAGAGGGAACATTGGAAGGTGGCGCAACCAGAGGCCCCGGCTGGTTGAGCAATGATCCCTTCAGGCCTCCACGTCTGGAGGCCTCTTTCCAAGTGGGACTTCCAAGGAGGCCAGCAGCCATTGCGAGCTCTCATCCGAAGAGCCTCTGGAGGAGAAGCCCCAGGGCTCCAAGTCCCAGATGGCCGGGCAGGAGTCCCCCGCAGAGGTGGGTCGAGCTGCAAAGCCCGGTCGCACCAGGAGAAGGTGTATGAGTTTGCGCCTTGCTGTCCAGACCCCCAGGCTCACCTGTGGCTTTAGATGGAGACCCAGGTGGGAGCATGAATGCTCCGTTTCCCTCATGAAGGGGGCAGGAGAAGGCTGAAGTCTCCCCCCGCCCAAGCTTCCTTCTCACAAGGCCGAGAGGGGCTCCCTTTCTGAAGGCTTTGCTGGGGGAAGGGAAGCCTCCCCCCCCCCGCCTCCCTGGGCCAGATGAGCAGGGCTGGTCTCTGTTAATGGAGTCCCCTAAGGGGAGGGGGGGGAAGGGGGGGGTAGAAGTCAGCTCAGGCACTGCATTTGCTGCCCACTTTAAAGGGCTTCGCTTTGGGCCCGGTGGGCTGCTTCCTTCCACCTGGAGGGTGGCTTTGGAGGTGTTTTCTCGCCACTTTCTTGCAGTGGCCAAGAAATGCAACCCCAACCAGTCAGATGAAGACCCAGGCCAGAGTGGCACCTTAAGGGACATCCTGGGCAGCTTCTTGGAACGCATTCCAGGAGGGTCAGGAGAAGAGCCTCGCCCTTTGCAGCTGGCAGCTTGGGCCCTTCCCTCAGCCCTGCCCCCTGCCGGCCCCCACTCCTGCAGCCCCATATTTCAGAGGACAGAAATGCTGCCCCCCCAGAAAAGGCAGAGACTTTCTGGGGGGGGGGGGGGCTCTCGTGGTTCCAAGGCCTGGGGCGGCCTCTGTTGGCCAAGGGGACACTTGGTCAATGGTTGCAAATATCCTTTGGAAGTCCTTGACTTACAACCACAACTTCGGCTGCTAAAAAGGCAGTTGCTATGTGAGTCATGCTTTCCCCTGGTTGTTAAGGGTTGCAGCGTTGTTAAGGGGATCATGTGGTCTTTGAGCAAATCCAGTTCTTCCCATTGACTTTGCCTTGTGGGAAGCTGGCTGGGTCGCAGAGGACAACCACCTGATCCCGCGACTCTGCAACTGCCATTGATCCATGCCAGCTGCCAAGCGCCCAAGTTTTGGTCACGTGACCTGTCACAACTGTAAGGGCAAAGACTTTCCCCCAATGTCCTTGGGTGTAACGGTCATAAGTTGAGGACTATCCATATGCCTCAGTTGCCCTGGAGGTTCGCTTTTGTGATGACGGCTGGACTCTGCAAGGAAGAAAGCGCCTGTTTGCCAACATTTCCATGCCAGGGGAAGCCTGAAGGCATTTTTCCAGGTGGGAGGGCGCTTTCTGCTGTGAGTCATTTCCCAATCCTTCCATGAAACCCCCCCCCCCCCACTGCCTCCACCTCCCACTTCTTTGGGGAAATCATTCTTTAAAGGTCTGGCTGGAGAGCCTCATTTATTCTTAGCTCTTTGCTGCCATCTTTTGCCCACTGGGCATAGAGACAGACTTTGCCAAAGAGGCACGCAGGTAAATTTTTCAGGGTGAGGTTTCACCTTCATATCTCTTACAAATATGGAGTTTGATGACTTCGTCCGAGGAAGTCAGCCTTCCTCTTTTTCTCCCTTTCCCCCCTGTTTTATGAAGCAGTTCCTCTCAGGTGGATCCTTTCAAAGAGGGGAGAAGACAAGCAGAGGTGGAACGCTTACAGTCTATGTATCTCGTACAACTCCTGGCTGATCTCCAAGGCCCATTTGGGACCGGTCAGTTCTGAATTCGGTTGTGTGAAGAGAGCAAGGGAAGAAGGAGCAGCAGGTTGGAAAGGATTTGACCCACCTGCTTCTGGCTCCAGTGACCCCTAGCTTTGGTGGCCAACCCATTTCCCTTCAATATAGCTTGGAAACCAATCAATCAATCAGTCAGTCAGTCAGTCAGTCACTCAATCAGTCAGTCAGTCAGTCAATCAGTCAGTCAGTCAGTCAGTCAGCCAACCAACCAACCAGCCAACCAACCAACCAACCAACCAACCACATCCTGAAAACATTCCCCAGATCATGCAAAATAGGGCCAGAATATTTAGAAAGTTATCAAAGAATCTCTATGTGAAGAGGATATGTTTGAGATGAATAAGTTTCACCCATGATTTGGGTACCAAATTTCTTAAGAATGATAAGACTCTAACCAATGACTGGGGTAAGCATAGAGAAATAATGGCTTTCTCTATTGAATTGAAAAAAAAGGATCAATTGCAAAGAGGAAGTTCATTTATTTATGAAACTTACATGACTGCCTGTCTTATATACAACGAGCCCAGGCAGTTCACAACCCAAACAAACCACAATAGAACCAGCTTCTGCGCATAGCAGGAGCATCGCCACTCTCCCCAGCATGAAGCCACAACATCCACCAGGTCTACCTTTGTGAGTTCCTTCTTATCCTCAGTCAATGAACAGTTCCGTGTTAATCTCCGCTCGCATCCCATGCTAAATTTATTTTATTTTTGAAATCCTACCCAACTTTCTTAAGGCCTCCTTTCTTATTCCGGTTTTTCACTTAAAAGCGGATAAGCCCCAGGATCCTCTGTAACTCACGGAACATTCCATCCCTTTGCTGGGAGGATGGATTTGGAGTTCTTAGTCCAAATCCAGTTCTTGCAGCTTCTGAAAGACGCTTTTCCCTCCTCGGCTGATAAGAGCCCTGTATCTCTCCTCTCCCCTCCTGCAAAACCTTCACATGCTTCATTTTAATAATGGATTTCTATTTAGATCAGGCTACAATAATTTCCTGCCTCCCTATCTTCGCTCCCCTCTGTTATCCGGGAGGGGCAATGAGACTCTTGGCAATTTTGTCCAGTCATCACATTTCGCCTGCAGACTTTCTGATCGGAGTGGGCTGTGGGAGCAGCTTTAAACAGGCAAGCATATTAGGGGCAATTAGGAGACATCAAACAATCCCTCCTTTCTCCTCCGCTGTGCTGCCTTTACTCGCTTTGCAAGCCGGATTCCATTTTGGTTGTCGTGAAAGAGGGAAAGAAAGAGGCAAAATAAATACTCTAGGCAGGCCCGGTCTTGCATCAAAGCTCTTCAGGCTCATCAGAAGGAGAAGGGGATGGGAATAAAACTGGGTTTCGCTTCAGGCGCTTTTACGCTGAATGCAAGAAGTGGGGAATGAGCACCCATCCCCATGTGGGTGCTTAGCTGGGGCTGTGGAAAAGACGCCGGTTCACACACCAGGCTGAGCGAAGGCCAAACCTCCCAACAGATGGATGGATGGGAGGCGCAAAGCAGGAGGAGAAAGGCAGCAGCCATGGAGCTGCATGGTCCAACCTCCGGTCATGCAAACAGACAGAGGAGGTGGGGTTGCTGGTGGAGCAGGTGGTTGAGTTTGGTTATGCCTCTGTGGGAGAGACGTCTCTGTCAGGGTTCCCTATCAAGCAGACGTTCTCACCGCTGGAGCATAGAAGGAGGAGTGAGGGTCCATTTGCTTTGCATGGGGGGGGGGGGAGAAAAGCTCCTTCTGACTTCCTGTATAAAGGGCTTGTCAGGAATCCTCAAAGTGGGACTCCATCCTGTATGCCCCCCCCCATCCACAGCTCTTCCAAGGAGGGTCTTGGTAATACTCCCATCATGTCTCCCCACCTCCCCTTCCCTAAATCTTGCCCAGCAAGGTCATTTACAACTGGTAATTCTTGACCTAAAGAAGTGAGGGGGAGGTCCCTTTGCTCAGCTGGCCCTTCCCCAAAAGGCATGTTGATTTGCCTATTATTTCAGCTTGGATAGACACCCACCCCTGGCAAGACAGTATGGAAATAGACGTCCTTTTTAAACTGCTACACAGCAGTTAAATCAAATAAACCTTAACAGAGTTCACACCATGCCACAACTGGAGTTTGCAAACCAGAGCAGAATGTCCATTTGGCAGGAGGCAGGAGGTTAAGCCACACACAAAACCTCTTCTGGCTTAAGATGGCAGGACACCCACTCCTTTCTCATTGCTTCCCCCCTCTGGGTGTGCACATTTCCCCCCAGGCTTCTCTGTCTCTCCTCTGCCCTAAACTTGGTTTCCACCCCCTTTACTTCCTCTCTTTTGCATTCTTCGCTCTCTGACTCTCTTCCTTGCCTCTTCATGCACACCCACCCAACCACTCCTGTGTGTGATCTCCTGAGCAGGGTGCTGCAGGGTGTAGCCCTTTGTGTGTGTGTTTGTGAGTCTCAGCATTGGAAGTCCTGCCCGGAGCAACTTCACCAGCTAGCAACTTTAGCCACCTTGCTTGTCCAAGAATATCCCTTCAGGGTGCGTTTAATTCCCCTTCCGCATGCAGAGCTGCAGGGAGGGGTGTGTGTGTGTGTCTGTTCTTTGCTGTTTTCCCAGTCAGGCAGGAGATGGCAGTAGAACTTCATTGTTCAGAATCTCTTGGCCTCCCAACCTTCAATTCGCTTAGAGAAACCCAGATTTATCTCCTCTTAATCCAATGTTCCTTTCAATGTTCTTAGCTATTAGTTGGATTTACTTTCGCCTGCTGCTGAAGATTTAAGAGGGAACAGGTGGTCCGTGATTTAAATTTACATTCTGGCCTGCCACTGCTGGGGAAATTAAAGTGATGTACTAGGCAAGATCCACCTCTGCGTCTTCCTCCCTTGCTGCCCCGTCCTATGAGGGAGGCTGAGAACAGGAAGCTGCTGGTTCACGTGGCCACCAATCTGAACTGCTCTGCAACCATCTTCCCTCCTCCCCTGAGGTCGGGAACAAACCCTCTGGACTGAAAACACCTCTTGGCATAAGCACCACTCCCTTCCTAGAAGGAGGAAAGGAGGGAGGGGAGGAGCCCATTCCCAGAAAGCATCTTCTGGAGAGGTTTGGCCTTCCAGGAGAGGCAGAAATGGGGCTGCCGAGCTGTTCAGGAGGTTGGTCCTCTCTCCTGCTCTTCCCAGCCACCTGGTGCTGGGGCTCACAGAGAGAGAGAAAGATGGATAAATATAGAGACAGATGAGAGAGAGAAAGACGGCAGAACATTGTCTTCTTTTATTTTAACCGTCCGTACTTCTATTTTAGAGTTTTAGCTCTAGGTTTTAGTTAGGCATAGAAGGTGTCCAGTTGCTTCAGTCTGGAGAAATAATCTACAGAGTTAATAAGAGCGACATCAATTGTCTGTATTGTTCTTTTAGATTATGCTTTATGTCTTGTTCCCTCTCCTTTTCTACTTGGACAAATTAGTTCGTTGCTTTGTTCCATTCTGGCCTTGGACTGAAAAAAGCTGACCTGACTTGGCAACTGGGCCCCTTGGCTGCTCTGGTCCTCACCCTTCATCTCTCGTCCGGTCTGTTGGGAGGACCCACCCAAGCCACTGCGGGGGAAAGAAAGCCATGGCAGAAACGAGAGCTTCAGTGGGGGCAGCCGAGCGCATGTTGCCCCTCCAGCCTTGGCAAGACCACCTCAGGGCCTCTGGGTGGTGGCCATGATCTTTAGAAAGATAAGAGGAGTGGGAGAAGGAAGCCAGCCCATGTCTCTCCTTTGGGTCGCTTGGAAATCCTTCTGGATGGGCCTTTCTCCTTTGCCCAGTGAAGGTAGCCATAGCAATAGCTCTTAGACTGATATACCGCTTTATAGTGCTTTAGAGCCCCTCTCTAAGTGGTTGACAGAGTCAGCCTCTTGCCCCCAACAACCTGGATCCTCATTTTACCCACCTCGGAAGGATGGGAGGCTGAGTCGACCTTGAGCCGGTCAGGATCAAACTGTGGCCATGGGCAGAGTCTGCAATATTGCATTCTAACCACTATGCCACCATGGAAGGAAGGAAGGAAGGAAGGAAGGAAGGAAGGAAGGAAGGAAGGAAGGAAGGAAGGAAGGAAGGAAGGAAGGAAGGAAGGAAGGAAGGAATAGCAACAGCCCTTGGACTTATACCACTTCGCAGTGCTTCACAACCCTCTCTAAGCAGTTTACAGAGTCAGCCTATTGGCCGCCAACAAGATGGCTTCCTGGGACAACTTACAATAAAACCCCAGGTTTTGTCAGCTGTTTTTCCGGGCTCCCTCCCTTGCATCCCAGAGTTTTCCTTAATTTTCAATAAAACATGCAATTAAGAAAACCTTCTAATGCTGTGCCAATTAAAATTGATCCTAATAGGGACGTTTGCTTTATATAATCATTAGATACCTTTTATTGGGATTAGCCATTGAAATGCCAGCGTACTTCACATAAACATTTTTTATTTATGTCTAAAATGCGTTTGGAGGAGATGCTTTTATTCCCCCTATTGCCAGAAGGCCTGATGATTTATTAAAAGGGCTTTTTAAAAATTGGATTGCAGTAATCTCTCCAGTCTGTTCCCATTTTATTTTTTTATTATTATTAATTTTATAAAGGGAGGGGGGAAGACAACAACAAGGGTAGCTCACTGGTGGAACACACACTTTGCATGCAAGAGGCGTAGCTCAGCCAGAAGGCAGCCTCTTTCCAGAAGTGGGGCCAGCCCAAGCTTCTATGCCTTGGGGTGCCTCAGATCATTTGGGGCTCTTCTCCTGGACCCCAAACACCAAGGAGGCATCCACCAGCAGCTTGTCCCTCGAGAAAGGGTCTCCAGCAGCCCCCAACTCCTCTCTGCAAACACCAAGGTCCTGCCCATGGCTCCTGGTGACTTTGTTTCCAGGTGGGCCTTCTGCTCATTGGTTCAGGGGTGGCTTTGCTCTCAGATCTTGCTATGACTATCTGGGAAACCTTCCTGGACTCATAGGTCTTCCCCTCCCCTCTTTATGTTGTCCCCCTCATCCTCAGGGACTGGACTCACCCAACATAGGTCACCACTGAACTTGCTTTCTGCACACCTGCGATGCTTAGAATTACAATCTATATGATGGGGCTTCCAAGGAGATGCTTCTACAGCCAAAGCATAGGCCATAGAATAATAATAATAGAGCCTTGGAGGTCTTCTAGTCCAACCCCGTCCTCAGGCGGGAGACCCCCTAATGGCGTAGAACCTAGACCCTTTTCACACACATGTTTGTCCAGTCTCTTTGCGAAACCTTCCGGTGATGGAGCACCCACAATTTCTGAAGGCAGGCTGTTCCACTGACCCCAACTCAAAAAGGCAAAAGCATCTCAGATCCTTCTTTGGCACCAAGCACTCCAAAAGGTGATGAGATGGGTTGCCTACCTTGAATTACAGAAAGGAGAATGTTGGACAACTGGGGGGGGGGGTTCTTGTCTTGCCTTCTTGTGAGGGTGGGTGGTCCAGATCCCAACAGGCAGAGACCGAGAGGTCATGAAGGAATGGTGGTCCTATCAAGTGGGTTCCTGGGCTTCAGCCATGGCCAGCCCTTTGACCCTCACAGCCTCCTCAAAGAGAAATTTTCCCAATCAGGTCTTCCTCTCCCCAAGTTGCATCTCATTGAAGGCAGTCGCATTAAATGCTGAAAGGTAGAGATAGAAAAAGGATTTGGAAGCAATGAAAGGAAGCCTATTATTTCCTTCTGAGTGTCTTCCCTTCTGAAGGGATTATAAAACATATTTTTTGGTAGTTTTCTTTTTTGGCTAATGAAACGTGTTGTTAATTGTCTGTGTAAGAGTAGAGTTTTGCCTAAAGGTGCTATTTGCTAATTGTTCATTTCCAAAAGATCATGTTTAATCAGGGCTGGTGATTGAATAATAAAACCTAATTTTGTATTATTGATGCTGTTCCTTTTCTCACAATAGGTCCTCCAGATATCTATTCGGGGAGACGGTGGTTTTTATTTGCATTCACTTTGCAATGCTGGGGCAGAATTTAGGTGTCACTTGTCGTCCAGATGCAGATGCAAGGGTAGAAAGCGGGTGTAGCTTGGCAACTGTGCAGCCGAGCAGCTTTTAGCTCAAACACTCTTGCAAATGGACCACACAATCCAAGAAGGAACACTTTTCACAATGGGACTGCTTGCAATCAAGAAATGGAACCTCTAGGTGTAAACTCAAAGGACAAATATTGAAATCATGGTGTACTTGAAGGAGGGGAAACCAGTCTGTTGACCACCACAGAAACCAGAATTAATTGACCACTATTTCTATGACCTGGGAAAACTCTGTGGGTCTGCATTAGGTCAATATGGTTTCCAAAACAGCCTCTAAGTGGAGCTTCTATGGTGTCTTCCTGAGCCTGAAAAGCTTTTGATCTGCAGGAATGTAGTCAAAGGTGGCAACTTTCTAATCCAATAGATCTCAGATAAGCAGGAACTCGGTTTATCAGGTAGAAATGATACTGGGCGCTTATCAGCGTTCACCAGGCATGTTTTAAAGGCCTTCTGTGAAATTACCCTCCATAATCAGCTTAGCTAGCATCTCAATGTGCAAGGTTTCTTCTGACAGGTGTCTCTCTCTCTCCCCCACACACACCCAAGGCCCATCAGATAGTTTTGCTGCCCAAGAGACTCTTTTTAAGCAGAAGACAATCTTTGCCATCAGATATTAGCAAGAGCTGTCTCCCACCAACTCCTGCAGCAGCCAAGAGAATGACAATGACAACAACTCACAACAGCCTCCCTGAGGGAAGCAAAGGGCCATAAAACAAGGAAAAGGGCCCACTTTGCAAATCCAGAGAAAAATGGATGCTAATTTGACATGGGAGATTATACACGTATATTCCACTAGTAAAAAAATGTGTTCTGTCTGCTCTCTAATCTTTGAGGACACTAAGTCTTTTGCGTAATGTGAAACAATTTTGTTCTGAAATTGGAGTGTGTGTGTGTCTTTGTGGAGGGACAGCTGGAGGGGTTTAAAAGAGCCTTCCAGAATGACATGGTCTTTAACCACCTCAGTCAGGGAAAGAGAGCAGGGAGAGTTTATGGGGGAGCTTCCTCAATACTTCTGGCCTTCTGCCTCAGGTTAGGCCAGAGGCCTCCAAACTTGGCAACTTTAAGATCTGTTGACTTCAACCCCAGAATTCCCCAGCAAGCCATGGGCTAGGCATTTCTTCTTTTTCGGATGCTGAGAAAGACATTGGCCATGCATCTCCATTAGCTCTTCATGGCTCCATCACGATGCCCCCTTTTTGAGTTTTTTTTCTTTCTTTCTTTCTTTCTTTCTTTCTTTCTTTCTTTCTTTCTTTCTTTCTTTCTTTCTTTCTTTCTTTTTCTTTCTTTCTTTCTTTCTTTCTTTCTTTCTTTCTTTCTTTCTTTCTTTCTTTCTTTCTTTCTTTCTTTCTTTCTTTCTTTCTTTCCTTCCTTCCTTCCTTCCTTCCTTCCTTCCTTCCTTCCCCAGTATAAACCCTACCTCAACTTTACAGAGAGGGCTAATCAAACTTGCATCTCTGTCTTCCCTCTTCAGAAGGCGAATCTACAGGCCAACATGGGTGGGCTAGAGTTGTCCTAATTCATAAACCTGGAAACGTTTCATTTTTCCTCTCCCTTTGCCATTAGCTTGGATGTCGGGAGCCTCTGCTGAATGTGGGGACACATCAGACGATGATCTGCTTTTCCTCTAAGTTGGTCAAATCTGGAGGATGTTTCATTCCTCCCCTCCATGTCACATTTAGCTGCTTTTTGTTGGTATCTCTACCGTGATCAAATGAAACACACCACTTCCTTGTTGGCTCAATGAGATCTTGGTGTTCTTTCCATTGAGGTTCTTTGTGTTATATTTTGGCATCTGTCAGTCCAAATCAGCAAATGCACTTAAGAACCACAGTTAGTTTCGCAGCACTGAAGAAATGCAGGCAGAATTCCCGATAAAGCTGTTATTTAATGTATCTCCTCTCTGACCCTTTCTCTTTTGAAATAAATACCTTGAAATGTGTAATCATGGAGATTGAATTATAGCAGACAGGCTACTCCTGCAAACTGTTCATCAGAACCAGATTTGGTTTGTATCTGCAAGAGAGACAGAGAGAAGGAAGAGGATTTACAGCCCTCTCCTCAATTGCTTCCTCTGCTTGGCCTGTGATTAAAACAATTAATTATCTTAGGAGCCATCATTTCTGTGTGTCAGAAGTTGAAACTCATTGCTTAGAGTGTCTCGGATGCTGAGGTGTTTTGCTCTGCCTCTTCGTCCTTTTGCAAAACATTTTTTAAAAATCCTTGAACTGATTTTCTAAGCGCTCATTTACATTAACACATAATGAGCACATAAATATGTAATCAAGGCGGCTAAATGTGCATTCCTGGGATTTGTCCTTCCAAAGAAGTGACTGGTCAAGGGCTTCTTGCTCTGACTTCACTCAGCTCAGGCCACTGTGTCCATTTGTAAGAAGAGGGGAAGGGAGTTGTAGGTGTGGCCTGGTGCATCTCCATCCATACACCAAGATGGGGGATGGAGTAAGCAGGGAAACTCTGACTGAGCCACATCCTGCCACTTTGGGGATTAATTTATAACTTTCTGTATCTTTTCTCCAAGAACTCTACGAGGAACATATGAGAGCTTCTCCCCAATGGTATACTTCTTCTTCTTCTTTTTCTTTTTTATAAAAAAGAAAACAACCTCCAGCAATGAAGCACTCACAACTTCTGAGGGCAAACCATTTCACTGGTTAATTGTCCTCCCTGTTAGAAAGTTTCTCCTTAATTCCAGGTTCCTTCTCTCCTTGATTAGTTTCCATCCGTTGCTTCTAGTCCTGCTTTCTGGTGCTTTGGTTGACCCACTCTTCTTTCTGGCAGCCCCTCAGATATTGGAAGATTGTACCCACCCTCCCCAAACAACCCCTGAGGTCAGTCGGACTGAAAGAGTGGCCGGCCCAAAGCCCTCCAGTGAGTAAGGGCCACTTACTCTCTAACCTGCAGCACTTCTGGCATATTATCAAAAGCAATTCATTGTCCAAACTGTTTTCCCTGGGTGGGTTCATCACCCCCTGGAATGACACACAGACTTAAGTAAGTCAGCCAGAAAACCGAGGTGAAAATGGAGGTTGCGTCTCGGAGAGATGGACCTTTCTGGAGGAACCTTCTTCCCCTCTTCCAGCTCTCTAAAGATTGCCCTGCGCCTTTGCTCCCCTCACCCCAGAAGAAGAGGGAGGGAGAGACTCGCAACCCTCCCCTCCAGTCACATGTTACGATCCCTGTGAAGAGAACTCTCCCTTTCCCGTCTCCATGCAAGAGACTTTCACCCACGCAGTGCTCATTAGTGATCTCAAACAGGGCAGCCAAATGATGATGACTGACTGCTTGGCAACACCTCCTTCCTGGGTCTCCTGAGAAACCTCCCCCTTACACTTGCACACAATATGTACACACACGTTTTACACTGGGACATCCCGCCTGCCCCTGCAGTACACGGTGGATCTTACTCGAAGGCCATTCAGGCTCCCTTGATGGATATGGAGTAAGTTTAATGCCTTTTCTGTTGCTGTTTCTCTTTGGCTTTGTGGCAGTTTTTTTGCTTTTAAAGGCTGCTTTGTTATAGCATCTGTTTCAGAGAGTTCCAAAACACCCATTTCTGCAGAAGGAAGCCATTCTGCCTGCTTAAACTTGCTTCCCAAATTCACTTTGTTGATCTCTCTCTCTCCAATCTCTCTCTCTCTTTCTACTTTTCGAGGGTGCAATCAGAATCCACCCATAGGTTAAAGTCTTTATTCTGTCCTGAAGGGAACATCTGTTGTGTGCCTGTTTGACACAAAAAGTAACTCAGTATGAAACACAACACACAAAGTAATCTTGACACAATGGGTGTGCCTTTTCACTGATCAGCTGATTCTTTGCAGTGTTTTACAGACATTGAGTTGTAATGTAGTTGCTAAGAGAAAAGGGGGCGAATGGACGGAAGAAAGCAAGATGCTCCTTACAACAGACCATCTTTCACTGTTTGCAAATATTCAAGCTCCATACAGAGAGGCTGTCTATCTCTCTCTAGACATATTGATATTCACTGCAAAGGAATGATGGGGAAATACTAGAAACTCCAGGCTCAATCAAAGCCATTGTGAGGTTTAACTGGAATTATTCTCCTCACTCTACAAAAAAAAAAAAAAAAAGAGAAGACATTATTTCTGCCTCTTCTGTTGTGTTTCCGGGATTCACCACAAGGGTGAGATTTATTTATTTTTCCTCTGTAAGCTTAATAATTAATAACTTGGTTGTAGATTTTCAGAGTGTTGAATAAAACATTCCGAGGATATAAACGTGCATTTTGAACCCTTTGTAATGTAACCTTTGGGTCAGCATACAGGCAGAAAGAAAATTCTCTTTAAGAAAAAAACACTTTTGGTTTTCCAAGAGGATACTAAATATTTATGTATGCACACACACAACACACTGCTGTGCCAACTGTTCTACCAAAGGGGTGTGCAACCCAAATGGCAATTAAAGCAAGCAAACAAACAAACAACGCACCCACAAGCACCCTGCAACCTTCAAGGGAGATTTTTGCAGACGCTGCCAGTGGAGGGAGGTCAGCACCTTGGAGAGCTCCAGGTGCTCAGCCTCAGGATCCCAGGCACGTTGGGGGGGGGGGGATTTCAGCTGAGTCAGCAACCAGATCCTCATCTTTGGCACTTGTTCTCCTGTGAGTCCCCTTGGGCAAGGGCACAGCTCAGAAAGTCTGGAGACTAAAACATAGGAAGAGTTGGGTGTGGCTAATCTAGGGGAAGGAAGGACTAGGGGCAACAGGATAGCAGCCTTCCAGTACTTGAGGGCCTACCCCAAAGACGAAGGGGTCAAGCTCTTCTCCAAAGTACCTGAGGGCAGGACAAGAAGCAATGGATGGAAACTAATCCAGGAGAGAAGGAACCTGGAATTGAGGAGGAATTACCTGACTGTTAGAAAAATTAACTGGTGGAACAGAAGTTGCCCTCAGAAGTCGTGGGTGCTTCATCACTGGAGGTTTTTTAAGAAAAATCACTTGTTTCAAATGTTATGGGGTCTCCTGCATGCTCAAGCAGGAAGCTGGACTAGATGACCTCCAAGGTCCCTTCCAGCTCTATTCTGACTGAAGTCTCTTACCACCAACACCAACACCCTGCAATTCTTCTGTGGAATCAGCCTTCCAACATTTTTATGCATCTAGTTTGCAACTTCTTCAATTAGTTTCTACACTTTGACCACCAGCTGTTTTAGGAAGCATCTCCTAAGTGTTGCTTTTGTGTAGTTTTGCATTTGCTGCCTGTTATGTGTGTGTGTGTGTGTGTGCATTGGGACTCATGGGGCCTGCTATATCTGCTCCATTGAGGGGTCATCTGAGTTGAAGAAGGAGACAGCTGCATCCTGAGGGCCTGCCCGGACTCCCCCCTTCGAGAGGTGGGATGGAATTGCCCGGATCCAGCCCATTTTCAAACTCCAACCTTCCTTTTCACCACTTTCTCCCCACTCACCCAATTTGTCCCTGTTTGTTTCCTCCCTCTGGGCTGGACTAAATAACAAATAAACAGATATCCTTAGTTAGAAAAGCAGAGGCTTGAGCTTAAATAATAAATAAATAATTTTATTTCAATTAATTAATAACAATCAAACACATTTCATTTATCGAAACCCAGAATTTCTCTCCTGCACACCTGCCCATTTTTCTCAATGGGTGAGTGGGAGGCCTGGCGTGTTTCATCCCTGATGCAGCCTCCAATTCCTCTTCTTCAGCAAACAAATTAAATAGGCCAAGGCCTACCGATATTTCCTTCCTGCCACAATGACACATGCTGGTGTGTGGCAGACGGTGAGTGATGCATTTTTTATTACCAAGATAGTAAAATATTGAGATGTCTTTGAAATGCAAGGAAAGAAAAATACCCAGGAGAGGCTTTTTAAAAAAATCTTGGATGTCTTATCTATGCAATATCACAAAATCTTTATAGCAGAAAATAAAGGATAGTTTGTTTTGTTCCTATAATCATCTCTATTAAATAAGGATTAATCTCTCCCTCCCTCCCTCTCTCCCTCCCCTTCTCTCTCCTCTCTTAAATTCAGCATTGCTGTAGGAAAGCATGTTTACAGGTTGAAATACGGTGCATTTTGCCATGATGTATATCTTACTTACACTACTTAAGTTTTAGCACCAGGCGTGTTTTGGGCTGCTGAGCTGTGATTTCCAGACAGCAGGAGAGCAAAATGGAGCTGCTGAAACAGCCACCTCCACTTTCACATCATCCAGGTCTCAAAATTCAGACCAGAGAAGCAGCCAGCACAGTGGAAGCCTGGATATATCTTTGTGCCCACTTCGTCCTTGGTCATTTCCCTTCCCTTCATCTTCCTCTCTATCCATCTTCCCTTCTTTGCCCACTCTCTTCTTCCTTCTTCCCTTCCTCCCTTCCCTTCTCCTTTTGTTTCCATCCTTCCTGCTGTCCATCTGAGAATCCACATGGGTTTTTGCTTAAAAATCTACAGCTTGTATTCCCTTTTCTACCCTGGGCAGGAGGGCTGCTAGCAACCCCATTGCTCCCACAAAGAGCGTAGCCCCATGACTTCCTGAGAGGTCTGCCTAGATGCCACAAGCAAAAGATCACCCCAAATTTGAACACACACACCCCTTTTCCAAGCCTCCCCTCCCAAATAACAATTTAACATATTAAATTGTTTGGAAGCAAGAAAAAAAGCTGTCAGGACCACAATGCCTTGTATGCACCCATTCCATTCTGTAGAACAACCCCAACTTACTCGATGGGGTGACTGCCTTCCCTCGCCCAAATATCTGGGCCAATTTATACGAGCATCCATGGATGTTGCCAGCAGACTGTCTGGGACGGAACATCTGGCCTTTCCCTGGAGGGCTGAGAAAGACCCCTGCCCGAAAAGCAGCCCATGGCTTTTCATGGCGACCAGGAGTGTCCAGCCTCGGCTGCTTGAAGACCCGTGGACTTCAGCGCCCAGAGTCCCCCAGCCTGCTGTCCCTCTACTGCAGAGCACGCGTCCTGGAAGGAAAGTGACCTGCTTGTGCCTAAGGAAGCTTCTTCTCCCTTGCACTTTTCCTGAGAGGAGGGGAACTACAGCGTCCATCATCCTTCGCCCTGTGGCTCTGGCTCCCCCCTGGATTTTTTGGATCAGGGAGCTGCATTGTCTCCCACCTGGGAACCCCCTTGAAGTCAGGCTGGGTTACAAGCTGAGCAATTCGGAGTCTCCTGCGCTTTTTAAAAAGCGTCACTTGGGAATTTATTGGACACGTTTGGGCTTTGATCGGGAAGCTTTTCTCCTCGGTGGGAGCAGCTGACGGCCGGAATGACTGTGGAATCAATTTCATTTCAGTCTCCATAAAAACTTGTGTTTAAATGGTGAGGCTTTTTCCCTCTAATATATTTCCCCGAAGCTGTCAGCAGGCTAGATTGGGCTCATAGTTTTTTGTTTTGTTTTTTACTTTATATGTCTATTTTAAGTCCCCAAGAGGAATGCCTGATTGCAACCCGGCCTTTTATGGAAGTGGCATTCTTTTGACCCACCGCCTTTGAGTTGGCAATGGGGGGAGTTGAGGGGGGAGGGTATCTTCCAGCTTGCCAGGAAATGTTCCCTTCTCTCCAATTTTGCCTCCTAGGATAGGCAACTGGGTAGAATATCCTGGGGGGGGGGGGGAACTCCCAGACAGAGCAAGCCAAAAAGAATCATCATCCAGTAAAGACGAGGATTCAAGAACAGAGTTTTTAAACAATACCAAGAACTGCGTCCCCCAAAGGTGCTTTTCCAAGAGACAACTGGACTTTCTGGTTTTTCTTTGAAGACGTTTTGCTTCTCATCCAAGAAGCTTCTTCAGCTCTAAAAGAAACTTCTTCAGCTATCAAAAGAAGCTTCTTTTTTTAAGAAAAAGAAAAAACAGAAAGTCCAGGTGCCTTTTGAAAAAGCACCTTTGACCTGCATGACTGAGAATCTCCATAGATACAATAGCTGTGTAGTTCCCTTACACACAGCCACACTCATTCATACAAGAAAAGTCTGAAGGACGATCTCATTTTCAGTGGTTCTTTTTTCACACAACAGGCCATACCTGGGTTTTGTTTGGTCTGGGCTTAGTGTGCTGTGTGAATCCAGCCACGGTGACTTGTAAATCATGGTTTATGGCTGTGAAAAGGGAATTTCACGAAGGCAGTAGTGTCACCAAAAAAACCCAGGAAAAGCTCAAGGGGAACATCGGGTCAGCCAGAAAACAAACTTACATAGGAAAAGGAATCAAATAAAAAGTATTAAAGAATCCCTATAGACAGAAGCCTAAGTAATTAAGAAAACTAGACAAATAGGAAAAGGAAACAAAAGATAATTTAGAAAACCTTTACAAACAGAGGACATACCAAATAAGCAAAACAAACAGACAAAAGACACAAAATATAAATTGCAAAAGGGACAGACAGGAAATTGCCACAGAACAAATATGAAAAACTATCTTAAAGCTAAAAGAGATTACAGAAAACCAATAATACAATCTGGCCACCCCGCGGAGTGTGCCCTCCGGCGGAAATAATGACAAACTCAAACAGGATTTGAAACATTAGGCATAAATACAAACACTCACACAAAATCAACTTACAAAGGGAGAAAAGGGTATAAAAAACCAGGGACTTACTGTAAGAAGCAAGCTAGCCCAGGAACACAGACTTCTCGCTGTTCTCCGCCTTCCTGAAAAATAAAAAGATCCAGCTTTCAAGCAGTTGTCCGTATCCTTGCACCAGAGCTCTCCCAGCGGGAAAATTGAATCCTTGAAAAAAAGGCATTTTTGACACCTTTCAACATGGCTGAACATGTATGAACCCAGCCAAGTGGTGCTTAGTCACAAAACCTTCTTTAAGCAAATCTTGGCTTGTCCAGGGCATTTCCATGGGGGGTGGGCTTTAGCAGATTCCTGCAGTGAGCAAGTCCGGGGGGGGGGGCGGCTTCAGACCAACCCATCCACTCACCCAGCACAAATCACCTTCTGGGAGGTGGTAGATCTCCAGGGCTGCCACCAAGGGGCCCTTTTCCTTGGGGCCTCCCTGGGGAAGGCGGTCCCTCTTTCATCAGACCTGTCCAGACAAGGCAGGTTCTCAGGACTTCAAAAAGTGAGTAGGAATATCTGGGACAGGAAGGTAAAGTTCTCCTGGCCACTTCTCCTCCCTCCACTCTCTGCCTCTGAGTCCCCAAAGTCCCCACAGCAACCTCTTCATTTACAGCAGTTGATGGGCTTCCTTGCACCAACGCGGCTCCTCCGACTGTCTGAATCAGGGGCCCACAAACTTGGCAACTTGAAGACTTGTGGACTTCAACTCCCAGCTATGCTGGCTGGAGAATTCTGGGAGTTGAAGTCCACAAGTCTTCAAGTTGCCAAGTTTGGAGAGCTCTGGTCTAACTGGAAAGCACAGGCTGGAGCTGTGGCTGCAGCAGGTCAACAGAGGAATCCGGAGGCCAGGACTCCCCACCCCTGATGCCTCGCCAACTGGGGGAGCAGTCTGAAACCGCACCGGCCTGGCTCAAGCAGGCAGGCCTGGCCCTCCAAGTGAGAGCAGGCTAGAGAAGCAAGGGGGTGAGGCTGGCTACAGCACCTTGCCAGTCTGAGCACGGAGAAGGGCATTTCTGGGGAATGCACAGAGTTTGAGTGAGTCCCCCTCCCCCAAAAATTGGTGTCAGGGCTTAAGGGGGTGGGCTGGATTTGGAAGGCCTCCATTCTCCCAGGGTGACTTGAGCCCAGCTGGCCTTGGAAGACTGCTCTTGTGGGGACGTGGAAGGGAACCCCGGCATCAGCTCCCTTGAGCTCCTGAAGAAAAGGCAGCCTGCAAAATAAATAAATAAGCTAAAGGCACCAGGCCTGGAGCTGGCATGCAATGCACCCCTTCCCACCAGCACAGATCCCACATTGGATCCCTGCATTCAGCCAATCTTCCACCCACACCTTCTCTTGGGGAGCTCACTTGTGGCAGACACCCCCAACCACACATACCTCCCCCTCCCCTTGTGAGAAAAGCAATAATTTTTGACAACGGAGAGGGATGCAAATTAACAACTTGATATGCTTCCTATAATTAATATTCCACACAGAGATTGCCAAAGAAGACTGTACATGCTTGGCTTAATTAAAAAGAGATTAATTTATCAACACAGGTATGCTTTAATTAGACATTTCTCCCTATGTTGTCAACATTGGCAAAAGGAGCCAAAGAGAGGTACGTATCCCTTTCTGGTGTTCATGCCTTGGATCCAGGCAGGTATTTCTCATGGACCCACCTGAGACCTTGGGGCCTTTTCCCCGAGGCTTAAGAGGACCTGCTGCAGAGGTGGGATTCAGCAAGTTCTGACCAGTTCTGGAGAACCGGTAGTGGAAATTTTGAGTAGTTCAGAGAACCAGCAAATCCTGCCTCTGACTGGAGATTGTACAGTTTCCTTCCCCTGCCACGCCCACCAAGCCACGCCCACAGAACCGGTAGTAGAAAAATTTGAATCCCACCACTGACCTGCTGTCACCTGTCCACTCACTTTGCCATGTCACAGCCTGCTTCGCGGTGATTCCTGGAGTCTCTTCAGACAAAGACATCCATCAAAACAAACAAAAAGCAAAAACAGGTACAGCATCCCTCCACCCACCCACCTGTGAAGGGAAGAGAACCAGGAGCCTTGCAGGAGCTCAGTAGCGGAAAGTACAGGTTGCACCCCAGGTTCCAGTGCTTGGGAGCCTCTCCAATAAAAATGGTCAGGTGGCAAAGCATTAATAGGAAGGGCCTCGGAGAGAAGGAACAATATGGAATGCAGAGATAGGCAGGCAGGCAGGCAGATAATTGCTTCGGGAGACGTTGGGGCACCAAGGGAAGGTGCCAAGTTTTAATCTGAGGTGGGCAGGGGGCTTGGTGTGTGTGTGTTGTACAAACTCATTTGTGATTCAGCCTGGTGTGCAAACTCCCCAAATGGATTCTCTCCATAGCCCGAACAGATTTCTTGCAGCTAATGAGTCATGATTTACTCTTACAGAAACCAACAGCTACGGGACTGAGTTGGTCCCAGTGGTTCCAAAGGAGCCAAGATGGGGCTCTCTTGATCTTGAATCCGCCCTTCTTCCTGGCAAGATCCTCTTCATGCTCCAGGCTGCCTCCCTCGTTTCTTGCAGCTTCACCCGGGATGAAGCTCCCTCTGCCTCCAAGGCCAAACGCTGCCTGGCAGAGGGAGGATGACAGATGAACCCCAACCGGTTTGAAGGACAGCAATTAGAGGAGATTTCTCTGACTCCGACAGAGCCGCTTCTCCAGCTCACCTTCTGATGGACAGCGGAGGTCAGATTAAAAACAGCCTTGCCTGTTAAAAGTTGCTGGCAGTCTTGAATAATTGATAGTTGTGGTGAACCTGTTGAACATGGCTGCTTTCAGAATACCTCTGGAAGGATTCTCTAATAGCATTAAGGTTGTTATATCATCCTGAACTTCTTGTCTGAAGGGAAAGTTGAGTTTCAAAATGACCTCCTCAACCCAAAACCCCCTTGGTGGTTTCTCTGCTGGAAAAGATTAACTTTTGAACCAAGCCAAATTCTGCCTCCTTGTGATGACCCAAAGGGGCGTGGCACAAGGGCAACACAGTCACATAAGTGAGAAGGGTCCCTTTAGTACCTCCAACTTTGCTCCCAATGTCCAGGTTACCTTCATCTGGAGAAAAAAAAACTCTCCCAACTCTCCCAAGTCTTTAAGTGGAGGAAATTCAGTCTGAAAACAAAGTGCATACAAACTGTAAATAAAAATCCACACAAACCATGTTGCAGTGATTAACTTGACAGGACAGGACAGAAGGAATTGCAGACTTGAAAGGCCAACAAAACACACACAGCTGGGAAGACATCAAGAACCCAGATAAGCCTCAACAACATCAGATAAATTCATGATTTGCTCCAAACAGTTGGCTGTGCACAACCTCCTTTTTAAACACTGTGTTCCCAGCTGAAGCGAATGAAGGGAATCAGGGCCCTTTCCTCCCCCAAAAGCCATGCAACTCACGTTGCTCCCTTCTCTGTTTCTCCCTGCGTGCCCTAGGATGAAGAGGGGGTGGGCCTGGATCTTCCTCTGAATTCCCTCTGCCTTGCTCTACCTCCTCCCTGCTCTGCCCAGCCGGACTGTGCCCTTCCCCAGTTTCTTCCACAGCCAATGGAGCCACACTCCAACTCCCTGTCAATTACTCAACCTCTCCCTTGGAATCAGATTCCGACAGGGCCATGACACTCCTTCTCATTCCTTCTTGTCAATCTTCCTGGGGACTCCCACAAAGGATAACTTCAACCCTGAGTGGGAATTAAGCGAGCCTTACTCCAACGCATTTGGACAGTTCCAGATGGGACAAGACCAAAGTAGGCATGACTCCCCAAGATTTTATGCTGCTCTCCCCTCCAGACTGAGGCAGTTCAGAAAGGGAGGGCTGTCAGCAACCTCCCCCCTTTTCCAATTAAATCAGAGTCCTGTGTATTAAAAATGCAAATTTGCTGCTCCTCCATATTTTGAGTGAAATCCTCTGTTTATCTTCCAGCTTTTGAAGTTGGCTCAGCCTCCTTTCTTTTCTGGTGTACGCATTGGAATTTGGAGTGCAATAAAGTTAGACAACAGCTGTATGTTTTATGCCCACTTCATCTTCTTGCCGATAAAAATGGCGTTTGATCTTATTACTGACAGAAGCATCCTCCTCCTGTTGCTTAAGAACACATCTTGGGTGTTCTTTAGTGAAGTCACTTCCTCCTTATGCCATAAGGTGTTGCTCTGTGATACATCAAGGCAGAAGTTGTTGAGAGACACAGCATCAGTTCCAGAAAGAGAAGGGGGAGGGGGAGAAAATAGAAGAGGAGGAGAAAAGAGGAGAAAGGAGAGAGGAAGAAGGAGTGTTGAAGGGAGAGGAGGAGGAATTGTGAAAACGGAGAAGGAATAATGGAGAAGAAGTGGAGGAGGAGAGGACAAGGAAGAAAGAGAGCTAGAGAGAGAAAACAGGCCTTCTTCGGTCAACCTCTGCCCCCATGCCATTTTTTCCTCTTGTTACAATCCTCCTATTAGCTGGAGAACTACGCTATTCCCCAAAGGATATGCAAGTCCCAATTACCTGGCATCAGAATCTACTTTAGAATCCTACCTGTTCTACATCTTGACAGCCCTTTAGAGTTTTGCCCTCGGAAAACAGTGCAGGAAATTGAGAGGCTGCTACAGGCAACCTCTTTCTCCAACTTTGAGAGAGTATGGAGGGCTCCCATGCAACACTGTAGTAGGGATTTCCCTGCCACGAACAAAGGGAGTTTTGCCCAGGAAGAAGTTTGCTTCCCACCCCACTGGGGGAGCAGGGTGGCTCCAGCCCTCACGACTTCAGGGGGATGGGGTCGCTTGCTCCCAGATTCTACCAATTGGGCACTGCAATTCTTCAATATGTCCAGAAGAGCCCTGGTTGCGTACAAGGTGCACAGGAGCTGGCTTCCTCCATCGCACAAAGCCAGGGTTTCTGGGGTCACATTACACCTTAAGTCAGAGGTCTCCAAACTTGGCAACTTTAAGACTTGTAGACTTCAACTCCCTGCTGGCTGGAGAATTCTGGGAGTGGAAGTCCACAAGTCTTAAAGTTGCCAAGTTTGGAGACCTCTGACTTAAGTGAAGATCAAACCACATTGTGGGCTCAGTCCTGCATGACACCCCATCATTGTGTTTCTGCAGGTCTGCATAGATCCCATCTGACAAGGATATCTTGGCCTCTGAACTGCTTGTAGGCAGATTCCCTTGGGGGTGGGGGCCAAGGAGTGAGGAGGTCATGACCCACTGGTAGGGCCTGTCGAATCTCTCAACTTTCCATTTCCAAACATTAGGGGTGCCCAAACATTGTGACATGCCTTTGGGGATTGTCAAGATGTTTTGGTTACTTTCAACGAATTCAGATGTGCTTGGTAAGCAACTACATAAATATCATAACTTTAAACCATTTTGTTTGTTCCACCCTGGCCCAGGATGAGAGGATAATCAGTAATTCAATTTGCAGCACTGATGCAATTCAGGTCATTAAAGCAATTTGATTGAAGCGGGGTTTTAATTTGGTTTGTGTGCAGGAGTGCTCATGCCTCCGTGTGTATGTGAGAGAGAGAGAGAGAGAGAGAGATTGCTCCATTTTGACATGTCAGTAGGAAATACCCACGTCTCTTCTGTTCAAGGAAAAAGGGCGTGCACAGATGTCCCCCTCCTTCAGATCACAGTGGTGTGGCTGTTCCACTCTGATATTCAGTGCAATTTTATTTTGGGTCTTTGCTTGGACTGAACTTTCTTCAGATAAAATGGCCCTTTAGCATGCACCCCCCCACACCCCAAAGAGCTGTCCAATGCCCTTGAAATCCCACCTTCCTGTATGCAAACCTCAGGGAGTGTGGCTACCAATCTTCCCCTGCCCCCCTTAACAATACCCAGCAAAACTCCCTGAGCTGGAGTTTAGCAATGTGACGTCTCTAAATAATGCATTGGGCACAAAATGGAAAACACTGCAAACACCCTGACAAGCCATGTTTATGAGTGTCTGTTTGTGCATCTGTGTGCCTTTTAATTAAGAATCTTAAGCCCTGGCTTTCAAAGGTGATGAGCTAGCAGGCTGGCTCACATGTTCAGACATTAAACAGCATGATGCATCATTATTACCTTTCTGCAGCGTCCGAGTGCTGCTTGCCATGAGTTTTCTAGACCGGCTTCTGTTCCTGCTAAGGACCTTGCTTGAGTTTGACGGTCACAAAATGCAATCCATGGGTGGGACCAAATTGTTCTGCCTGGTCAAAACCTGTCATGGTAACTTTGTGAATCTCTCACTTGCCTGTTTGAGCAGCCAACCATTTGTGGCTGAGAAGTCAGGCGAGGAGGGAAGAGACAGCCATGAAAGTCATAGGGAAGGGATCACCGATAAATCTGTCAGTGCTGGAAGGAATGGTGGCCTTCCAGTCAGCTGCTTCTCTTTGGAAGCCTCAAGGCTTGTTTGGGAAGCTATTTCAACCCACGAAGGAGGCCATGGATGACCTGCAGAGCTGTTGTTGTCCATCTAATATTGTGGATGGTAACTTGCCCACAGGCAGAGGCCTCTGACCCTTTCAGCGGAGGATGCTGAGAAGCGAACTGTTTGGCATGCAATGGCAGCAGGAAAGGTTGACCTTCCTGATGTGAGAACAGCTGGGCTTTGAACTGCTGTGGCCGTCTGGAGAGGTGAAATTGATCAGGAGCTCCAGGGAAAGGAGGGCAGGATTTCAGGACTAAGGACTGAGGACAGCTCCTTCTCCAGCGAACTCAACCCAAGACCTTCTTCATCCCTTTCCACCAATGCTGTAATCCTCAGGTAGAAATGGCTGGTCTGGACAGTTTCCTGGCAATCCATTACCTTCTGGTCCTGAGCACCAGACATGAGGCTGGAAGTTCTAGGACGCCAAGTGAAGGCGGCGGCGGCGGCGGCTGCTTCTGGTTATCTCACTTTCACACAAAACAGGTGATTTCTCTCCTGTTCCACCCCTTCCCAGCAGGAAGCATTTTACAGTTGGCAGCACTGGTGGAGGAGGAGGAAGAAGAGGAGGAGGAAGTTTTCCCCAGCTGGCTCTCTAAAACTTCAAGCATCTACTATCCCAGGTTGGTGCAGGTGCTAATCCAGGTTAAGCAGCCTGCTCTGCAAAAGAACAAACTTGAATTATTGACCGCACCAGCTGCCAACCTGGGCTGTGCACTCATGCAGGGGGAAACTTCTGACAACCACTTGTGCCCAGCTGAGCGGGATATTGTGAACAGATTGATGCAGTGACCTTTATTGGGCATTTAACTCATCCCGTAAATTCTTAGCCAGCAAAAGAAACACAAGACAGGATTGCTCTCTTTTTTCAGTCAGTGCCCAGAGACCCCGCCTGGACCATTCCCGGACTTGTTGCTCTTGGCACCCGTGAGGTGACTTGTTCACTTCCAGACATGCAGTTAAGGTGGTCCTGTCTTCATCTTGGTGTTAAATCTGCAATGGGGGCCTTTCAGGTAGATGAAGGGTGTGGTGATTGCTGCTGCTAAACGCACTTTTCCATCTCCCTTGGTCCTTCCTTTGTTCTTCTCCCCACTCCGCCCCCAAAATTCTTCCGCTGTTTTTTTTACCATCTTTCTCGCTTGCAGAATTTACTTGTCTTCCCCTGAGATATTTGAGCTCAGCCTGCCTTCTTCTTTTAATATCTCTTTGCTCCATCCACCTGCCAAACGCCTGCTTGGATGGATATTTACTTCTGTCTCAGAGCAATCCTTGATGTGTTCTCATTTAACCGTTATGACAAATATTAGAAGAAAAGGGACGGGGAGGGAAGCTGAGAGAGAAAAATATCGGGGGGGGGGGGAAGAGACAAGGTGGTATTTAAATTCCAAATTAGAACGTAGCTTCAGGCATAACTTGGGAGCAGGATTGTGTGTAGGTGAGAGGAAAAATAGAAAAATGATCTTATTTTCTACACCTTGAATAAGTACACCCCCCCCCCCTCTAGGAATGTTTTTGTGATTCACCAAAAACTCTTCTTTCTTTTGGACATCTTGAGGATGAAGCTTTAGCATCTAAATGCCCCATTAAAGGAGATTTAGACGGCAGGACGGAGGGCTCTTAAAAGAGATCTCCTCCCCTCCCCCTCTTGGGCATTGCAATGTATTTTTAACTAGTATAAGAGCTGCTGCAAATTGCTTCCCAGGCTAGGCTTCTCTTTTGGCCCAGCCATAAATATACTGTACTTCAAAGGGCTCCTAATATCAGGGTAATAGAGGGAAACAACAAAAACTCACCCCCCTCCCCACACAAGACCTCCTCAACATAAGGGGGCCCAGGAGGTGGGGCCAGGGGTGACTCCCCCCTCCAAGAGGACCTGTCCTCTCAAGGAACTTTCCTTCAAGAACGGGGCAGGTTGCATTTCTTCCCAGGTCTTCGGTGGGTGGGTGGGGTGTCATGGGGAAGAGCAAGAGGCTGCATTTCCTAGCTGATCTTGGCATTAATCCCCCCTCCCGCATTTCCTGCCTGGTTTGCAGGAAACCAGACTGGGAGTGAGAAGGACTGGTTGTAAGTCTCCTTTGTCAGTGCTGTTATAATCTTGAGCAGTTGCTAAACAAATTATCATGAATCCAGGAATACCTGTACGAGCCTCAAGACAGAACAGATACGACTCTTCAGCTTTTCCAACTACATTCCCCCCTCAAAATCATGTTGTCTAATTAGCTCAGGTTCTTGGCCTGTTGTTTGGCTGTGACCACTCAGCTTCGGGCTGAATCTGCCAAGTGATTGTCCACAGAGGGTGGCCTTGGGAAGCCACCTCAGAAAGGAGGACCTCATAGCCCGCTTCCCAATGCTGCCTTTGGGGTTCTCTTCCTTCAGGAAGGCTCTTTCCAAATCAAGCAAAGGTCTGAGGAGAAAGAGCCCCCCCGAAGACCCCTGTTCTTCATTCTGGGACAGGACGGGTCCATTGCCTGGTCGGAGCAACAGGAGAGACTCAACTTGGCAAGGGAGCAGCAACTCCGAGACGTCGGGCCCTCTGGAAAAGGCTGCGCTCGAAACCTACAGAGGAAGCCGCACGTTGAGTTCTAAATGGCCTTCTTCAAAGCCAAACACAGCCACTTCCCCAGTGCCTGATGGCCCCAGCCTCTTCTTATCTTCTTCTGCCAAGGCTTCCCCGGGAGACCACCTGGGCAGATCTCCACCAGCAACAGGGCCTGGTTCGGCTCAGGCCACCCAGGCGTCCTTGCGAGAAGAGAAAATGCCTAGAGAGGCAGGTGCAGCCCAGTAACCAGCCTAGGAGGCCCAAAGAAAACAGCTGAGATTCCTCTGCGGTGCTTTGATGGACGCTGGAAACCTGTTCACCGGATTCTGTTATTAACGGGAAGGATCCTTGGATTGGGGACCTCACAGGTTCGATGGAGGCATCGGTGATTCCAAGGCCGTTTTGTCCAACTGTCTTCTGTGGAATTTCTTCATGGCTTTGAAAGATGCAGCTTTGTCTCTCCTGGGCCCACAATGCAAAGAAACAACAAGTAAGCAAGGAGTGAAGCAACCCAGAAGGAAGGAGGAACTTCGTGACAGGAAGGACAATCAGCCGATGGGACGGAAGTGGTGGGGGCTCCATCCCTGGAGGTTTTTAAGAAGAGGCTGGGCAGTCAGTTGCCGGAGAGGGTCTAGGGTCTCCTGCTTGAGCAGAGGGCTGGACTAGAAGACCTCCAAGGTCCCTTCCAGCTCTATTCTGAATTAAATCAATTATATCAGGAACATCATAATAAGAAACTCTTTCCTCCTTGAACTTCAAGCCATTAAAAGCCAAAGAAACTTCATCTTCCAACAGCCCAATCCCTCAATTTCCCCCCCCCCACATTTTTTGTTTATTTTCTTTTGTCTGAAGATCATCTAAAAAACCCTTGAGAAAAGGCAGAGCTGCATTCAAACCATGCGGAGAATCTTCCAGGGAGATTAAACCACCAAAAGCTTTATTGATTGGGTGTGCAAAGCTCACGCCTTTTCTTCTCATCTCCATGACTAACCTCACCTCCTGCTGAAGCTAGCAGCTTCCTGGCTTGATAGAAAGTCTTTCTTCCTTGTTCCGCTTCCCCTCTTTCTCTCTTTTGCTAACATAAAACTTCAAGGAAGCCATCCATTAGAAAATTAAACTCTACCAGACACGACCACAAAAAGGGTTTTGCCACCGTCCCTCTGTACGACTAACAACTCAAGGGGTGCTCAAATGTTCGAGCAGTTATAATGTTTTGCACTGAACTTGTCCTGGGTCAGAAAAATCCTGATTTCTCCATGTTGACACCCTAGAGAGGGCAGTCAGCCCTCGGATGACTTTCAGCAGGGAGGGCTCTTACGCTTCCCAAACTTGGGGTCAATGTCACCCTTCTTTTTGGAGATCGGCAAGCCATCTAAATCATTGTGCATTTTTCTGAGCAACCTTGCCATAAATTCAACCCCTGACTGGAAACACCCCCTGGGTTTTCTAGTAAGTTCTAAAAGGTGTGTCTCTTTTGCCCTAGGAGTTGTTTCCCTGCTGTCCACCATCAGCCTCTTCGAAGGAGAGTTGAAAGAAGGATTCCCAAGCAAGGTGAAAAAGAAGAAGAAGAAGAAGAAGAAGAAGAAGAAGAAGAAGAAGAAGAAGAAGAAGAAGAAGAAGAAGAAGAAGAAGAAGAAGAAGAAGAAGAAGAAGAAGAAGAAGAAGAAGAAATAATGACCGCCTTTCACAGGAAGAGCAGAAGAGGGAGGGGTTTTCCCCCCCTGAAGAACTCCCTCCTCCATTTCTTCCCTTCTTTTTCTTCCTCCCTCCTCTCCTCTTCTTTTGGGCTGTGGCTAGAGAGTGTCATCCCACAAACGAGACTTGCTGCTTCAGTGCTGAACCTTATCAATTGTCAAGATTCCCTTTTCTCCTTATCTGTATATTTTGTCTCAGAGGATTGAACCATTTAGAGCTCTTTTACATAGCTTCTTCCTTCCCTCCCTCCCGCTTTTTTTCAGTTCCTTCCACCAAAAAGCAAAGTAGCATTCAGTGAGAGGCAAAGTTTGACTTCTCCCTCCTCCTCCTCCTTCTTCTTCCAGGGAATGTTTTATACCAACCAGGAATCCAAACCAGGATGAGGGGAGTGGCTTTTGTGGGAGGAGGGTCTCCATTTCTGCTTTGCCTGCGGCAGAAAGGCCAGGACTGAAGGAGGCACCTGGAAGGCTGCCAGGCAGTGGGCAGAGCTTTGAAACCCTCTCGCCCCTTGTCCAGCTTCTCCTGGAATTCCCCATCAGCAACTGCAGTGAGCAGATGTTCGGGAGGCCTTGATTAAAAACTGTAAAACAAACCCTCTCGATGCGTCTCGCACAATGGCAGTGCATTAAGCTGAAGAAGAATCAGCCAAGCGTTAAACAAACCACAAAAGAGTCGCCATAAATTATGTAAATCTATTTAGGAATTTTATACGCACAGGGCATTATTACGATATAAATGTCAGGAACGGGAGACAGCTGAAGAGGATGGGAGCAGGGCTGGCAAACCCCCCCCCTTCCTCCTCCTGTTGCAGGGGGAACCTGGTCCAGTGGCAGGGACGATGCCTTGCCCCCGACACAGGGACGAAGTAGGGAGCAGAGCCCTTGGCCAAGACATCAGAAGCCCGTGGGCCCCATCAGGCTGCCTCCTGCTTCTCCTTTTTAGCCTTCTCTCTCCAGAAATGGGCAGCCAGAGTCCCAGAAGAGACATCCAAGCAGGTTGGCTGCTCCCCAGCATGGACCAGGAGGGACTTTCCTCCCCCCATTCTTCAAGGAGTCCCTGGAGCAGGTCTCACCCTCAACTTGCTCTATTCTTTGAGCATTTCTCCTGCTCATCTCGGCCCCGGCTGGGGACCCCCAACTATCGCTGGGACCTGGAACTTGCTTCATGTAACCCAATGGCATTTGGGGTGCAGCATCCTTGCAGCCTAGATTGGGGGGGGGGGACTTCCTATTTCTGTAGCTGGCAGTTAAATGTGCTTCCAAAGGGTTTTTTTAATTTGAAACGGGAAATTTGCTTTCTGTAAAGGGATAAAGCAATCCATAAGCAGATTACATTCCTGTTGAGAGAGAGAGAGAGAGAGAATGTCCCCACTCTGATTATTTTGAAGGGCAAATATCACAGGTCCTTGGTACACATGAAACTGTTGCCTTTCAGTTGCCTTTGCGCATCCCCAGCCCGGGTTTAATTAAAACTGTGTCCGAAGAGAAAGCCCACCGTAGCCGCCATTGCCCTGCCAACCTCATCTGGAAGAACTTTCTGCCGAATGATCTGGAATGGATTAAGGATGGATTGTTTCTCATATCATTTCTCTCCTCATTATCCTCCACCTTCCCTTCCTCTTCGGTTAATCTTTCTAAATAACTTGAAAGTGGCCCTCTGTCTCTAGCTAAATGAATTCAGTCCACAGACACTCATTATTTTTCTAATATGATTTATGCGAGGGCTGTTAGCGAGATTGCAATGTGCTGGGAGCCTTCTTGGCAACTGGCAAAATCCAGATTGAAGCTGGTGATAATTACCTCCAGTGGAGAGAACCGCAATTCCCTTTGCCTTCTTTCCCAGCACCGTCAAGGGGAAGTGAAACCTTTGAGGAATGGCTTTTGGGAATCCTCACCTGATTCCAAGATTTCCTCTTGGCTCCATGCAATCACTGCTTTGTTGCAAAACTTCACCCTGACTTTCCCCCATGAATTATATGGCATCCCAAAATGAAGGTTGGGAAGTCTGTGGGGGGGGGCCCTGACACCTGAAGACTTCTCTTCCTTGCCAGGGAGGGAGGTGCCTTTACCACCTGAATACCCAGCCCATCACAAACCCAGTCAGAGAGCAGCCCAAAGGGAAGAATAAAGTCAAAATGGCAGCTGGCCTGGCATGACCCAAGCTCTATTTTGGTCAAGTCCTGGTGTGTGTGATGCACATGAAAAAAAACAAGACAGGTGGATTTTGATTGCACCAAAGATCCCATTTCTTTGCCCAACCCCCCCCCCCCCCCCAGATACCCCCTGGACAGGTCCATAAAGGAAGGGAGACTCAACTCCCTGCAGAGGACCAGAGCACTCGGGGTAGAATTTCCTGCAAGGGGTTTGGGGGCTGGGAGAGCTGGGGAAACTATAGGAGACATTTTGAGGGCTACAGCGCCGCTAATCCCAAGGCCTTTGGGGTTTGGGTCCCCAGGTGGACCAGCTGTTTTGCTCCCCTTTCTCTGGAAAGCCCTTGAAACCTGCTCCCTGGGGGAGGGGGGATCCTGCTGGCTGACCCCAGCAGCCCAAAAGGACAGAAGGAAGACCAGAAGTTTTAAAATCTCCCTGCTCCCGCCCAGATGTCGTTCGGGGGGAGGGGGGTCCCATCTCCAAGTGACTCGTTTCCTTGTCTGCGGTCTGAGGGCAGCGGGAAAGCGATCGCAGAAACGCCGGGTGAGCGGGAAGCCGGCAGTTGGAAAGGTGGGAAACGCGCCGCTCCGCCAGACTCCTGAAGGACCCTCTTTCTCTTGGAAACGGGGGCGGCATTCCGGCATCCCCTCCCGCGCCTCGGCTTTTCTCTCTCGCCATTCTCCGCGCGGTTTCCACGGGAGCGGAGCTGGGAGGGAGGGCGTGTGCGGAAGGGCCCTCTCCCAACCCCGAGCAAGGCAGCCGCCCCTTCCTCGCCTCTTCCCCGGCCTTTCAAGAACTCCCTCCAGGTGCGGCGGGGCCCTTCCCTTCCCCGCTCTTGGAAGGGTTCTCTGCTTTCTTTCCCGCCGCGGCGCGGAACTTCCAAACGGGCGGCAGAGCGACCTTCACCGCGCGCCTCCTTGGGCAGCGCCGCTTCGCGAGCGAACGGGAGGAAGAGAGGGAGAAAGAGAACAAAGGAATGAGAGGGAGGGAGGAAGGGAAAAGACGGGGGCGGGAGGAAGGTCTGCAGCTGTCCAGGTCAGGCAGAGGAACGCCAGAAGTCCATTCCTTTGAAAGACCCGCGCCCCCCCCCCCCGGCATTTCACCCCCTTAAGAAGGCCGGAGTTCGGCGCGCGCGCGTGCACATACACACCCAGCCGCCTCGCCTCGCCAATCCAAGCAGGAGGCAGGGACGGCGCGCCCTGGCCGCCCGCCACTTCGGAGTTCATCCAGGCGGTGCGCCCGGGGTACTTTTACGCATGGCGCGCTTTCCAGAGCGCACCAGCCTCAGTCCGTCTTGCCAGCCTGCCGCTGCTCAGCTGGGTGGGCCCTTTTCTTCTCTCTCTCTCTCTCTCTCGTGGCGGCCAGGATTCCGGCGGCGGCGGCAGCAGCAGCAGCAATCCAGGCTCCCCACCCCTTTCTCGCTCTCTCCTCCCCTTTCTCTTCCTTCCCTCCCTCGGTTAAGTCTGAAGTTTCCCCTGTGCGCAAAAGCGAAACGCTCTCTCCAGCTCCGCTCTCTTTCCTTGGCTCGTGTATATCCATACGCCCCCACCCCCCCTTTTCCTGCAACGGATTTGGTGGAAAGGTTGGGCGACCCCTCCCGCCGATTCGTGGTGCAAGGAGGGAGTCCGGGTCCAATTTTGAAAAATCATCCTTCTCTTGCGCTTCCTCCTTTTGGGGAGACCGTCCGGGGGTGGCCGAAGAAAAGAGAGGTGGGGTCCATTTGAGGCTTTCTTTTTTGGGGGGGAGGGAGAAGGGTAGGGGGCTGGGCGCCGGAGCCTCTCCCAGGCCACCCCTTCCCCCCCAACGGTTCGCGGGATTGGCAGAGCCGGAGACCTCCTATGCCCAGGGGGGAGGCGCGGGAGGGAGCGATCCTGCGCTCTCCTTCGCAGTCCTTGAAAGTCGATTTTGCTGCTTGCTCTCCTGTGAACGCCAAGGCACGGCTATGCGCGTGGGAAGCCCGAGCTCCGCGGATCTAAGGTAAGCCCGGCGCCGCCTTGCCACCTCAGGTCGGAGGGAAAGCAGCCGCCCTTCTTCCCTGGCCCCACCGCGCCCCGCCCGAGCCTCCCCACGACGCTTCCAGAGCGAGGGAAGTGGCCGAAGGCTGCAGCGCGCCCCGATCCGAGGCGGTGGCCGTTCCCGGGCAACCTCGCACCGGCAGCTCACCTCCCAGCTCGAAGCGCGACAGCGGCCGGCAGGACGAAGCCGCTCTGCCCCCTTTCTTCGGGACTTCCCGCGCCCCTTTCCACTCCTCGCTCCTCCTCTCCCACTCCCTCAGGGAAACGGAGGCTCCCGCGGGCGCTTCCCCCTCCTCCTTTCTCCGCTTCCCGGGCCCGAGGGTGCTTCTCCCCGGCATCCCCCTTCCCCGAACCTCCTTCACTTTTCAGACAATGCCAGGGAAGGGGCGCCCCCTTCTTCCCCCGCCGCCTGGGGAGGGAAGGGACTGGCGCGGGGGACCCTCCGCTCCGGCGGGGCTGAGCGGGCGGGGTGCGGAGAACAATGCCTGGCGCGGCGCTCCGATGCCCGAGCTACTTTGGCCCGCGGCTCCCCAGCCCACCTCCTCGCTCGCTCTTTCGTTCGCTTCTCCTCCTCTTCTGCCCAGCCTCACCTCGGCCTTTGTGCCGCCCATCCACCCACCGCCCGCGCCCCTTTCGCAGCCCCCCCTCGCTACCGGAGTTGTCCTCTGGATTTGGGGAGGGGGCAGATCCGGGTTCGCCCTCTGCCCCTGGCGCGGCTCCCCCTTTCTCCAACCTTCCTCTCCAGCGGGGAAAACCGCAACCCGCTTCCCGAGGCGGGTGGCTGCACTAGCAACGCCACGGAGGAGGGAGGAGGGGTCTTCTCCCTTGCGCCCCTTCCCACTTTCCCGCCTTTGAGTAACTTGTTCTGACCGGCCCCAAGCTCTTCCGGCTCCCCTTAGCCCTTCCTGGGAGGGCAGGCAGTCGCGATCGGAGGTTAAAGCCGGGAGAAAGGAGAGGGTCGCGCGAGGGGGGCATTTTCATGCCAGAGCAGTTTTTAAGCGAGGGGCAGGGGGAACCACCCAACTCAAACCTCCGTTTCTCTTTCTTGAGCCCCCTTTTCCATTTGCCCCCGTTCACTGTCTCTCCCTTCTGTTGAGGCCAGCCCGCTGCTGACCCCACTTTTCTGGGAATATCTGGGATCAATTTCTTTAGGCAGCCCAAAGCCCAGCTTGGCTCCCCTCCATGAAAATGGGAGGTAGAGGATTAGGGGCTTGAATCAAAAGAACATTCTTGTAAGAAGACAATCCTATTGTCCTTTATAGTCAGTCCCTGAATCAGATTAAAGACGGTATTATTGGATTTTTAAATATTGATTCTGTTCTGCGTTTTATATGATAAATCCCATAAACCGCCCAGAGTCCAACAGGTCTCATTTGACAAATAAACAAAGATTGAAGGATTCAACCCTCAAAAAAAAAAAAAGAAAGAATTGGCTGTCCTCATCAACTCAAAGGAGACTTTTATAGTGGCAATTCCCACCGATTTATCCCTTGGAATTTGTCCCTTCACTCAGGATAAGAGGGGGGAGGGGTGTTTTCCCACCTATGGCCCCTAAGTGAGGCTTCAAGAGAAATTCCCTCTGCATTCAGGATTGGCCTGGGGTCTCCTCAGAGGCAATTGGGGGCTTTCCTCCATGCAGAGGCACATTCCCCCCCCCCGGCCTCTGCGGGGGGGGGGCTTTTCTTTCCTCACCTTCCGTTATAAATTCACCTGCAAAGTTTTCAAACACCGCAACTCCCTTCATCTCACAACAGTCTGACTACGTGGGGGGCAGCAAGTGGTCGAAGACCCTGCAAGGGTCCCTCGCTGCCAAGGGAGATGTGACACAAAGCATCAAGCTAAGGAAGACATTGCAGGCAGGTGGAAAGTGGAGGGAAAGAATTGAATGAAAGCAAGAAATGGTTATGTCCCTCCCTCCCTCCTTTGCATCCTCTCTGGTGCAAAGTCATAACATGGTTAATGGATTGGGGGCTCAACCGTGATGTTGGGGCTTCATCCCTTCCTCCCGGGGTCCCGCAGGTTCTCTGCCCCTGACTCTCCCTCTCTCTTTTCCCCCTCAGGAGCCAGCAGCTGCTATCATGACTGATGGCGAGAGGAGAGCTTCCTTCCAGCCACCATCCAGGGATGAAGTGCGGGTCCCCATAGCGTCTGGCCAAGCCCCCAGCCAGGCCCCCCCATCGGGGGAGGAGGAAGATGAAGATTCCTTCAGTGCTTGCAAGTCCGTCCAGGACAGTTTGGCCTCAGCAGGTTCGTCCACCCAGGATCCAGCCCACGAGGGAGACAGCCAGGCCCCCTACCCTGCCCTGGCCCCCACCGTCTTCTTCTTCTTCAGCCAGACCACACGGCCACGGAGCTGGTGCCTCAAACTGGTCTGTAACCCATATCCTTTCTCCTTCTGGCTGGTTGAAGTGGCCCTGTGGTTCCTTGCCATCCTCTGGTTTGGATGTTGGTCATCTTGAAAGAGGTCAAGCATGTTGATCAGTCTTCAGCCGGACTAGGCCTGGGGAGAGTTTGGATCATGCGGTCCCTCCAGGATTAAGTCGGGCTGTTTGTATGAATCCATGAAAAGGACAGGCAAGGGTGGGAACCGATCCAGGTGGTTGTTTTGCTGTGATTGTCCATGGAGGGGGGGGGAAGAGGGCCCAGGGCGAGGCCACCTTGGAGTCAGAGAACCTGGAACAAAAGTTGTGTCTTGTCTTCTTCAGTGTTATTTCATGGTTTACCCGGCTGGCAAGCGGTTGTATGCACGGTGACTTTTCTCTGGTTGTCTAGTTGCAAGGAAGGCCTTTGTAGCATTGACCTGGAAAACGGAGGAACACAAGCGGTGAGAATTTACCCACTTTCGGTGATAATTATACAACCTAAATACTTCACAGTCAACGTGGGAAACAGCACATTGTATCTCTAGAGTGTTGGATGACGGTTTCTCTTCGGGGGTGATGTAGTCCTTCGTTTCCAATGCTGTGGCTGCACATTTGTAATCCAGTCCCTGGGGGGAAAGTAGAAAGGCACGACCTACAAGGAATCATGTGACGCACAGACACGCACACACTTAGGTAGAGATTCCCACGCTCTCGGCAAGGAATGCTTTTAATCCCGTTTAAGGTTTCTAGGTATTTTTGGATCAGCTGGATGGCTCCCAGATCGAACTTAATGCCAAGCCATACAATGGTTTGTGTGATGTGTGATTAGTGTAATGTGTGTAACCAGCCATTGTGGCTTGTATAGGGAATGAACGATGATGTCTGATTCAGTGGCCAGAATCAGCGCTGGTCCAAAATCAAGACTTTTCTAAGGATCCAGCCCAAGGCTGCCATCTCGATTTCAGGAATACGCTTGTTGGCATTTCCTGGGGGATGCTGGGAGTTGTAGTAGCTTTGTGAGGAAACAGCACTACGGTTCCCCAGCCGTTTTCTCAGTGCTGGGCGGGGGGGGGTGTCCTGAAAAGATCTCTCATGGAAGCCAGACAGAGAGAGGCCTCGATTAGCAGCCTGTCTGAATCCGAGATCAAAGGAGGGGGAGTGAGAAGGGGGCCATGGGGGAGGCTGACTTCGCAGGGAGCCAAAGACTTAAAGGTCTGTCGGTCCCTCTCGCTCGCTTGATCATGGCTTGTTAGGGAGGACGTGCTAAATAAACCTGAATGGGAAACATATAAAGCCATGATCTCTGATCTGCCCGCTGCACGGCTGAGCCCACACTACAGGCAGACCTCGACTCACGAGAGTTCATTTAGCGACTGCTCAAAGTTACAACAGCACTGAGAAAAGGCACTTAGGACCGTTTTTCACCCTTACGACCGTCTCCATGATCACGTGGCCAAAATTTGACTGCTTCATATTTATGATGGTCGCAGTGTCCGATGATCGACCTTCTGACCAGCAAGGTCCATGAGGAAGTCAGATTCACTTAAGGATCAGGCTACCAACTTAACAGCTGCAACCATTTGCTTTACAACGGTGGCAAGAAAGATGGCAAAATGGGGCAAAACTTCACCTAGGAACAGACCTTTTGGGCTCAGTTGTGCTTGTGAGTGAGGGATGCATCGGCTATGTCCAAGTCAGCCAAGCCAAATGCAGGACAGGCTAACAAGGCCTCTCCAGCCTCGCTGCTTGAATCCTGTGTTGCTTGAACCTGGTTGAGCCCTCGGCTTCTTGTCAGCCCCCCCCCGCCCCCCGCTGGCTTTCCAGGCCTGAGAGATGAGCCAGGAGACCCACTTGACCCCGAAGCCTCCTGGCCTCCGGGAACGCCCAGCGCCTGCTTGCTACCTGCCGAAGCCTTGGCTTATGTCCTGCCAGGTTCCTGCTCACTATCATTTATTCATACTTAATGATCTTGCCTTAGTTAAGCGGCGCTTCCTTGCCGCTGCAGAAGAGAGTTAGCAACCCACATTCCTGAAAGCCATTTTTTGGCAGCTGTCTTCATGGACTCTCTTGTGCCCGTGCTTGGCGGGGAGTTTGCAGGGGGAATGGGGAGGCTGAGCTGGAGGCCCCCCTGAAAGGGCTTCAGAGAGAGGGAGCTTGTTCAGCCTCAGAGGGACGGCCTCTCTCTCTTGCTTCCAGGGAGGGGGGGGGCAGCAGGGCCAAAGTTCAGAGGGCCAGCTGGGGGCCCATGAGGGTTTATGGAGCTTCAACGGCACCAACTTGTGGGTTGACACCTGGCAGACCTCGTTGGGCACGCAACGGTCACGGCAACTTTCTCACACTGTAGGATTTTGCATCTCAGCGGGAGGGGGGGGGGCTCCAGGTTCCAAGCAGAGAGTCAGCTTTGCTGGCTGAGGAATCCTGGGAATTGAAGTCCACCCATCTTGAAGTAGCCAAGTTGGAGAAAGCCTGCCGATTCTAATCAGGGTTTTTTTTGCAGGACCTGGGGAGACATTTTCTCCTCCCTCTCCTGCTTTGAGGCAAGCTGTCCATCTGAATAGATCCAGGTGGATTGTCTTCCCTCACACAGGGATGCCCAGGGATTGGTCTGGTGTGGCTGCCTTTGACCCCCATCCCGACTGAGGCATCCACCAGCTGCTTTTGCTATTCAAGGGAACCACCATCAGCCCCCCCCCCATTCCCACTACCTGCCCTTGGGCACCGGCCTGAGAGCTGCCAGCCAGCTGCCAAGCCACGTTTAGGGTGCGGCCAGAAAGCAGAGCTCCTGCTCAACGGCCCAAATTCCCGATCCGGGTTCCCACAACAGCTGCTTTCTGGCTGGGCTTTGCAGGGGCTGCAGTCAGAGAACATGGCCCACTGGACTGGACACATGGAGAGCCCAGAAATCAGAGACCTCCTGGGGGGCTAACTGGGGCAAAATAGAGCTGCGGTTGACTCAGTTGACCTCCCCTCCCAATTCTCCTCCTCCTCTTCCCTGATGGCCACATCCAACCTGCATCAGGTCTGGAGCAGAACTGCTGGCTCAGGGCTGAGGGCGGGGGGGGGGGGGGGGAGGAGGAGGAGGAGGAGGAGGGATCCTCCGTAAGAATGCCACCAAAGCATTTCTGGGGCAGAAAAAAAAAGGCAGCATGACAGGAAGATGGATGATGAGACAAGCTGGGGGGGGGGGGTCTGAAACCAGAGCCAGCAAAGCATCCCAGAGCCCCTGTCTCCAGGAGTGGGGAGGGCTGGGGCTGCGGTGGGGAAGGCACTGCATGCCTGCCTACAAGGAAGATGTGGCAGATTTGCAAAAACCGTCTCCTGTCTGTGCATTAGAGTATTGCCTGCTCCTGATTCAGAAAGTCTAATTGGTAGTAATGGGCTGTTTTGTGCCAGAAGTCTGTTCGCCTTAACAACAGGGAGGAAAGGGGGAAGGGGGGGGACCGAATGCCAGATGTATTCAAAGAGGGTACATGCCCACGGTGCATTAAAGCTCTTTGCCCTGGCCAGGTGCTTGGCAAACCCTTCCTGCATCCAGTGTGTCAGTGGGCAGCCGGCTTCTGCAATGCATGGCCATTTCTCCTTGCCCCAAATGTCACACCGCCTCTCCCATGGGTTGTAGGAGCCAGCAGGCAGGCGGGGTAGAGAGGGAAAGGGTTACGCAGGGCAGGCCTGAGCATTGGGCTTGTAATGTGGGGCTGTCGCAGCTCAAGGGTTGTGCAAACTCAATCCATGGCGGCATATTTGGAAAACACCTTTTGTAAGATTGGTAAAGGCCACCTCCAGGCAGAGCTGGTAGCCAGGATAGAGAGATTGAGTGGAAGGTTTCGGGAGGAGTACGTGAACAGGTGGTTTATCCTCCCAAAGACGGAGGCACTTTGAACATGCTTAGGGTGCTCCTTTCTGTAGGCTATTGGGCAGGGAGTGATGGCTGCTTGTCTGGAGGGGGCTGTACAGTACTCTAAACCAGGGCAACTTGAAAACTGGTGGACTCCTGTGCTGGCTGGCTGGGGAATTCTGGGAGTTGAAGCCCATCAGTCTTAAAGTTGCCAAGTTTGGAGGGCCCTGCTCTAAGCAAGCAAAGATGAGTAAAGAGTAGAGAGGAGTAGCCACGAGGACTCGGTCTTCAGCATGACTCCGTTTTGATCACTGACGTCCTGCCCCACTTTGCCTCAGGGGTCTCTCAGTGCTGGGGAGCAGCCGACTGACAGAAGGCCAAAATGCAAGGGGTGCTTGGGTTGGTGCCATTGGGGAACTCAGCCATTGTGGTGTGTAAGTGGCTGGTTAGGACAGAATGTTGTGGCTTGTTCAACAAAGCATAATAAGGACAACTTGTGGCTTGGCCTGTGAACTCCTTCCTTGCCTAAAACTTCTGGAGGGTCAGGAGAAGCCCCAGACTGCGCCAGGACCTCCTCCTGCTCCCCATTCATCGAGACCAACACCCCACCACCTGGAGACCAGCTCCAGAGAGGCCGTAAAGGGCCCGTCAGTCTGAGGGCTAAATCAAGGCCAGAGTAGCTGCTAGGCTAACATCACTGCAAGAGAACCGAAACAGATGTTGATTCCAAAAGAACCAAGTCTCTTCTTGGCAGAGAACTTCCCATCTGAATCACTGAATCGAGGCAATTGTGAGCTGGTTTGAACTCAATCAGTTTTTGGCCAGGAACGTTGACTTGTGTTGAATCAAGTCTTGGGATGAATTTGGTTCAAGGGCCCCTCTCAGCTCAACCCAAATTGCACTCCTTAGCCCAGCAGCCTCTCCAGCCGGCCACATTGCTCCTTCTCCCCCCCCCCCCCCCCAAGCAAAAGAATTTTCTCCTTTAGCTGGCAATTAATTTGTGATATATTTGTCAGGCAGAAATTCTTGTCTCCCTACTTCCTTCATGAATCACCAACTTTAAATATTTATGATTTGGGACAGGGGGAAGATATATACACCTATACGTTCAGGGACATGAATCGCTACAGGTTTTCTGTGCATTCTCAGCTTTTTGACATAATTAGGGCTGTCCAGGGATATGGCCAAACAGATGGCTCCAAGCAGGCCAAACCTCCTGGCTGTTGAATGTCTGATTTCCTGAGCTGGCCTTCATTTTGTCTTCCGAGTGCAATCCTGGACCTGCCTATTCACAAGTAACCCTTGTGGAGGACATGAGATTTACTCTTAAGCAAAGGGTGGTTCTCCTTAGTCTGAGGAAAGCATGCTCTTTTAATTTATTTTAAGAGATGCCTGAGTCAGAGCTTTGGGTCTGAGTGGCATTTCACCTGCGCTTAAGTGAAGAGCAAACAGGTTATGGCAATGCCCAAAGCGCTTGGCAGGACCTGCTTTTATCAGGGGGTTTCTCCCCCCAAGTCAGAGCCTGCATTCCTCGCCAAAGCCAAGGCACCCACTGGACACTGGAGGGGCAGCTGCCTTGTTGTGAGCAGTGCAAGGTGTGAGAATCTGGTTCATGTTTGCTTGCCCAGAGCTGCTGGTGCCACATGGATGAAGACAGACCTCTCCCTGCCCACCCAGAGCGAGTGGGGCAGGAGGATCAAAGGGGAAGAAGCATCCGCTGAGTGGGGCTGGCCCACAACCGGGAAGGAAATGCAGGTCAGGGTAAGAAACAGCAAATAAATAAACCATGAGCTTTAAAAGCCGTTCTGGGTAGCATTTTCTGAACGTTGTCCAGAGGAGGAAGAGAATGATGAGCAAGAAGCATTGCAACCAGGGGAGGCCTCTCTTGGATGCTGGGGGGCTTTGAGGGGGCTTTTTGTGAAAGGGAAGAGGAGGGGGAGGATCTGTTTTCAGTGGTTTCCATTATGAGGCACCACAATGCTTCTAAGATAGAGGCTCTCAGGCTGGACTGCCGAGGCTGGGTCAGTACTTGATGGTTGACAACGGCCTTCTTGGCCAAGGCTGCCAATGGTGAGAAGCAAAGCCACCGTTGGCTCCTTCAACTAGTGGTTGAGTGCAGACCTGAGGCAGCTCCAGGGAAAATGGCTGGAGACTCCCTGGGATGTTGCTGGCTACCCTCGTGGATCACAGCAGCTGAGCAAAGGCCTAGGAATGCAGCCGTGATCTTCTGCTCGTTCTCCCCAGAAAGTCCTGAGGCAAACCCCTTCAAGGTCTGGAGGGCTGATTGGACTCCAGGGTCTCCCACCACCCCAGAGGCTGACATGGAGCCTGGAAGCCCCCCAAGGGCTGGGATTCCTGGCTCCTCGGGTTCTGCAGGTGGCCTTTTCAGAAGACCTTCATGGTCACCAGCTGAGGTGCCTAGGGTCCCCTTTCCTCTACTGGAAGGATAGAGATTGGGTTAAAGCAAAAATCTCCAAATTTGACAGCTTTAAGACTTGTGGACTTCAATTCCCAGAATTCCTCCTCCAGGCATGTTAGCTCAAGGATTCTGGGAGTTGAAGTCCACAAGTCTTAAACTTTTCCAGTTGGAAGACTCTTGGGTTAAAGAGAGGCTCCTCCACCCCGCCTCACCCTCGCCCCCAAAGGTTGATCAGCCTGGAGGACAGGCAGGCCAGACGCCTGACAACCCCAGCATTTGCAAGCCAAGAAGGAGCCCCATCTGTCCTGTGGGTGGATCTTCTCAGCAGGTGCCTCAGGGGTGGTGTAGAGGGGCCAAGAGGTGAAGGGGGTGGCCACATGCTTATAGCTTGCTAAAAAAAGCCTTTGGGCCCCGCTGGGCTGGCCAGTTGTCCATGCCACCTGTCCACGGCCAGGTCAGGGGCCAGGCATGTGAACACTTTGGGGGAGAGAAGAAGTCCTTTGCTCAGCCTTGGCAAGATCTCACTAAGATCCTGGTTTCGAGATCCTGAGCAGTTTTCACGCCGACTAGGTCTGTCGTCTCCTGGAAGTAGAGATTTTCTTAAGCCAAGGAGACACTGTTCCAGGTGCCCTGCAGATATCCCAGGTATTCCCAGCCTTCAAACGATCCCAAACCGCTGCTGCCATGAGTCATTCTCCTGATTGCTTTTCTGCCAGCTGTTCTTCAAAGAGCGCTTGTTTTCCAAAGAGAAGGGCTGAGTTCTTGCAGATTATTAGCCAGGAGCTTCAAAAGGCAGCCTGGCACGCGCTTCCTTTAGCCCTCAGTGGTCCTCCTCACTTCCCCCACTAGGCCTCAATCCACGAGAAGGCGTCCCAAGGAAGCTTTTCGGGGGGGATGGTGCAGCTGCTGGTTTCTCTTCTCCTGGAGCCATCATCCGTCCCATTTCTCAGTTCACGGATTTGGAAGGTAGGTTGAGGAACCCTTCCAGGACCATCTCTGCTCCTCACTGGTCCTTCCAGAGAGTGGAAGGCAACCTGGAAGGCCTCGTGTCCAAAGCACAACTTTAGGCCTGCTAAACTCTGGGAGGCTAAACCATATGAGGAACGGTTGCAGGAACTGGGCGTGCTTCCTTCGCCTTGTGAAGAGAAGGACCAGGGGAGGCAGAAGAGCAGAAGGGTTGAAAGACGATGTGAACTGAGCTGCTTCTTCAACCACTTCTGCTGCATCTGACTATTTATTATAAAGGCCCTGGGGGTGGAATCAGATGAGCGTTTGCTCAGATAAGTTTTGAACCTGGATGGCTTGTTGAGATTTGGATGAGTTTTATGGGTGGGAGGGGTGTGTGTGAGACTGAGCTCTTTTTGGAGGAACAGGGAGAAAAGGGAGCCAAGGCCAGCCAGGTTTTACCTTCCATCAACCCTACAAACTAGTCTGTTTAGAGAGCGAATGGCCCAGGCGAAGACTGGATCCTCCTTCAACTAAAGTCTCTCTTCCATGTGTTAGATGACCAAACATGTTCGTGTTGGCAGGGGATGATGGGAACTTCAGTGGGGACAAGTTGGACTGCAGCCAAACTGGATCCTGGCCTCCAGGATGATTTTATTGCCCAGCAGGCTGCTTTCCGTCAGCTCAGGCCTAGGAATGCTGGCAGCTGTCTTTGGTAAATCATGTGGTCGCTCTCTCTAGCCCAGAACTGAAGGGAAAACAGCTTGGCAGGCTTCAGATAAGAATCTATCCCAGCACTAAGCTAAGGTGACGATGATTGGATCAGTCCTAAAATAATGAAACAAAGTTATAAGGAAGCAAAGATGACTTTTTTGCTCAGGGAAAAAGACTCATTCCCCCAAACTTCAACAGAATGGGAAAACTTGCTGCAGGACAATTAAACAATTCAAATTAATTATTTAAGATACTTGAAACTTTCTTTGTTCACATTTCATTCTGTCCCTCCACTGGCATCCTTTCTGTAATGATTCCATTCCACTCTTTCTTTGATATTAGTGTCCCACGGCGAGTTGCCCTGGACAAAAGACCAGCTGAGGCTTGGGAGGATCGCTAGTTTGTCCTTCCACCAGTGATCCTGGCCTTGGTTTCCTCTTCTCCAAGCATTGTTTGGGGATGTGTGTGCAAAAGAGCTTCTGTTCTGGATGCCTGTTTGAGGCACTGGACAACAGAGGAGAATCTCCTAAAACATTTGATGAGGCTGCCATAAAAAAAGGTGCATCCGAGGTGTCTGAACCACCATTTCTCTTTGGAAATAGAACCACGTTTCCAAGGCACCAGATTAAGAGTCTTTGAGGACTTCAAACTGAGTTCTCTCTGACTCCGGAGAGGCCCTTTCTTCTCCACCTTAAAGGAAAACACAGGCGCAAAATGTCCAGGGTCTTGTGCTCTTGTCCTGTTATGGGCGGGCAGAGCTGCTGGGGAGCATGGGACAGAGGGGCAGCATCTCCCAGGGCCCCGGGATCAAAACTCAGCTGCTTGGCCTCCGACTCGTATTAATGACGGTTGCATCAACCCGGGTCATGTAACCACCCCCCTTTGCGACCGCCTGACAAGCAAAGGCAATGGGGAAGCCATTCATTGAACAGCCATGGGCCTCACTTAACAACTGCAGGGATTCACTTAACAACAGTGGCAAGAAAAGACATAAAACGGGGCAAAACTCACTTAAATGAATGGCTCCCTTAGCAGCAGAAGTGCTTTGGCTCTATTGTGGTTGTATGTCAAGGACTACATGTATACAAGTACAAGGTCATTAAGTGAATTTCTGCAGTTAAAAATGATAGAAAATGTTTGTAGCTCAGGGGGGTGGACAGTGGTGGGGTGGATTTGTTCTCCAAGCTTGTGGTTTCATTTCTGAAAGCTTTGTCCCCATCAGGACTTTGGCTGAAGCGCCTTGTTTCAGTTCTTCACCTCTTTTTTGGCCTCATGTGGCCAGTGGGCCATGTGGCCAGCTAGTCAGGCTGTGTGAAGGTCACCGAGCAAAGAGGTGGTTGGTGCCATTGTTGGTTGGTTGCTCGACTGATACGGCTCCTCATGGGTTTGTAGGAGGGGTCAAGTTGACATATTTGTGGGTCAATCCATTGGCTGGATACCAGGACTGGATGGATTCGCAGGCGTGGCATGTGGTGGCATGGTCAATGACTTTCCTTCCGACCAAGTGGATGTACACTGTACAGTGTTGGGTCTGCCTTTGGATGTTCAGTAAATCTCCAGAAAGGAGCCTTTAAGCATCTGGTCGATAGCGGAGATGTTCTCGGCTGCAGTTCCCCCAACCCTGAAGGGGAGGAGAATCCCACCGTTGCTTAGTCTGGCTTGAATCTGATGGAGCTCAGATCTTGACCAAGCGGAAGCCTCACATCATTTACAATGCCGGGAGCCATAAATTACCCTCAGCTGAGCTCAGCTGAAACCTTCATGGACAAGGCAAGGAGAGGAAAGGCCCACTGGCAAGGCCTGTTGGCGGACGCTGAGCACGGTGGGATGGATAGATGGAGGAGGCTACATTTAATGCACCGGTTAGAACTGTTGTGCACACAAAATGTGGCCTCTGTTTATGCTGGAATTCATTTAACTGTCTCTTATCAAAACACCAGGAGATCTGGAGACACTCTCTGAAAGTCTTCCAAGCTTGTGGACTAAACGAAGTGTGTATCATAACTGTTCAACAGTGTACGTCTCAGTGTAAGAATGAGTCCAATAAATGGCCTTGTTTTTATGAGCAGGAGAAGTTCCTCCCACCAATTAAATCCTTTTGTCTCAACCTCTGAAGAGGCCTCGGTACCATGAGTGTTTAGTCTTCTTAAACCTTCTTCCTTCGTGCCAGTGTCGGTTTGGCATCTGAAAAACAATTTTGTGATAAGGATGGGGCACTGCCAGGAGCAAAGAAGATAATGGCAGAACAAAATGACAGAACTCTAAAGAGCTGGACTGGAGGGAGAAGCTTCCTTGGTGGAAAGAGAATGCTAAATCCAGGTTATTCACTCTCTTTACTTCCCAATTCATACAGGGGAAGGTTCTTGAGGGCATTTCCACTAAACACAGAGAGACACACAATTCTTGCAGGGTCTTGTGCTCATCCTAAATTTCTCCTATCAGCTTTTTCCCTTTGGGATATCAGGTTCCAAACTCCATGAAGTCCAAGAAAGTAAGGTGCATCAACAGTAAATAAGTTTTTTATCTTAGTTCTAGGTGACCCTTGGTTAGCATCTCCCTCTTGTTTACCCGTTCAACTTTGGTCAACATTTTAGCCACAAGGCACGGCTAACGGTGTTGTCGACAGGATCCGTGCTGGTGGCAGGCTGGGGAGAGACACACCACTTACAAGCCAGATAGAGCAAAGAGAAGCTTCAACCATGAAATTGGCAATTTTGTATGCTTCATTGCGAGGGAGGGTAGAGTGAGTTGTTCTACATTTTCTAATTGTGCCTGGATGCCCTGGATTGTGGAATGCAAAGTGTCAGCTTGCCCAAGAGAGACATATGTGCTTGTTAACTTAGATGTGCAAAGTCATTTTGATTAGTGGAGTCAAGAGAGAGCATGGGAGAAGATTTTCATGAATGCAAGTTTTCTTTTTCCCCAAACAAAGATTGGGTGGCTGAAACAATGCCTGGCTAAAAGAGGTTGAGTGGCTGTTCACAGGTTCAGCTGCTCCATATATAACGGTTGCAAGGGTGCTGCATGGTTTGCAAAATGCCTCTCTTCTCTCTAGCCCTTATTTCTCCACCTGGTGCTGTTAAGATAGCTAGGATCTGGTTGACTGATGACAGCGGAAGTTGCTATCGAAGTTGGGAAGGTCTACAGTGAGGATTGAGGAGGGGGCTGGAAGGACTGCATGGGGTGATGAGCAGTGCAGTTGGTAGATATCTGGGACTCTCATAGTGTCCTACCTATATGGAGAAAGGCTGAGTAGTGAAATGAAAGAAGATCTGGAGAACTTTTCATGGAAAAACCAATAAGGGAGTTTAGATGTGGGAGTATAGGTGGCGGAAGTCCCTTCAGGAGGAAGCCAAAGGTTCTCTCATTCCAGACAGAGGTGCTTTTTTCTAGCCCATTGTGGGTCTCCAGGTGCGGTTTCTGTTTCATGTCTTGGCTATTTTTCTCTCCTAACCAGCTCCTTAAAACAGTAACATCTCTGCAGGAGACCAAATGACTCTAGTGTAAAATGGAACCAATGCTTCATCTTTGTGATTGGGTAGTTTTCTTCACTTTGCTTTTTGCATGTTAGAAAGTTCCAGTTTCTCCTTTCCTGGGACAGCAAAACAGGGAAAAGAATCCCCTTAACATATTTATCTCTTGAAACCCCTTCTGCCTCATGAATATTTTTATCTTAAGAAATACTTGGAAAGCAACTTTCCTGGGCGAGCCAAACTTTACACAAGCTTTTTGTTTGGTTTTGGACTATGTGACCAGCACAGTAAAAGAGCAACACAGTAGTATTAGCGTTGGCTAGATCAGCTTAAAAGGTGAAAAATAGGACCTATTTAATTTGCAAATCCATTGCAATTTGCCATCTCCTCACTGCAATTAGATCATATAGGAGTCGTGGTAGTGTAGTGGTTAGAATGAAGTATCGCAGGCTAATTTTGCCCATTGCCAGTTCGATCCTGAGTGGCTCAAAGTTGATTCAGCCTTCCATTCTTCCGAATGGAAGTAAAATGAGGACTTAGATTGTTGGGGTGGGCAATGTGCTGACTCTGTAAACCACTTAGAGGGGGCTGTCAAGCGCTTGGAAGCGGTATATAAGACTAAGTGCTATTGCTGTAATCCCACATACAACAATTGACACATCCTGTCTGGGGAATTCTGGGAGTTAAGAGTCCACCCATCTTAAACTTGGCAAGACTGAGAAACACTTATCTGTCTGTCTGACTTTCTATCTATCATTTCTCAATCTCAGCAACTTTAAAAGCGATGGACTCCCACAATTCCCCAGCCAGCCCTGTGCTGTATATGTACCTATACATCTGGAACAGATGTTAAAAAGGGAGCATCCATATCTCCTCAAGTTGCATTGTTCTGTGATCGGTCGCTTCCCCCTTGTTGCAATTGCAAAGTCTTCCATTCGCAGAAAAGGTGAGCTGACATTTCAAAGTTTTGACGTCTCTCATTTCAGAAGCTGGTTTACCTAAAAATGAGACTGCAATGTTCCCTCCTCCCCCAAACAGATGTTGGACGCTCCCTCCCCTGCAAGGAATAAAATGCATCCTTGGACAAAATGCACACTTGGGGAGTGGGAGAGAAGAATTAAATGATTAAAATGAGTTCCCCCCCGGTTACTATGGGAGCCTGTTGCTAATGAATCGATGGGGTTTCCTTGTTACCTTGATTGAGCTCTTAAAAGCCTGTAACTCTCTGCCAACAGGTTTCCTAGGAAAAAGGTTGCCATGGAAACCCCAGGCACTCAATCCAGGTGTGGACCAAGCGTGATGCCACATGGCAAGCCAGCTTCTGCTGCCAGACAGGGCACCCTTTGACCAGCTGGGTTTGGCCCACAAGCTTCAGCGCTTGTGGTCACACCCCTGGAGAGGGGGCCAGCCAGCTGAGCCCCTCAGAGACCAAGCAAGGGCTGGGAATTTGAACCTCTCCAAATGAAGCAATCTGGCATACGTTCCCTGCCACTACATAAAGCCCCCTCCCCAACACGTTTGACTTTTGGGGATGTAGGAGATGGCCAACCTGAGGCGAGGAAGGGTCAAACAATAAGTCTGAGTCCAGCCCACCTTGAATGCCCCTCTTATCTCCCGTACATTTCCCTTGACTGTTAGTTGGCCAGATTCTTGTAGAGAACTTAAGCTTGCGATCAATCTTTATGCTCACTTGAACTGCCTGAATTTCCTGATTTCTCGGAGGCTTGACAGGTGATTTTTGAGAACACAACTCTGCCACCTTCTTGGCTGCCATAGGGAAGTGGCCTTCAACTTCCTGGTCTACTTCCAGCTCAGGGGTTTCCCAGTCACATCCTTTGAAGCCCAGCCAGGTATGCCTCTGCTTTCCCTTTTCTGAACTGCCAAGGTCTTCCAGGGGAACCTCTTTCTGTAGTTACATTCTACAGGGAGCCACAGTCTGGTGGAGAAATGGACAGCCGGAGCAAGGAGAGAGGAATTCCTGAGCAGGCATTTTGGTCTCATTTGAGAGGAGTAAAGTTTTGGGTTATTTTTTTCATGGTCAAAAAATGAGGCTGTCATAACCCAGTGGGATCGTCAAGTAATTCCGCTTCCTGGTGCATCTGATGATCTAAATTAGCCTTCTCCAAATATGGAGATGGAAATCATAATTGATTGGAAATCTCTCTCTGTGTGTATGTATATGTATGGATAGGCAGGATTTAGGATACTTTAGGAGGGAGTCCTCTCCTGGAGGTGGACCTGTTGGCCTCAAGGGCTTCTTCTTTTGTGAGAATAATAGATGTTTGTTCTGAAACCCTGGTCCCAAGCAATGGAGGATGCTTGGTCAACAGTAATGAAGATCATATTGTGTAGGAGCCATGTTTTTCTAGAATTCACATCTACTTAGTACTCCAAAGTAGAAAAAATGTTTAAATAACCGCATGGTCTCCAAGGTGCAGCACCCATCATGCAACCATAGGTTAGGCCATGTGGTCATTGGAAGGGCGTACACTTTGGAAAGGGGATCCCACCGGTGAGGCTCTTGTGCTGAATGGATTCCCATGTCATATCCTTGGGAACACATCTCCAGATCTCATGTTGTGCAGCATGGGAGGCTAAACATTGAGCAATCCGGACTGGGTTGATTGGCAAGCTTCTTGACCAATGGGCATGCCTTTCATTTTGCTCTCATTCATTATTCATGCACCACTTTCCTTTTCATGTTGTACATGGTTTCATCCAATCAGGTTCAGCCCTTTGATCTGCAGGGTTTGGTTTCTTGGCCTCTCTTGACCCCCATAATTTATTTGATGGTGCTGGGAAAGAAGGAAAAGTTGACCTTGGGCAAGACAGGCGCCCCACCTCTCTGGCTTCTCCGCAGCCTGCTTGGGGCCTTTGTCTTCTCTTTCTCTCTCCTTCTGGAGAAGGAGCTCCCTCCCAAGCTGGAAACCCAATCAATGCATGCAAATGCTCCCTGCAACCAGCATAATTGACATTTGTCACTCACAGTCCTTGGGGTCATATAAATTGGAGCCGTATCATTTTGCATGTTAATCATCCATTGTTTGGATTTCTTAGTGCTCTGCAGGATTTTAATCAAAGGAAATCAAGGTGTCTGTTGCTGTTTCTGGTTGTTATTTCTCCATTTTTTTAAAAAAATGCAAGGCTAAAACTTTTTTTCAGCAGTCATAATCAGTGGTCTTCTGGTTTTTCCAAAGCAGTGACACTGATGGGTTCATTTCTTGCCTGTTTGCCTCTGTTTGGAGCCCTATTGATCCAGAGGAACCTGATTGTTAAAGGCCAGCTGAACAACATCTATTCCGAATTCCTTCCTTGCTGGGCTTTTGTCTCCAGGAGGGCTGGGAGTTTCTGCTAGAATGTCTCAATCAGAGCTCGTAGGGTGAAGGGGTGTGTGTGTGTGTGAGAGAGAGAGACTGACTCTGATTTAAAATAAATGGAGTGACCAGAAGGTTGTAGGCTGAGAGGGGCAGGTCTAGACTTAGGGCTTCCAGAGTAATCCCTCCTCCTGCTTGGAGAGGTTGTGGTCCCAGAGCAATTTTGCACAGTTGTAGACGGAAAGTGCAGCCTGCCGTTCCAATGGTCACTTAGGGGCCATCTTCCTTGTCTTGATTGCCTCCAGAAATTTTGGAGTTCCGTTACCCAAATCCTCAGCCAGCCGAGCCATCCTCCTCCTCGCTTCCTTCTGGGGGCTGGGAGTGATGACTCCCCATAACTACCCAGGGCCCTTGGAGGGAACGTAAAATTGTACAGATTGAAAAATAGCTAGTTTCATTTTGAACAGTTTCATTATGAAAACTTCTTCATACGTTTCTTTTCTCTTTATTATATACCCAGTTTTCTCTTTCTCTTTTCCTTGCACTTTTTACTCCTGCTTTCTATTCTTTTTTCTTTCATTTCTTTTATTCTTTCTTTGCATGAGATTTTACTATGATAAACAAAATTCTTAACAAAATTTAATATATATCCATCCATCCTACCACCCATCTCTCCCTCCATCCATGTTGAGAGCTAGATTTGGCTTTCCCGGATATGATGAGGATTACAGGCCAAGTCCTTGACTCCTAGTGACCAGGTAGATAGATTTTCTTCGGGATGTTCTGCACACGACCTGGTCTTTCCAGCCTTTCAATGGTGCCTCCATTGGCCCTCCATCTGGCTAGTGGTCTTCTTTCCTTCCCACCCACCATTCCTATCATCAGAGGCCTCTCCAGAGATCTAGACCTTTGCATAATGTGGAACCAGAAGCAGGGATAGGTCTAAATAGAGACAATGGGATATGGAGTCCAACTTTTCCAGGAATACAAAGAGTGAGACAGTTAGGTTCAAGGAGCTCCACCAACTTGAAAATTTCCTATACTGTTGTGGGAACAGTTGCTGTGTCTATTTAACTCGCTGGATCAAAACAAAGATAATTAATCAGATCTTCATATGCAAGATACTTTTAAAACTGAATTAGAACTGTCCAATCAAATTGGACGAATCCAAGATCCTGTCTATACACAACGGCAGCCTTTTCCAAACTGGCTCAGAAGTCCAACTCAAGCTGATTGGATCAGACAATCCAATTTAACCCTCAAATTGATTTTCTGAATTGATCGGGGTTGTTGAATCTGGAAAGTTGAGCTGGATCAGAGGGAGAAGGACTTGGTGAACAGGCCACAAATTTATCCTTGGGGTTCTCTCCTTCTTGCTTCTGGACCTAGACATTGGGGGCTGGGGGCTGGGGCCACAGGTCCCAAGGATCCTCCCCTCCTTGCCAACTCTTCTGTTGCAAACACCGAGGAGTCCAATAACACCGTTTTACTTTTATGTTAATGTACGGGCTATTTCTTCCTTGGCCGTCAGTGCTGGACAATGTTGGCAGGAAGAGACTTTTGGGAGCCAAGACAAAGAAGAGCTACTCAGCCATCAATCTAATTTACATCCAAATAGGGGATAATGGCAATCCAGTTAATTAACTCCAGTGAGCTCAGGTCTCTTCCCACATGCTAAACCTCCTGCCCCATTGAAAGTGACCACGGTTGGAAGACCTGCTTGGCTTCCAATGCTGCACTCCCTGTCCCCACACCTGGGAAGATTGACTTGGATTTCAAGGGTGGGGGGATTCCCTGTCAGATGCAGCATCAAGGTCCTCAAAGAAGAAGAATTTATGTGGTCCTAAATCTCCCAGTTGGCTGCAACCAAAGTTTTCTCCTCGACACGCCGGCTTTCTTGAGAGTCCCCAGAATTGGCTCAGCTGAGTGGAAGGAAGAAGAGAGATCTTCCCAACAACTTCAACCCTACCCCACACATGTTTAGCCCTAGCCATGTTTGAGAGGAGATGGACATCTCTGCAGAGAAGCAGCAATGAACGTAGGAAGCAATCCAGCTAATTTCTCTTTTAAATCTTCTTCTTCAGCCAGGCAGACTTATCAGTCTACTGTAAAGACCAAGGTTATTTTTAGTCTCTGGGAAAAGGGGTCACAGGGCAGGTCAAAAACTTTACGATAACTCCAGCGTCTTGTTTCTTGCACCTATATATAATTTTCTCCTGGCTGTAAATGGGAAAAAATACGCTTGGAAACCTGTAGAGCTGCACCGAATGGCCTCTGCCAGTTGAAATGTTTGACCTGCGCATATTGGGGTGCAATTTGGACACCAAAGTGAAGTCCAGTATTTGAGGGAGGGCAGTTTTTCTTCCTTTGACCGACGATTGGCAGCAGCGGAAAAATAATGTGGCTTCTTTTCAGCTGAGAAATCAGTGAGGTTGCCAAACCCTGTTGCAGTTTGTACCTGAGCTCAATTTACTTGGAAAGCCCATGAAAGTCAATTGATTTGTTTAATTGCCTGCCCACCTGCAGAGTCCTGAAATCTTTAGCTGTTGTTGAGGTCCTGCATTGGGCTCTGAGACGGAGCTACAAGGGGACGCTCATCACGCAAGGGAGTTGCAGCTCAGATTTGCGGTTGACTTCCTTGGTGGTGGTTCTTGTCAGACATGTCTCTTGTGATTGGGGAGACTGCAGGTTTGGAGAGCCTTATCCAGAACTACAAAGGCAGCTCTAGGCAAAAGGAATGCCATGGGATCGCCTCTCCTGGAGGATGTCTGCCCATCCCCCCAGGCCAGAGAAGGCGGGTGCCCTCCAGGCCACTCCCCTTCAATGGGACCTCAGAGAAGCCAGGCCTTCTCTCTGGCTTCTCCAGCCCCTTGGAACTAGATTCTCCCCCCAAGATTTGGTGCCCTCCCAGCTACTCCACCCCAGGAAGAAGGCCCTTGGCTCAGCTGCCTGCTGCTGCCCTCAGGAAGGAAAACCGCCTCAAGAGCCGCTCTTATTAAAACTCTCCATCTTCTCCCACAGCAGGGCAGGCAGGGCCCAGCCATGCCTGACGACTGATTTGCAGCCCAGACAGAGTTGCTGACTCCTCAGACCGCGTTGGCGTGCCAACTTCCCTACAGAACAACTTTTTAATTTGGATTCGTCTGTTTTATTTGCTTTCGGAAGAGTGTTTAACCGATTTGCTTGAAGGGGAGGAAGAGTTAATCCTGTTTCAGAGCCGGGTTGCAAATAGTAAATAGCCAAGAGTTCTAATTAAAGTTTTCATTGGGAATTGCAGCCATAACCCTTGACTCTGGCTGGCTTTCCCAGGATGGAAACCACCAGCAAGTCCATCATCCTGTGTCATTCTCAGCACCACCTGTGTCATCACTCAAGTGATGTGAAGATGGTGAAGTGGTGGCACATGGATGCCCTCCAGATATTCAAGTCTTCAACTCTCATCAGACTCTCATCTCCTCCTCCTCCTCCTCTCCAATTTCAGATTCATATATTTCAGTTATTATTTCTATTTATCTAGGGGAGAGTTTTAATCTTCCCTAAGCACCAGGCAGGCAAAGAGCAGCATATTACGTCATCATCGTCATCATCATCGCTGCGGTCACCCTGGGGCATGATGAGGATGGATTTTTTCAAATTTCCCTCTGGCAATTTGGGCACCAGGCTTCCTGCTTGCAATTAGGAGAAGCTAATCCATGCAGGCAGCCCTTGGCCTGTTCCTTTAGCGGAGAGGTGGCTGGGCTACGAAGGACAGGAGGACAGGTGTCCTTGATTGAAATGGATGGTTCGAGCCAGGTGGTGATCTTGGAGCCAACTAGGGGAAGATGTCTCCCCACTGATTTTTTCCCCTAGATCCTTCTTTCCTTTTCCTTTTTTTTTTTTTAAAAAAAAACTAGTCTGTTGCTAAGCAACCAGTGCTATCAGAAGATGGAACACTTATTGGATGACCAACATCCAGCCTCCATCTGCTTGAATTTTAGGAAGGATGACGCTTCTCCAGGCTCCTTGCAAATGGAGTTTTAGGCCTGAGGGCCAGTCACTCGACCCATTAGGAGGTCAGCTGTTGGATCGTTTGGCTCTTTCTTCCCCAGGGAACTCCCTCCCCCCTTCTCCCTTGGAGGGATTTCTCCCTAGCCCCTGGCTCCCCAACCCCAAAGAGCCCGAGTAGGGACCTGATTGAGCTGATGGTATCTTGTGGAGAAACAAGCAAGAAGCAAAACGGAACAATTCAGGAGAAAAAACTCCAAATATTTCCAAATATTCTGGAAACTCCAAAACTCCAAATATTCTGATTTCCCCCTTCCCACCTCCTATTATCTCCCCTGGGCTCTTCCCAGCTCCAGACTGTGAAGGAGGAAAGCTTAGCATTCCCAGAGGGAAGCCAGGAGACCCACTGAGAGCCCCCCCCCCCATAGTCATTTGGCTTTGCTGAATTCTGGGGGAGGGGATTCCCCCTGGCTTTCTTGGGGGTGGGGTGGGCAGGATGAGTGCCAACAAACTGAGATGGAAAAAAGGGCAGAGCAGAGCAGAGCAGCTGGGATGATTAAACGCCTGGAGACTAAAACAGATGAAGAAGGTTTGTGTGTGACTCGTCCAGAGAAAAGAAGGAGGATGGCAGCCTTCCAGTATTTGAGGGGCTACCACAAGGAAGGGGGGGCAACCGATCTTCCAGAAGGCAGGACAAGAAACAAGAGATGGAAACTAACCAAGGAGAGAAGCAACCTGGAATTAAGGAGAAACTTTCCAAACAGGGAAGAATATTAACCAGGGCAACAGAAATTGCCTTCAGGAGTTGTGGGGGCTCCATCATTGGAGGTTTTTAAGAGGAGGCTGGACAGTCACCTGTCTGGAATGGGGTAGGGTCTCCTGCTCGGGCAGGGGGCTGGACTAGAAGACCTCCAAGGTCCCTTCCAGCTCTATTCCAAAGGATTGAGATCATCTGAGACAAGATGGAAACAGGGAGGCCCTGCCCTGTTTGCCTGCCCTCCCTCCCGAATCTGGGCCTGAAGAGAAACCTCGTCCCGTGCCCTCCTCTGGCAAAACACAGCCTCCCTCCTCCCCTCCCTGCCCAATCAAATAAACCCACTTGTTTTGCAGAAGGCAGCATTATCTCCAGCCCGGCTGTAATATTTCAGGCCTGAAGGATTGTGCAATTGTCTCCTTGATGGTGTAAATACATCTTTTTCTGCTTTGCAAGACAGGCTGCCTACCTGCTGGATGAGCTGCACTTCCTGGCTGATGGATGGCATCAGTCAAGCCACGCAAATACTTACGGTGTCCTGGGAGGACGTGTACATTAAAGCGGGTATAAAAATGACAACGGGTGCTATTGTTACAGGCAACGGGCATTTTGGCATGTAAAGGATGCCCCCCCTTCCCTTCTGTCTTCTGCCAAATTACGGCTTGTGAGAAGGAGAGGCTGGCTAGGAAAAAAGCAAGTATCCCTGCTGTATAAATGCAATATCAATATTTTAAATAATAAATCTCTGGCACCACATATAGGCCCCTCCAGGTGGCTTGCCCTGTGCTCTTAAGCAAGCCGTGCAGCCTTAATTCCATCTTTGCAAAGTGGAGAGAATCATACCGATGCCCCTTCACTCTGAGTTAAGGGCTCCGGAGGCTGCATCCAGCATTCTGGGATGTCCTCTCCCCAGGGTGAGCCCAGCTAAGCTGCAGAAAAACAAACTGGTTTGATGGGTTTCCCAGATTCACTCCTCAACTGGACGGCGGAAGAGATGGCTTGAATTATTTATTTAGAAAATTTATATGGCTGCCCAACTCATTCATGGTGACTCTGGGTGTTTACAGAAGTAAGGGCCCGAAACACTCTTGGTGTTAAAGTGCTGCCACCTATTCCTGCCCCTCTGCATTTTGATCCCAGTGATGAGTGGACTGGGCAAGTTGTCAGCCTCCCTGTATCTCCCAGGCCATAGGCACCACTGTGCACCCTTGCAATCTCAACCACATCTGATGCCCAGGCCAACGGGCCGCATCGTGCAGCCCTTGTCAGCCAAATCCACCAACCATGGCACCAAAGTTCAGGATCCCAGCCTGAACAGCCCACGATCCCAGTTTTCTAAGCCCTTGCATTCAGAGCACGACACGAGGCCCCTTCAGGTCTCCATCCCCTCTCTAACTCCCACGCTCAACATAAACATCACGAGGTTCACATCGGAGAGGTAAAAATCGACCAGTCCCTGTGGGATTCTATGCTTATTTTGGACAGCCATCATTTTCCCTCTGCAAGGCTGTGGACAGGCCATGGCTGAGTGGTAGAACATCTGTTCAGCAAACAGGAGGCCTTGGCTCACTATTATTAGACAGACCTTTGCCGAATTCAGGAGTGAGAAACTCTGCGTGGGATCCTCACCAGGGAAGAGCTGCTTTCTTGTGTGTAGGTGCCTGCTGGTCAGCATGGCTCCGTCATCCATGCTCTTCTTTTAGAAGAAGGAAGGAGGATGCCTTTGTTTTCCCCATAGGCTTGGCCTCAAAATATCTCAGAAGGAAGCTAAGCCATTACCTTGGTAGAGATGATCTTCCCCCAAAGAAGGACATATAAGGCAAACATTGAGTCAAAAGCCTTCTGACTTTGGTGACTTGAGGCACAGAACTATTTTTATATGGCTTTAGAGCAGGAATATTCATCAAAGATGCCTTGTTGATAAAAGTGTGTGTGGAGAAGACACATTTCAGTTTGGGGTCATCGTTTGAGAAACCCAGGAGCTATTTGGGGCCAGTTACTGATACTTCTTTTCTTCAGAAGGTTTTGTTTTAATGAAGGCCTCGGTACACAATCCTTTTTGTTTAAAATGATGTTGCAAGTCATTCATGAAATAAATACTTATCTCAGCCGTGGTAAAAGTCTGCCAACTTCTCTTAGGTTACAACTTGGCCCGAAGGTATTTTTTACGAGCGCTCTTGCATTATCAAAGAACAAATGTAAATATCGAGGATGTTCAGGCTGATTGATGTTGTAGCAAATAGACAGACTTAATTGCACGGTGTAATTGTTCCTATGGCTGGGCAGGTGGAATGCAGCCTTTGCACCCTGTTGCTCTTACAACATCCCTAAACAATGTCTGCAGATACAAAGTTCAAGCCAGGTACAGGTGTGTGTGAGAGACAATCACCCAAGATCCTGTCCGTTTTTCAGTTTGATCTGAATCATGGAAGAGGGAGAGGGAAGGAGGGAGGGATATGGATGGATATGGACGGAAAGACAGACAGACAGATGATAGATAGATAGATAGATAGATAGATAGATAGATAGATAGATAGATAGATAGATAGATAGATAGATGATGGATGCATAAAGCAGTATTTTTCAACCTTGGCAACTTTAATATGGGTGGATAGAATTTCTGGCTGGGGAATTCTGGGAGTTGAAGTCCATCCACCTTAAAGTTGTCAAGGTTGAGAAACACTGAGATAGAAGCTAGATGGAGAGATGGAGAGAGAAAGAGAAAGTAAGAGAAAGTAAGAGAGAGAGAGAGAGAGAGAGAGAGAGAACCCTGGCAATTTTAGGATGGGTGGACTTCAACTCCCAGAATTCTCTAGCCAGCCTTATAGGGCCTTTTAATCACTTTTCAGATATCCTTCATTAACACTCTATTAAAATTCATTTGACTTTTTGGGTTATTAGTACATTAAAGCTGCATGCCTTTATACTTAATACTTATCAAAAAGTTGTATTGATGGTTCGCATGGATATTTTCAAGGAAGAAAATGTTTCCTTTCTTTTTGGTCTCAAGCCAGGGGTGAGAGTGTTTTCCCCTTGTTGTATAAGTTGTGAAGAAGGGGGCTCTTCTAAGATAGTATTGGGCCAATTCTGCTTTTCAAAAAGTATTGATATTAAAAATAATCTTTTTCTAAGTGCAGCCTATTTGCCATGGCTTTTTCGATGGCTCAATTTAAATCGATCGATCCAATCAATTAATGAAAGGAAATCCCTTAGTAGAGAAGGATAGTTTCACTGCTGATTTGCAATTTCCCAGTTCTAATTCTCTTCTGTTCCTGCACCAATTACTTAAAAGAGATCTTAAAGCAAAAACTGAATTGATTTTTAGGATGCAATTTTCCTAATATGCAAGTTTGCAGAGACGTTTCTGTAAGCTGGGTTTTTTGTTTTTTTTGTTTTGGAATGTATTTTGGCATGTTTGCACCAATTTGCATTCCCTGGTGGTTTAATTCCTTTGTCACCAGTGCCCGTGTTTTGGGGGGGCAGAACTGCTGTCCAGAAATGTTAAGAGGCAGAATATGTTGAGGGTCGGGTGCCTTCTGGTTCATCCATGACTTTAAGCCAAGGCCACGGTTAGACTTTGTAAGAACTGGCTCAGTCCTTATCAGCCTGTGAGCTGCATCATCTCTTCCTCCCGTGTCCAATCTCCACCCCAAGATTCCTAGGTGAATCCTAGCTTTTCCTTAAGCCAGGATGGGCTGCCATGGTCAGCAGAGATTTTGCTGCTGATATTTTGTGAGCCCGTCTGTGTGTGTGTACTTGTCTTTAAACAAATGCTCTGAGCTGGCGTTTAATTTATGAGATGGAAATGAAACAGCTCTCCTGCTTTCCTTCACAAATCAAAGAGGCCGGTGGGATGTCAGAGGGACGCCTTTCCCTCAGACCTCTCCCCACCCCCCATGCCACAAACATGTCAGGAGCCATTGACAGGAGATGAAAAGCAGGTCTCCCTCCCCCCCTCATTCTGTGAATCTTGCATTGTGCATGCAATCCACCCCAGGTAGGACTTTCTAGGCACGGCTGTCCTGTCCGAGTGTAAGACAACTCACTGTGGTCATTCATTGCTTCAGTCAGTTATTTTCATTATGGGTGACTGCACTGTCGTCCAAAGTATCATATCTCTTGTATTTCCAGGTTGACTTTCTTTCTTTCTCTTATTATTATTGGCCATGGTTCTGTTGAAATTAATTTCACTTTTGCATCTGTTGAATTGTCCCGTGGCAAGGTGACCGTGGTTAATTGGCCCAGGGGAGTTGGCTGTGGCGAGTTGTCCCGTCCAGCCTATCAGCCTGGGTGGCTTTATGCCGTCATTTGCAGCAGCCCTGGGGAGCTTTCGTGGGGGAGGGGGTCCTGAAAAGCCCTGGTTCAGATCATTCCAGAGGTGCTTGTTTCCCAAAAGGCAACTGGGCTTCTCAGTTTTGTTTTTTGTTTTTTCAAATGTTTCTCTTCTCATCCAAGAAGCTTCTTCGCTTCTTCATGAACTCAAGAAGCTTCTTGGATGAGAAGCAAAACATCTTCAAGGAAAAACAAAGGAAGTCCAGTTGCCTTTTGGAAAAGCGCCTTTAGGACAACCATGAGCTGAATTGGGGTGTCCAACCTTGGCCACTTTCAACTTATGGACTTCAGCTCCCAGAATTCCCCATTCAGCATGCACTGCCTGCCTGACCTGGATGACTGACAACCTCCCAAGACACCTGGTTCAGGTTCCCTCTCTTCAGCCATAAATTGAGGTTTTTCCCAACCAAATGTTTGGGCAGGATCTACCTGGTCCACCTTACAGGCCTCCTCATAAGAAGGATGGTGAGCAGAGGTCTCTGTGAATCCTCCAAACCCTCCAACCCAAAGGGCAATGAGATGGAACCCCTCGAATGTCTCATCAACCTGGGGAGAATGTGGCAGCCTGTTGGAAGGGAGGGGAGAAGGGAGAGGCTGGACACATGTTTCCTGTTGCTTTGGCATCGACAACTTGTGATAGTTGCTAGCCAGGCAGCTCAACCCCTCCTGGAAATATGGGTTTCTTCCCCTCCCCTCCCCTCCCCCCATAGATCATGCAGAACATCTACTCCAGGGTGCATTGAAAGCAAACATTGCCTTGTTTGGAAATCTCCTGGGCCATTTCCCCTTCCCTCCTCAAAAGGGGTTTGCCGTCAAATGATTCATCACAATCCTTTTTCTGAACAGCTAAAACCCCGGCCAAGAGGAGGTTTTGGAGGGTCCTCTCTGGATTTGGGGTCTGTGGGGGAAGAACCTCCATCTCCAGTCATCCCCGTTTTTCCCTTTGTCAAGGGGCTTCCCTCTCCCTGACTTCTCCATTCAACATTTACTGGAACTCACAGCCAACGAATATAAGTAGACAGAGTTGTTTACACCCACAACTTGGAGAGGGTTTTTTATGAACCAGATACACATCAGCCTGCAAGAAGCTGACAACATGAAGTAGGCAAAGGCGACAGAGAAAAAAAAGTCCCAGGAAAACAGGTTGGATGCAGATAAAATGGCACTGCTGAAATCCACTTTTTAAATGAGCGTCTTGTTTTTTCAAGCTTTGATTCTCCACATACACACATCCTGCCAGTTGCCAATTGCACTGCAAAATTTGGAAAATAGCTGAGGTCAGAGAGACCCTTCCTCCAGCAAGGAGAGGAGGAGCTGGATGGGGGGGCAGAATTCTCTGAATTGGAGGCCTTGCAAGGCTGGTGCCAAGATTCTGGTCTGGTCTGCTGGGGGGCTTTAATTAATACTCAGTAAAATAGCATTTGATGAGGGATAAATTTTACGACGCAATTATAGCAGTGCAGTAATTCAGCCATACAGCATCCAACATGAACCCACTGCAGTCAACAAAAGGAGAGCTGGGGTGGATACAGAGGAGAGAAAAGCAGAAAAGAGATCCAGAAATATATAAATTAGAGAGTGGGGCGGGGGGGGGGAGCCGAAGAGGAATCTCAACTCAATCCATCTTCTCTTCTGGGCTTTGCTTAGACATAAACCTAAGAGGAAAACCTTAGAATCTTGTCCGACACAAACTCCTAGTTGACCAAAATACATTCCAAATTCATTTCAAAGAAAGATATGAAGATTAAGACAACAAAAACAGGGCCTCAGATACTAAAATATTTTTGGGATAAAAAAAAACAAGGAAGTTCTCTCTGCAAAGGCAAGAATGAAATTTCTCTCACCCAACCTGTCCCACCCCGATTATCTGGCCTTCCCTTGGTAGCCTCTCCAGTTGAATTTCGGGATCCTTCTGAGCTTGCAAAAAGCTGCCTTGAAGCCCCCCCCCCTGTGCACCGGATGAAGGATGCTGGAGGTCATCAGGGCTTTGACCTTTGAACAAAATGAGGAAAAAAAGGTCCTACTGAGTTTTGGGCTGCCCTTGTCTTCTTCCTACAATGTTCAGCACGCATAATTTCCACCAGGAAGCATCTGAACTAGGAACCTGACCAGAGGGGAGGTCCGTTTTTGTCCTGCTCCTCTTTCAAGGCCCTGAGAGACTCCATGAACCAGAGGAGTCCTCCGGTTGAGCCAGAGGGTGTCACAAGGGTTGCATTGAAGCTCCATCCGGCTGTTCTGTGAGTGGGAACAACTTGGCACAAATTATTTCAGCCAATGAACAGCTCCCAGGGAGAAGGCACGTTGGCATCCCTGTCTTCTCTCTTAAGCAATAAGATTGAGCGACAGATTATGGTTCACCTTTTCAATTCACACCTTTTCAGGAGTATCTCACTGGTGAACGTCCTACCACAAAATGTAGATTCACATTCAGGTTTCCCTTCTGCTGAAATCTTCTGTTTGCTAGGAATGGGGGTGCCATCGTGGCTTACCCATTTCCTGCCCATTGTGAGACCATAAGATGGCTGGTTTTGCACAACCCAGAGGGAGCAAGTTGTGTCAGCATTGGCTTAATATATGGACGAGGATACTGCTTTGCTGTAAAAAGCAGACCTTGAAAGGAAATCAATAAAGCCCGTTTCAGAAGTCCAAGTTTATTAATTGATAAGAATGGTGACCATAAATCAATCAATTAAATGTGTTAGGAAGCTGCAGGGATAATTTCTGAGGAAAGCCACCAAACCAGACGGGGGAGCTTTGCATACCAACAAAGGGAAGGGATAGAAACAAACATTTTCTTTGGGGTGATTTTGCATGTTTTGGCAGGTAGCAGCACCTGGGAACAGATTTTCTCTTCTCTCGTGGGTGCAAAATGGAATTGACTCTCACGGGTGGCCCACCAGACCCCAGTTCCTCCTCTTTTGATCATGGGATATTTCCATGGGAGAATAATGTCCTTGGCTGAGAAGCAACCCAAACTGGTTTGCCACCTTCTATTCTCCTCTTTACCAGGGGAGGTGGAGTGAACATACCCCACCTTGTCTCTGCGCTTGGGGGGGGGGGAATCCAGGAAAAATGGCTTTACAGCCACATCAGGAACTTTGCAGCTCAAGAGGAGGGCTCTCCAAACAGGGCAGACTTTAAGACTCCCAGAATCCATCTAAAGGATTTGGGATTTAGGGTGGGGATCTCTCTGGGAATTCTGGGAATTGAAGCCCACAAGTCTTAAAGTTGCCAGGTTTGGAGACCCCCTGATTGAGAGTAGATCAGGCTTTTTTTTCCGAGCTGGGGGTTGCTCCTCACATCTGTGGAGGTAGCTTACCCTTCCTGGGGAGAACCCCCCTCCCGGCTGAGCAAAGGGGCCCGGTTTCTTTGGGGGGGGCTTGGGGAATCTCAGGCACCCCTACTTGGGCACAGAGCAGCCTGTGAGGGTGCCAGGAGAGGCTCAGACCAGGAAGAGAGAGAGAGAAAGACCTCCGCCCTTTTTTCCTCTTCTTCTTTAGAGATAAACCGGCAGCTGGCATCTATAGCAACAAGCAGATAAATCCAGGGCCGACCTGAGGGGGGGGGGAGATTTATTAAATCAATATATCAGGGCAGAATTAATGCACCGCCGTCCTTATTCACCCCAATAATACAGAGTTTTTGTGAGGTTTTTCCAGGGGGTTACAATGGGGGGGGGGGAGCACACGTGAATTTCCCCTTCCTTGTGTCTTTACAAAATGTAAAGCCATATGGCACGATTTCTAAGCAAGCTCTTCCATTGTCTTGGAAACAGGCATTTGTGTTGTTAGATGTACATAGAAACGCTTGCTCGTATCAAGCGAAGGACATGTGTGAAGGCAATCCTCCAGCTTTATACCTTGGGGAGGGAACTAAAAGGTGGATTCCTTCAAGGAAGGAAAGGGGATTGGGGTGAGATGAGGGGTGGCCTCCCCCAGATCCTTCTCAGCTGGTGGCTTCTGGTGGCTTTGAACTGAAATTCTCTTCCTGCCTGGTTTACGTTGTTTGGGGACCTCTGAAAGGAGCCTTTTGCCTTGAGGAAGAGTTGACTTTGAGGGTATCACCTCTTCTTTCAAACGTCAAGGATCCACTTAACACTCTGAGAAACAGGCAGAGTGGAAAACGGGTCCAGGCCCAGATTTCATGCTTGGCCTCCTCAGCTAAAACCGCTTTCGGTCAAGACCAAAAGCTCTTGCTGGGAATTTTGAAAAGCCTTTGCAAGTCAGGATAGCTAATAGCATTTTGATCTGCATTGATTTGGAAATTTGAGAGGAAGAGAGAAGTCTGCACATATATATATACACACACACACACACACACACACGTGTGTGTGTGTGTGTGTGTTTTGTGCTCATTTCTCCCACCACATTCATTTCTCTAAGAGGCACACTTTTTTTTTTCTTTTGCAAGTGATATTATCCCACACGATGTCTTGGCCTTTTTTCTTTTTCGTTCTTTTCCTAATATGTGCAGTTTTAGTGTACAAACTTCCTTCACGTAGTTGTCTGCCAAATTTCCAACAAACGCGACATTTGCAATACAAGCCTCTTTCCGTTCCTGTCTCGGTTCGGAGAGGAAGATCTGAGCGAGTGGATATTAAAGAAATCGCTTCCGATTAATTTCTCTGCCTTTCAGCCTTGCTTGGGTGGCAGAGGCTGCAATTATCTTGTACAAACTTCCAAGCCGGTTCCCTCACAACAGCTGAGATGAGAGGAAGTCCTGCTTGTAAGGACACCTCTTCCCATCCCCTGGCCAGGGAGCCCCTAAAAAGGGCCCAAGGGCCTCCCCATCCCCCTTTCTGCCCTGGGGTGGGGGGACTGTTTTGACCCCAGCAGATCCAAGCGATTCCTTGTGCAGGGCTTCTGCAGCTCACCCTCCTGTGGCTGGCTGGGGAGATTTTTCTCAGCCCCCCACAGAGGCCTCTGGGCAATGCTGGACAACTGAGACCAATCGCTCTTAACCAGCCGTGGCCAAGGAAAGGCAGATAAATAATTTCCTTCTGTCGTTGTAGCAGTAATTAGATTTCAAAGCCCGGCATGAGACGAGGCCACAAACCCATTTCCAAGGGGTTGCAGATGTGCAGCAAAACTTTGTGGATCAAGTTGGGGGGTCTCCAATCGGCTTATCTTGCACCCCCATCCCACCCCATACATCGGAGAGAAACAAGCTCTTTACACAAACATGCATTGAGAACTGTGGGGTCTGTTGGGGAATTCACAATCCTGCATTGCCTCTGGAACATGCCCTCCCTCCAGTGGTGGGATCTGTGGGTGTGGCAGGGGAAGGAGACTGTACAATCTCCAGACAGAGGTGGTCTTTGCCAGTCTCCAAACTACTCAAGATTTCCGCTACCGGTTCTCCAGAACTGGTCAGAACCAGCTGAATCCCACCTCTGCCTCCCTCCCAGTTGCTCCGTTTCTTTCTGCCTGCCCCCTCATTCCACCTTTGATGCCCCCATAGTCTCCTAAGCCCCTCCAAACCTTACGGCTGAATAGGGTGACAACCTCCCAAATGGCCCAATCTTCACGTGGGCCAAGATCAGGCACAGCAGCTCTTCAGAGCGATTGGGGGCTTTGCTTGCGATCGATTCCTCATCAAAGGACGGGAGAAGAAAGCGCTCCACCATAAAAGGGGGCTCTCAATCCAGAACAGAAATAAATGACGGTGGTCAAACGAAATCTCATGGTGGCATTTATGGGGCATGGATGCCATGTTCTAGGGCATCCAAGAGAGGGAGCTTCGGTCCTTGGTGCGGCTTCCTTCAGCCTCTTCAGAGGCACAAAGAGCACCTGTGTGCACATCAAAGAGGAGAGAGAAAGCACATGGGCACAGGAGGAGGCCTGAGAGACCCATTGCCCGGCTCCTCCAAGCCTGGCAGGGCCTCTCTTTGGAGACGAGCAAGGCTTGTGCCCCAGGACTCTCTAGGAATGAAGCTGGGTGGATGGCGAAGGCAACTTTTCTGGCAGGCTGGGTCTGCCAGGTTCCCGCACCCACCCATCCCGCTCCTCCCAGGTTAAAAATCCCCTTGGGGAGGTCTTGCACCCCCAATGCTCTGCTGTAACCAAAGAGGATGAAGAACGTCTCAGGCTCCGTGTGCCCAGCCTGCCACCAAGAGCCTGAAAGCCGCCCAGCCACGTGGGTGGCCCATTAAATAGTAGGGCCTGCTGAGTGATTGACTGGAAAGAGTAAACATGGGTGGAAGGTCGCCATGGGGTGGAATTGCTGCAGTTGTTCCAGAAAACGAGGGAGATGGAAAGCCATGGGGCTCCGTGAGGAGCTCCGGAAGAACAGCATGGGCTGTTGGAGAAGGGCTGAGCTGAGCCGGCATCTTGGAGCCTCTAAAGTGACACCTCAGAGCTTCTCCAGGCTTGAGCTGCTCCCCTAGAGATCCAAAGGTGGGGGGGGGGGCTCCTTTACCTTTGCAAGGAAACGGGCCACTTTTTCAACCTAGCAGAGAAAAAACATAGCCTGCCAGTCAGCCATGAGCACCACCCACCTGCCAGCGTTGTCTGTCTGATGGTCCAACTTTGAACAGTTGCTGGAGGAAGCATCATAGCTGGTATGAAATACATACCTGCTCATACATACCAGGGAGTTAAATTTTATTTTCTCTCAGTGACACCCGTGAAATTTTATATTTAATTTTTGCACTTCTTCCATCCAAAGCAGATTTGCATTGGGGCCATGCTTCCCAACAGCCACTGCCCCCTCCCCCCACCACAGCTTTCCTCCTCTCCTGGTGCCTTGATGTCCATCTCCTTGGCTGTTGCATCCAGCCATGAGGCAGCTGTTCTCAGCTGTTTCCTCTGCTATCTGGAGACACCCGAGACACCGAAGTTCTTGCAAGCCACACGGCTTCTTGCCTGGTTTTCTTTCCATTGTTCAGGGAACAGCTGTGAGTGGGGGATATCCGAGTATCTCACAGAGCAAGACCACCGAGCGAGAAAAAAAAGGGGAGAGAAAGAGAGAAATACATGGAGTGGTGCTCAGATCTCCCTCCCTTTGGATCATTCACTTTGGGGGTAATAGGAGTTGAGACTCTAAAACGCTGGCCCAGCGTCTGGGGGCTCTTCCCCTTCCTCCTTCCCTTCCTTTCCTCTCCTGGATTCAAAACCCCAACCTCCTTTGGCAGCCCAATTTAATCCAAGTAATTGAAATCCATGCTGCTAATTGCTGTGAAAGAGAAGGCTGGGGGCCCTTTTCCTCTCCCAGTTGGGAGCCCATTTACTTCCTTGCCACCGTATGGTCTGGGAGCCCTTCCCAAACAACAGCAGAAGCGATCAGAGAGTGAAATTCTGCACCTATCTCAGCAATTGCCGGAATGTTGTGCCAACAACCATTCTCACCCTATAGTTGTGTTTCATTTCTGTTTCCCTTCCTTCTCTTCTTAGTTCCCCCCACCCACCCTGCAATTACCAATAGCATTTAAATACCAGTAGCAACCATCACCTGCTCTGCCTGGGAATTGCAGCTTGCAATAATCCAGATGGAGAGGAGAACAAGCTTCCATATGCAAGATTGTCTACGTGTGAATTCCAAGGCAACGGTGCCACTTGTGTGGCCTGACACAACACCTCCAGAAGCTGCAGAGGGTGGTTTTGAACAGTTGGCAATATTCTCCAGTGCGTTGCTCTAAATGGAAGCGAAGAGAAAATCTCCACCCAGGCAAACGCCTTCACAAGACCAACTCAAGGTCACAATGTTCACACGTGATTCCATGGAGCGACCTTGGACTGACCCCATGAAAACTGTGGCCTGATAGGTTTTAATCCCCACAAGGGCAACTTTTCAAACACTGGTTTTGAGATGAACAGGTTGCAATCTGGGACACTTTGGGTTGCCTGCTTGGCCTGGGACTTTGGTCAGAGACAGAGAGGAGGAGGAGATCCTAGATCCACTTGAAGGGGGGGGGGCTTCATGTACATCCCAGAATATTTGGTTATTTTGGTCTGACAACCAAGAAGGGGCGGCTCCTCTTCCCCGGGTGGGCTGTTGCCCCCTTCCCAACTTATTTTTAGACCTGTCAAGCATCTGCAGAAGTGACTTTCCAGCTACACATTAAGCAAGGAGAACTGCTCTGGAGCCACGTTGTAAACTGTGAACGTTGCACATTCCTCCAAACCCATCTCCACCCCACCTTCCTCGGGTATCCTTCCCACATCTTTGCAACTCCAGGTTGCAAATCTTTTCCTCCCTTTCCTGTGAAGAAGGTCAGAGAAATATGTTCTAGGAGAGAAGGAACCTGGAACTAAGGAGAAATTCCCTTCAGTGAGATCAATGAACTGGTGGAACAAGTTGCCTTCAGAAGCTGTGGGTGCTCCATCACTGGATGTTTCCAAGAGGAGACTGGACAGCCAATGGTCCAGGATGGTATCAGGCCTCCTCCTGCCATGAGCTGAGGGGGTTGGGCTAGAAGCCCTCCAACATCCCTTCCAGCCCTGTGGTATTTTTGTGGTATGGAATTCATTGGCAGCTTTTCCATATATTTTCAGAGAGAGATTTTCTTGTGAAATCAAGCAGCTCACAGTTTTTGAAGGCCTGAGAATTAGAAAGAGAGAGTGAAAAAATGAGAAGTCATTTTCGATGTCTGAGGCAGAAGTGTTAAAAAGGAAATCTCTTTTTCTTCTTTTTCTTACCACTTCTCAAGCTCCCTGCAGAGAGATTTCTTACGGAGAAAATCTCGACTCCCATGAACAAAGCAGAGAAGTCTTTGCAGGACAAAGGAGTCCTCTGGCTGTAGAAGACACCTCAGCAAGGCTCCAAAATAAGCCACAATGTCCTGATGGTGGATAGCTAAACCGTGGTTTGCAGCCATGGCAGATGACGCTGGGCCTAAATCGAATAAGTTCCATTTGGGTCTTGGTGCCTTGTGAGATTTCTTCACAGCCTGACAATCCCATGGACGTCTGCTCAGAGTTGTGTAGTAACGGCCAAACCTACCCAGGAGCCGTTCTTTTCCAGCCCTGCAAATTTTGATCAGGCACCAACATCGTCTCCCTGTTTCGGCACTGTGATATTTGCACGATCTTCCCCATCTGAATCAACAGACTTGGAACATCATGTACCCAGCACTTCCTTGGAAAAGGTTGAGGCTGATGGTTGCAGCAAAAAAACACAATGTTTTGGAAGAAGAGACAACGTTGTCATTTGTTTTCACTGTGACTTGCTTTGAGGGAGTTGTTGAGCTCTATTATCTGGAGACCAAAACAAAATAAAATAAAGTGACATGTACTTGGAAAAAGGTCCGCCCATTGCCCCCCACCCACCCCCAAAGATTTACAGCTGGGCCAGGACAGGCTGCAGAGTCTTCACTATCATTTAACCAAGTACAGTTAATAAAACGCCAGCCAAGGCAAATTATATTAAGTGGAGTCTACATTATTTAGCATTTCTAGAGTGAGACGGACACTTGATAGTTTATGTTCTGCACGCAGAAACTCAGAGACTGTTGGCTGCTTTCTTGGAAAAGATCACCTCTTCTTTTAGGGAGGGAAGGTCTACCTGCTCTGCAAAGCACCTGAGGGCAGGACAAGAAGCAACGGATGGAAACTAACTGAGGAGAGAAGCAACTCAGAACTAAGGACAGCGAGAACAATTAATCAGTGGAATAACTTCCCTCCAGAATCTGTGAATGTCCCAACACTGGAGGTTTTAAAGAAGAGATTGAACATCCACTTCTCTGAAATTCTATAAGGTTTCCTGTCCAAGCAGGGGGTTGGACTAGAAGACCTCCAAGGTCCTTTCCAACTCTGCTATTCTGTATTTTTTACATCAAACTTGCAATAACTTTATTCCTTATCTCACACACCCTTCTCTTCTCTCTCTCTCCTTTGCTGAGCAGTTACTCTCCAACAGCTTTTGCGTTTTCCCCTTCCCAGCCTACCACCTCATCAGCCTGGGACAACACTCAGGTTGTAATTCACATCTGCTGATAGTTCTCCCCTCCCCATAGACCCCCCCCAGCCCACTTTCCTCTCACCTGTGTTCATATGTCCATGATCAGAAGCTTTGCACTGTAATTCAAGGTCACAGTTGGAAAAACATGGCCAGAGAGTTGAATGCAGATGTAATGCCAACATATATAAGCCAAAAATATTCTTTGATCCCTCTGACTTTGTATGAATGTTGCAAATGATTTTATCTAATCTGACAGGATGAGATTTAATTGGAAATAGTATAACAAAATACAAATATGCTGCATTCAAGGCCAGAGAGGTCTTCGCTTCACAAAAGAGGCTACAGGCGTGCTACTGATCCCACCTACAGATGATAATTAGATAGGGCATCAGGAAGCAAAGGTTAGTTCCCTGCCAGGAGAGGTTTCCAAGTAATAGTTTATTTTATTTTATTTTATTATTTGGTTTGTCAATTGCTTACAAGATAATAGGTATAAGTAAAAACATAGTTATGAATACATGGATACATATAAGAAATATATATAAGATACATATAGGATACATATAAGAAAAAAAATAAAGAAACAATAGGACAGGGACGGTATAAGGATAAACATAGTTATGAATACATGGATACATATAAGAAAAATAAAAAATAAAAACAAAAGAAACAATAGGACAGGGACAGTAGGCACGTTGGTGCGCTTATGCAGCCCCCCCTACAGGCCTCTTAGGAAGGGGGTGAGGTCAATAGTAGACAGTCTAAAGTGAAATTTTGGGGGTTTGGGGAAGAAAAGTTGAACCAGGGAAGACAAGAAAAAGGATTTGCCTCTGTTTGGGAGGCCTGCTGTTGATTATATGGAGTTTGTCTTGCTCATGATGGGTCGGTCAATCTTCTGCAAGCTGCAGCCTCTAGATGTGGTTTGGATGAAGGTTGCAGAATGGAGGATTGAGGATTACGGAGGGGGAAATATTAGGACAAAAAGAACAGGGAGGCCACAGTTGTGTCAGCTCCATCAGCCTGGTTGGGGCTCCCATAGGGGGTCTTTTGAACCCTTTCCCCTCCCATGGCACAGGTGACAGGCCTAGAGAGGCCCCATGAGTACGAGGCCTGTCTAGGTACTCTACATCTACGGCCATTTGGGCTTCCAACTTCACCCCTCATAGTCACCTAGGAGATGAAAAGGGTTCAGAAGTCCAGGGTGGGTGGGGTACTCTCCCCAACCTTCCTCACTGATGCCAACCTGATTGCACCATTGCACATTTTAGGGTCTGGAACTGGGGATGGAAATGCCAACTTCTCCATGTCTTGGAGGACAGCAAATACAGTCCTAGGCAACTAATCCAAATCTCCTGGTCAAGGTGACAAGCCAGGTCCATGGGGAGATGTCGGTCATATTCCCTGCAATATGTGACTGGCCACCCCCAGACACTGATTTCCTCAATCCAAGTGCTGGTTCTCTCCTTGATGCATCCAGACAACCCTTGATTTGCTCCCTGATCAGATTCAGAGCTAAGCATTCACACATTCAGATCTCCGGGCAAAAACTGAGGAGTTGCCAACCTTCTCCACAGCCACGTCCCCAAAGAGGGAGCCTTCAGCTTGTCCAGGATTAAAATCATCCAAGCAAAACCTCCCCAAAGGCAGTTTCTACACTGAGGTTTTGCAACTCCCTTCTTGGGATCTTCCGGCCTTCTGTCAGGTGGGGTAGCAGAACATGGGCTGAAGTGGTCTTCAAAATGTTTCAGAAGCTTCTGGCGAGTTTCTCTTGGTCTGGCTTTGAGCTCTCTTGCTTCTTGGAGGGGATCAAGGGTGTCCATTTCCTCATCCTCCTCTTTTTATCACTCAGTGGCCTCACATTTCACTATCTGCAAAACCTTCATGAGATGTTTCTCCATCCCTCTTTCCTTACCATTAAACCCCAGAATAATAGAGAGAGGATTGTCCAGTGAGAGATGAAGCATTCCATTGGCCACTGGAAGACAATCACATTCCTTCCAAGAAACCATCAATGAAATCAGTTTCTTCCTGGAAACAAATTGAACATAAATATTGTCTTTCATCTAACTGAACGAGATGCTGTACATAGATTATCCTTGCTGCACAGGTAACGTTGATGAGTTGATTGTCTTCAGAAACACGGGAAAACAGATGCTTTTCCCAAAATCTTGAAACAAAACCATCTAAGGGTGGAAAAGACATTGTTTCTCTTTCCACTGCCTTCAAAATCAAATTATAGGATCCCACAAATTATTTCACAGAGGGCAAGGAGGAGTAATGGGCCATTGAAACATCTCTTTTAGCACACAGCTTTCCTGAATGATTTTTTAAAGTGTTTTATTGTTCGATGATTAACAACAACAATAACAAAATCAAGGCTGGACTTATAGCCTCCTGCTTGATTTTGCAAAGAGAATGTTTTACATTTGACTTAGCTCTGCTTACATCCTTCTCGTCTTCTCCTCAATGCCTTGGGCCCTCCATCCATCTTCCTTTCTAATCCATCATAATTCCATCTCTGCTGCATTACTTGATTAAAGTGCAGCACATGACAAGATGGAGACACACTGTTTTCCAAGGTCTATTAGATTACACATCCACAAACCACTCCAGTGGGTTCTCAGGCATGTGGACAGTGCTTCCCAATGGCTCATTTTAGGACAAAAAACATGCCTTTTCATCAAGGCAGGGGAGAAGTAGGGCTTGGTATTGAATCCTAGCTGCTCACTGCTTACCAGAATTATTCAGCCTTCTTCGTGTGCCTCGGGAAGAAAAACTTGTTTTAATTTAAGAAATGTGAAATTGAATATTCAGGAACAAGCCGCTTTGGCCTTCTAAATAGATGGCTAATATTTGCCTCCAAATCTATCCAGCCTGCGAGAGAAGAGTGATAATTTTGCACAGCATTTTGATACGAAGGAAGGGACTTTGATGTGTCCAGCGTTTTCCAGAAATTTCTTGTACAGCTGAAGAGCAAGTTCAGAATAGGACAGTTTCTTCCTTCTTGCTCCTTCAACAGGGATCTGTGTTCAGATTTGGGTTGATGGATTTTTTTTAAATCCAAGATTTGTTATGAAGAAAATTGTCCATCCTTCTGTCTCTCTCCAAGAAAGCATCTATGAATTATAATTAAATTGGAAGCATATTTAAACTGTTTTTAGGACTGCTTAGGACAGAACAAAGTATCTGGGGCACATTAGCCTGTTGGATTTAATAAATCTTCAGCTCCTTGGACTTGGGCCAAACAGCAGTGCATAAACTTCACCAATGCCATTTAATTAGGCCAAGTGTTGCTTTCTTTATTCAACTGAAACACGACAAGAGGCTTGGAAATTAATGGGTTCCTTGAAAAGACATCCAAGCTCCTCCTTCCTTTTCATACATGAACTCCAACATCTTGCTGGAAAGGCCTTGGCAGACACGGGGAGGCACAGGGTCCAGGTCTCTGCAGCGGAGACCTTCCTTCAGTCCCAGCTGGGTGCCACTTTCTTCCAGAAACAGACTGTGCATTAGAAGGATGTCTGTGGAGAGTTTCAGCCATCCAAGTCATGTTTGTCCCAAAGGTGCTTTTTCAAGGGGCAACTGGACTTTCTTTTCTTTTCCTTGAAGACATTTAGCTTCTTATCCAGTTCTGAAGAAGCTTCTTGGATGAGAAGCAAAACGTCTTCAAGGAAAAGCCAAGAAATTCCAGTTGCCTCTTGAAAAAGCACCTTTGAGGTACATTTGAAGGGAATGCCGGAAAGAGATGCTTGAAATCTCCACTTCTTTGGGGACACTTGCTCCAAATCCATCAGAATAGTCCGTCAGGGTCATGAAAACAGATGCTTCTCATTCCAGGAGAAATTTCCTGAGATATGGCCTGTTCCGTCCCCTTCTGGCTGAGCTAAAGGGCAATCAGATTAGAGATGAGGTGAATTTTCATGGGGTCAAATCCATGTCATGCCAAGTTCTGGGTTTTCTCCCAAGGTAGGTTGAACCGGAAGAGCCATGCAAGGAGAACGAAAAGCTCTTAAACTTCTGATGGGACATTTGGTTCTACTGAGGATTCTTTTGCCTCACCAAAAGAAAGGGGAACATCTGGATTCTCTTGCCCCATCGGTGGCTTTGCTCTATAGGAAAATATGTCCCTGGTCATTATACAGACTCCCTTCCCCATCCCAAATAGACAATGCTTGGCTTTTTTTAAAATTGGGAAGCAACTTCAGGAGCTGCACTGCAGAGACACTACGTTCTGGAAATATTATTTATAGCATTGGAAACTGTGTTCCCAAACAATCTGAGATTTTGCTCTCTGTCCACAAGGCTTGATGCTTTGTATAAGCAGCAGATGCCTGTGACAGTCTGCCTCAGAACAAAACTGGACAGCTTTTGCATTAGACTTCCTTTTTAAAATGAAGTTTTCTCGTCTTGAAGAGGTAGCAATGAACAAAGACAAGGCAGTTGACTTCCTTCCCAAGAACGCAGGCCTTCAGCACCCAGGACAGCTCCTCAAGGTTGCCCCCAGGGCTGCAGTGTGTTAAGCTGGTGGGTGTGTTGACTTGTGGGAATGCATATTTCTTTTTTTTTTGAAAAAGATTTTATTAATTTTCTACAGACAAACAAAACAAACAAAACATAAAAACATCAACTCTCATATATACATCAAGTGTGTCAGTTGGTTCATCATTTTTGTGCATTCGTTCTGTAGTCTCAATTACAATTATGTTACATAACAACTCATATTGTCAATCCAAACTTATATATCCCAATATCACTTAAAAAAAAAAGAAGTTTTTGACTCTATTTTTAATCATTCATGCTTTATGAGCTAACAATACCTTAAACCAATTTATTCTATAACAAATCCTATCCTCATATCATATCAATCCTTAGGGAATGCATATTTCTACACCTTGGGAGCGGTGTGCAATCCTCATCTCAATATCCTCTCTACTCTTTCATTAAATATATGATTATTTATCAAATTTATGTAGCTGCTGATCTCACCAACGTGGGCGCCCATTTTCTTGCTCACATGGCCCCCTCCCATACACACTCCGGATAATCCAAGAAAGAGTGTGTAACCCAAGCTGCTGTTTTTTGATTCCCCTCCCTGACATTGGCTAATTTAAGGAGGAACCAGACAGTCCCCGAGGCCCACCTGGAGCAGCCCATAACTACACATTGTAGTTCTTGTAGAGATGACCCAGCCATCTCTCTCCACCATCTCTTCGGGCAAGGCCTGGGCAGAAGAGGGAACCGAGGCAGGGCTGGCAAAGAGGTTGAAGCAAGCCAAGGAGAGGGAATCAGTAAGGATGGAACAGAAGCGGAGTATCTTTGGAGTATCAGTGGAACTGAAGACGCAAGGACGCTGAGGCTACCAGGACGAAGGCTACCCAATATGTAATTTTGATATTAAGGAAAATGAGGCTAAAATAGCTGATTGGAAAGAGGCCTTTTGCAGAGAAGACAGCATTACACATCTACAGAGGGCACAATGGATCTAAGCAAATGCCACTCTAGCCCATAATTGCAATATTAGGGGCAATCTAGCCATACTTTGGAGTGATGGGGAGGTTATAACCATTGCTGGAAGGGAGAGCAAAGGCACTTTATGCCTGACAATATCGGGGGCTGTTGCATCAAAGCAGCTCTGCCTCACCCCTCCACAAGTCAGCATGACCCAAATGGGCAACCCCAACACCCCCTCATTTTCCCCCTCTCCAGCTACAACACACACACAAACACCTACAGAGAGCGCGAGAGTGCTCCTAGGTCTAGCAATTTGGATAGTCCTAAACTTACAACAGGGACTTACAAAAGGCCAGGAGTTTGTCATAAGTCGGGGAACGAGAAGGGTCCCTGATTTTATACTGGACGTTTTTTTGCTCTTGAGTCCCTGGGAGTTTCTTCTTGCCTCCTTTCTTTGGCGGATATGCTGTCATTCCTTTGATCAGAGGGGGGTGGATTACCCAGGGCTGAAAGTTTTGCAAACACCCAGCTGAACGTCCCGTTTCCTGCACCAGTGCAATATTGAAGTAGGTGGAGGGAGGTTTGGGCATCAGGGGGCTGCAGAGCAGGGGCATTGAGTGCAGCAGTAACATTGAAAGACCCTTGGAAATGTGTTGGTAGCTGGGAGGGTTGTCTGGGCGATGGTTCTGTTTGACATGCACCTGCCATTTTTGTCTCTGGAGATTCTCAGTCCTCCAGCTCAGGCTTGTCCCAAAAGTGCTTTCTCCCCCCCCCCCCAAAAGGCAACTGGACTTTGTTTTTCCTTGAAGATGTTTTGCTTCTCATTCCAAGAAGCTTCTTCAGAACTTGCACCAAAACGAAGCCCACTTGCCTTTTGAAAAAAAAGCCCCTTTGCCATCTTGACTTCCCAGCCTTCCCAAGGACCTCCCTGCTCCCTCTCCCTCCCTCCCTCTCTCCTCCCCTCCATCTGCAGGGGAATATGGACTCTCAAAGTTTCACCCTCAGGAAGCCCTGCCTGCTTTGGGGAAAAATCACTGCCCACCCAAAGATCATTATTAATTATAATAACACAGCTTATTATTGAGGAAAGGAAGATACAGAAAAGGGAGCTGGCACCAGTATTTCTGAGCATTAACGCTGATGAGAATCCATTGGATAATTAATCCAAAAGTGATTGATTACGTCTCCTCTCGCAGCGTATTTCACGGTAACTACTCCATGCAGACCTTCAATCTGTTAATGGGACTCTCAGAGTCAAACTAAGTAACATCTCTGAGTGACGGGTATGTTTTATCACCCAGCTGTTAGAGCTGAGATGGTGGTAAATTTATTGGCAAGGCAGTTTATGGCCACATGACTTACTCAGGAGCTCTGTGGATGTGAAGGCTTTGAGTTTAATAATATCTGTTGAGTCTACCTGATGCAACTGGCCAATGTCCTCTTCTAGAAGTCCTCTTTGGTCTCTCATTCCTGGGAATGAAAAGTGGGGCTCTTCCCATTTCAGTGGCACAAAACTGAGGCCCTAGGATATACCAACTTTCATTAGGTTAGATTGTATGAAAAGTAAGAGAGGAGTGGTGCCAAACCTCACAATCACCACCATTTTTCACAAGGGCCTGTTTCCTTCAGCCCAGCTCCTCCGTAAAGCTTTTCTCTCTCCATGAATCATAGACTCAAAGGGACCCTGGAGATCTTCTAACCCTAACCCTTGCCCAGGGCATCCCAGAGAAAGGTCTGTTCAACTTGGGCTTGAAATCTTCAGGGATGGAGCCCCCACAGCTCTGGTAGACCAAGTGTTCCACTGAAGGAGCCAGGAAAGTCCTAATTTTGAATTTGGAGCCCTAAAGTTTGGTTTTTGTTCTACCCTTGGGTTCAATGGATGCTAAATCCACCCTCTCTTTCCTATGGCAGCTTTTCTAGTATTGGACAATTGAGATCAGCTTTCTCTTGTTTTGGACCAGTTCCTTCATCCATTCTTCACAAGACGTAGCCTTCAGACCTCTTTTCTCCTTTGCCTTCTTCCTCCCCACTCTTCCTAGCCCCTCCACATCCATCTTGAACTGTGATGACCCAAACTAGGCAGATTATTCCAGATGGAGTCTTGGCCCTAACTATGATACTTCAAAGGGATCTGAGGCTACACCTGTAAGAGGCCCATTGATTGGATAGTTAGACTCTGTAGTTTTTCAATGTATTCAACAAGATGGAACAGGACCCTTAATTGCCTACAAACTCCAGCAGCATCCAGAAATGGTTCCCTTGGGTCAAAACCCCCCACAAACTTTACGATGCATCCCCGCTAGGGTGCTTTTCACACTCACAGCCATGTTTACTGAACATGAGCTTGGTGTCTGCTTGAAACAACATGCGCTTGCATGCATAATCTAGTTGCGTAACAGGCTCCTGAGGTCTCAGCAGCTTGCAATCTCCCAGGCTCCAGACCTTGGCATGAAGCAGAGTGCTTAGTGGAATGCAAGGCCTCTTCTTCGCCACCTCCTTCCATTGAGCCGGCTCCAGAATGTGCATCACTAAGGCAATAATTGACTCTGACTCTGCCTTATCTGGACCCACATGATTGCTGAGAGGGAGGGAGGGAAAAGGCAACCAGAGAATGGATCGGCTGCATTTTGCTCTCTGAGAGACGCTGTCATTTGTTTGCTCCTCCGGTGCCTTATCGCCACAGATGGGAACTTTGGTTACTAGGTAACCAGGCTCTGTCAACCAATGGTGGAAAAGAGTTCACTAGTCGTCCAGTGGATGTCAGTGGGAAATATTTCTTTTGTGCAACAACTATTCAGATGGGGATTGAATCCAAAGCAAGAGAGGCGTCCGAGTGACTATTAAGCCTCATTGTGAAAAGGGATAATAAAAGCCTTCAGCGGTGTGGGAAACAGGCCCATGAATCAGTTCCACTTCTGTTTTCAACAAGCCGCTGCTTTTCAGGTTCGCCAGGCACCATGGTGACAAGAGGCCTGGGTTGGGTTTGCAGGTCAGAAGCGCCGAGGGATAACCAAGTTGGCCTTCGGTGTCACCAGTGGTTCACTGCATGCTGTTGTCACGCAGATATTGTGGCCTTTCGGATTGTCTGGGGTGAAAGTGGGGGACCCTGAAAGTTATGGGGGGATCAGGAAGGTTCACGGGGCAGGATGATTACCATGAGGCGATGGCAGTTTCACCATTTATTTATGTTGGCCTCCAGTCCCCTGCTGGATTGGGGCAGCACAGGACACCCCCAGGAAATTAAATCTTAATAAAGGGAGCCAATCCTTAGCAGGACAACAAGGGTGGAAATGGAACCAGCAATGCAGGACATCCGTTCTTGAGCATCTTCTGAGCAATTCCACACTGGTGCTTGTGGGAATGGTCCATGAGGAGGCCTGGAGAGGAAGAGGGGACCAGAAAGAGGGCAACAAGAACAGCCCCTTTTCTCAAATGTATTGATAGCCCCTGTGGACCCATGCTCTTTCCTCCCAAAAGCCGGCCTTCCTTCTAGGCCTCTGGAGACCCTTCTGTCCGATTCCCCCTCCTCTCGACCTCAGAGATACTTGCTTTTCTCCTTCCCCACCCACAGTTTCCTCCCTGTTTCTCTCCCTCTTCTCCTGACCCTCCTCCTCCTCCATCCAGTGACATAGTTGGCAGAGGCTGTGTGGGTGTCACTCAATCAGCAGAAAAGGCAGAACATCTCCCTCCCCCACCCCATCCCATTTTAGGCCTGCTGGGCACATACTCCATCTCTCTGGCCAGCCAACGTGGTGGACACAACAGCCCCGAACTCCTGCTAAAAAGGAGGGATGGAAAGAAGATTTAGGGCTTGGCTGCTTAAGGAAAACCAAGTTTAACAGAGAAACCTGCAGCCACTGGGATGCACCTGGATCACCCCAGTCCTGGTATGGAGAGGGCCAATTTCTTGATGCTTGCAATCGCTTCCCCAACCAGAATCCACCTGGCCCAGTGCATCCATCTGAGGGGGTGCCCCACTTTTGAGGAGTGAAGTGGCTCCAGTTTTCAGGGTTTTTTTAAGTGATGGTCTCAAGGGGTTGGATAGGTCCCTCCAAAATTCAGAGTGCCTCCCTTCTTATTAAGCCAAGGAATTTGGCCCCCAAGATGAAGCTAGCACCATTGTGGAGGTGATTTTATCACTGGAAGGGGTCACTTGTTGGGGGCACCCAGGCCGCAGTGGTTCCCATTGTTGAGGTTCAATGGTTCAACACCATCCTGTGGTAGCCATAGAAATTAGGTAAAGAAATAAGTTATTTCCAGAAATGGGTTAAAACGGAGCTTTTCCAGAGAGAGTTTGTAGTTTCTCGGACGGGACAGTCTGCTTCGGATTTTTGCTCTTGCTTTGAGTATTATTTCCTGTGCCTCTTTTAATTCTGCTGTTGACCATCCAGAGTCTTTAGGGATTACTGCAGGATACCAGATCAGTCAATCAGTGGATGGATAAAATAGTCCAACATCGTTAATCCACTCACTACCACTCAGTCTGCTATTCTTCTTGGGTCTTCAGATTGTTTACGAAATTGATTCTTTGGGCTGTCTGGACTTTAATCCCAAGTCATGTTCTCCTCATGAGGAGGACTCCTGTGGAAAACAAGGAGTGGGGGCAAGGAATGGAGATTTACACTCGCCCACATACACACAATCCCAACAAATCTCTCTGCTGGTCGGCATGTCCTGCCTCTTGTGGCTGAGTTGAGCCTTCTGGTCATTGTTAAACCTGGATTAATCCTGGACAACTTCTGGCTTTCCGTTCACCTGCATTGACCAAGTCTCTATTTCTCCTTCCCCTCCCTTGCCGTTCCCCACAATGCAGGACCTGGCATTTGATCAAAGCCCAGGAGGGGCAGTCCTGCCCAATGCCCCCTTCTCATCCACCCACCCAGGTGCTGGCACCTGCCAGGCCAGCCTTTCGGGGGGGGGGCTGGGAAGCTTGCTGCCCTCCTTTCCGTCTGTTTCTCTTTGAGGCAAATTCCCAGCCTCAATTCTGAAAGCTCCTATTGATTCCAAACCAAATTAGCATTTTTCTCCTGCTGGAAGCCCAGCAGCTCCTGGGGCTCTGAGACAAAGGCTCTTCGGGGAAGGTCCGCCTTCAAAAGGGGTAAATTACAGCTCTTCTGTTCCCCCTTTCTGGCTCCTGTCTAAGCAAAGCCAGTGGCCTAGTTGCGGCACCAGCTACCCGACTGCAGAGCAGGCAGCTTTAACGGCTGCAGGGGAGCAAGATCCGTCTTCTCCAAAGGCAGGATGTTCCCCAGGGTTTGGAGAGGCCGGAACAGGGTGGAAGTACCACTGGTTGACAGTGGAGAGTCATTCCGCTCTCTGCCCAGGTCATCCAAGGGCCTGGCAATAGAGTTGGAAGGGACCTTGGAACTCTGCTGGCTGGGGAATTCTGGGAATTGAAGTCCACCAGTCTTAAAGTGGCCAAGGTTGGAGACTCCTGGTCTAGACCCTATATCATTCAAATGGCTGAACAGTTTCTTCTTAAAAACTCCAGGAATGGAGCACTCACAATTTCTGAAGGCAAACCATTTTACGGGTTAATTGTTCTCACTGTCAGGAAATTTCTAGGTTGCTTCTCTCCTTGGTTAGTTTCCATCCATTGTTTCCTATCTTGCCTTCGGGTGCTTTGGGAAACAAGTTCACCCCTTCTTCTTTGTGGCAGCCTCATAATATAACCAGAACTGACTGAGAACTTTTTGAAGACTTCCCCAGTGATGGCCGTGCTGATGGCCATTTCCAAAATGGCTTTTTGAAAGCATTTAGACAGTCGGTTGGTTCGGCTCGAAGGAGAGCTGCACCTTTGAATTTCCAACTTGTTGCTGATTTTTATCTTTTACTTATTTTTAAAATGCATGACGAAATGCATATGTCAATTCCCAATGATTCTTAGTTCAATCATGCAGTTATGCATCCACCTTTTTGTTTCAAAGTGAGTTAAATTTCTGCACCCTCCAAGGATGGATCTGCACTTAATTTCAATGATTCTGTCCTCCTGAGTACAGACCATAATGACATTTACAGCACAATTTTCCTTTACTTTTTTTATGCCTGTTCCCCACAGATGTCCCTGTGTGGGGCAGTTCTTGAAGGCGGATCCTCTGCAACATTGAGAAGAAAGAGTGGCCAATTAATCTGGAGGCAACCGAAGGTTCAAAGCAGATTGAATCTGCAAGAAGGCAAAAGGATGTGACTTGCCCAGGCTTGGGCCTCGATGCATTTGGGCCTCCCCAGAAGGCCTGCAAATTGAGCGCAACCTTTGGCGCTCAGATGGATCAGGCCGGTCTCCCTATTTTGGAGAGCTGTCATGTAGAATCCCAGAAGTTAATTAGGAGGAGCTGCAATCTTTAATTGAGCTGCCTGTTGATAAATACAGTGCGCAATTAAAAGGCAGCTAATTAAAAGCACGATATTTAGAACAATTCGAGGGAACGCTCCACTAGACAGGCTCAAGTGATGGACGATGCCACTAAAGAGCCGACAATCAGCTAGTCGTGGGCAGAGAGAAATTCCTGCTGGCAGCATTTCACTGGCCTGGTTGAAAGTCCCTTAATTTAGAACAGGGCTCTCCAACCTTGGCAACTTTAAGCCTGGAGGACGTCAACTTCACGAGGCTCAAAGCTGCCATGGCTGGAGAGCCCTGGTTTAGAAGACTCGGCTAGTCATTCTTTGTAGCCAAAAGCATGGCCTAAGTTGGGACAGTTTGCTTTAGAAATTCAGAGGAGAGGATCGTTTGCCCAGCCAACCCAAGGGGCTAGACCACAAGACTGAGTCCCTCCAATGTTGAGTAATACAGTAGTCCTCAACTTACAACAATTCATTTAGTGACCATTCAAAAGTGGCCACAGCACTGAAACAAAGTGGCTTACAGCCATTTTTCACAGTTATGGCCTTTGTAGGATCCAAATGGGAAAGCCAGATTCATTTATCAGCCAGTTTATTAATGTATCAACTGCAGGGATTCACTTAACTGCTGTGGCAAGAAAATAGAGCAAAACTCACTTAACAAATATCTCACTTAACAACAGAAAAGTTGGGCTCAACTGTGGTCATAAGTTGAGGACTAAATGCACAAGGTCAAAACAAGGGCCTTTCCCAAGATCTATGCTGCTCATCCTTTTGTCTTATTCTGAAGCGCCCCCAGCTCCCTGGGCCTTCCTTCCATCCCAGCCCTTGAGATCTCACCTGGTCTCCAGGTCCATCCGTCTCTTCTTGGGGAGGGGGGCATTCCACCCTCGGGACAATCTCCGCCACCATCTCATTGGGAGCTTTATGACCTGTGAAATTGGCTTCAGTATCGATCGGTGGTCTGTTGTTTATGTGGACAGAGGCAGAAAAAGAAGCGGTTCCACTTCATTGCGTGGGACTTGTTTGTGTGTGGTGGGGGGAGGGGGTCTTTTTCAAGCTGAGCCAGGTGCTTTGTGTGGCTCCTCACCTGTGGCTTAGTCCTGACTTAGTACCATGTCAGAAGGCTGGGCTGGAGGGAGAGGAGCAGAATTAAGAAAGATAATAACCCTCCGCCCAGGTGGGTTGACACAGGGAGGATCCCCAACACTCCTGGCTCTCCTCCCATCACCCCCTTTGTGCACCCAATTGCCGGCCAAAGCCCCCTGTCCTTCTAGGTCAAAGAATGAGGTTGCAACTGCATTGCTGTTCCTATAGGTACCCTCCCCCTGCCATGATTGACTACTGGTTCCATATCCCTTTTTTTAAAATCAGGGTGAGGGAACCCAAAGGTGTTCTCAAGGCTCAGCTAGAACAGATTTCCTCCAGAGATTGTGGGTGTACCATCACTGGAGGTTTTTAAGAAGAGATTGGCCAGCCATTTGTTTGAAATGCTACAGGGTCTTGATGAATCAGGGGGTTTGATGAATCAGGGGGTTGGGCGTGAAGAAGGAAGGTCCCTTCCAACTCCCAGATCCTCAGCCCCTCCTTCCCCCTTTGAGATCCTCCCTCTTCCGCCCCTGAATTCCACAAGGCCAAATCTAGGTGGCCCAAAGTCCCCTATTTTCCCGGCGAAGGAGAGATGTTATGTAGCCTCCTCTGGATTAGCAAATGGGTCTGCCCCCCAGACAATCTGAGGAATTTATTCGCCTGGTACAGTGTGTTAGCCCCATACCTGATAATCCATCCTTTTAATTGCTTCCCTGAAAGCACAGCTGACAGGCCCGTGAGGCTACCAGCTTACCATCCCGCACAGCTGGACTGCCGGGAGAAGCAAATCATCAGTGCTTCTTCTGGTACTGAAGAATGTTGAGTTTGGGGTCCAAAAAGGCAACGTTAGGTACATGAGATGAAGACTTTCCAGTGGCCCACCAAGTTTGCTTTCCCCAGCCTTCCAGGTGCGTTCCTAAAATCCAATGTTCCTAAAAGGGAGATAAAATCCAAGAATGGGGGTGGGGAGGAGACAATAGCTGGCATGGTCTAACAAGCTGGAGGAGCTGAGATGAGAGAAAGCTGCTGTCTCTTGTTGGACCGTTGTTAAGCATTTGGTGACTCCAATCATGTTTGCTTGGCTTTGGACTATTTGGAAGTCCTTAGAAGGTTCCTAGGCATTAACATCCTTTCCTGGACAGCTGAAGGTTGGCATGCACCAAGGCTACCAATTTCTGATACATCTTATCTCAACAGTCACTAAGAAATCTAAAGTCAGCCAGCTGGCTGGAGATTGGTGTTGACGTTGACCGTGCTTAATAGCGCAACATGGAACTCAAATTCCTCACTCCAACTCCATGCAATGGGAAAGGAGGCACCACCCAGCTTAATGAGAGAGAAGCCTGAATGTGAGATATACTCATCCCATGTGAAGGACTCCTTTGGGGTTCTCCAAAGACTTTGGGTTGGCAGCCTGTGTGACTCTAATAGCAGCAAATTCCAGAAATGGTTGCTCCAGAGCTGTCAGTTATATTGGTAAAGAAGGATTTTGGAGTGGGACACCATCGCAGCTTTCAAATCTATCCTGGGCTGTCCTTTTCTGCAGGTTCCCTGCCACCCCAGATGACAGGATTAAAAATTAATGCCCGTCAGATTCAGGAGGACCTGAGGAGAAACGTCTTGATGGGGAAATCAGTTTAGTTACAGAACCATCCGGGAGCAGGATGGGCTTCCTTTGGCTGAAATCTTCCTGCTTTTAAGAGAGGGGGTAGATTTAGAGAGGGACATGGACAGCATCTAGGACATCTGGAGATGATGGATGGATGCCAGGAAGGTCTAGCAAGAATCCAAGAACATCCCTAATCCATGGGCTGGAGTCTTGCTGGAGCAATTTTGCTAAGTCAACCTGGCATGCGTCTGTGGAATGAAAAGCAGGCAGGTCAGCCAACTCCCTTGATCCAGGTGCCCTGCTGTTCTAGCCTGTTCCTTGCAATGGGTTTCAACTAGTGAAGAGGGAATGATACACCCACCTTATCTCCTTGGTTGGGTCCTCTGTGGCAGCAGGTCCTCTAAATAGGACCTCTTAATAGCCTCTGGGCTGAAAACACAGGAATTTATTCTCATTGACTGAGAAAACACATTGCCAAGTCAAGCTTTTGCTGAACATGGTGGGACTGTCTCTGCTTCCAGAGGACATTAAGCCATAAATCCTGGTTTACACACTACAACAATATGCGATCACCTAACTAACCTCACAACTGTTTTAAAAAGGAACGATAACCTTGTCCTTCTTCCAAAGGTTTCTGATGGTGAGACAACCACTTTTACTGACATTCTAAAATAGCGCCATCATGTTCCCATGAATGTTAAGTGTTTTTTTGTCACCAGCGCCCTAAAGTTTTGACCTCAGCCAACTGAGGGAACATGATTTAAAGCAGGTTATAAAATGCAATGTTTAGGAAGGTGTGCTGAAGGCAATTTCCTTGTCACTTGCAAATAGGAGATGGATGTTTTTCATTCAGCAGTGATAGCAATCTAAGAAGGTAGAGTGAGCGTCATTGGCCAAGCCAAGACAGACCTGATAGAAACAATCCAGCCAATCTTTTTTATAATTTCCCTTGCCAAACTGACTGACTCTCTCTGAAATGTTATTAAGCCTTCAGCATTATGGGATGCAAGAAAGCCACAGTTGGGCAATTCTGGTCTTATTGCTGGTCTATATTCCCCAACATCTGCTAGTTGGGAATTATGGGAGCTGCAGGTCCATGCCATCCAGAGATCCAAGGTTGGCAATGACTATTCCAAGTATTTCTTTGTGTTTCAAGATAACAATGGCTATGAAGTTTATATAATGGCCCTTCTCATAGGTTGTGTGAAGTCAAGAGTTTGATCCAGCAAGGGGAGACAATCCATCAGGCATATCTCCTCCTCAGGCTAACTGAAATGTAAGAATGGAACCCAGTGTACAAGTTGCCAGTAAAGCTGGAATCAGGGCCTGCAGTCCCACCATTCCAGCTATTACTGAGTCTCCCCCTTTGATTGAAGATTCAAAGAGAGGCTGGCCTGTCCCACAGAATTGGTCTCTTATTGCAATGCATTGTGGGAAGGGGATCTTACCAATGTCCAATCAAATGGCTGGCTGCATGATAGCCAATTCCTGTTGGGGTCATCCAGTTGGAATGATAGTGCCAAATTGTGGCTTTCCCACCCAATTGCTGGCCTGCTTCTGGGGCGCTGTCCAGGGTGCTGAAGTCTTCACAGCCACTGGAGACCTCTTGATGAAGATATCTTTGCAATGGAGATCTTCGTTTGATATCAGGCTTGGATCTTCCAATACTGAGGAATAATAAGGCTGACTTGTCTGTAGCCAGGCAGAATAATTTATCTTGCTGCTTCAACCTTCAAAGAAACTTGACCCAGAATTCTTAATAGGGATTTAGAACATATATACCATTTATTATTTCTATATCTCTGTTTCCTCTTATCTCACTGTCTATTTGTCATTATTTTTCCACCGGGATATGCCTTGTCCCTGTACATATGTCTGTGGCTCAGAGTGTGGTGGTGCACCATTGGTTTTCCAACTTGAAATCCCCCAGATTCTGCTGTGTTTTCCATTCTTCCCCCGTCGCTCTTTGACCAGCTGGAAGAAGGGCCTGGAGATGAGGTTGGCCTTCCTGCTCTTGGCCTTTGGCTCTCCAAGGGTCAGCCAAAACTTCTCCTCTCGCTTCTTGCAAGTTAATTTATCCCACCCACAAAACACAATCTCAAATTTGTCTGCTGCCTTTTACTTCCTCTGTCCTGCTTCTTGATCGCTAGATTCCCTTGGCTCTGGACTATTATCCTGAAAGATGATGGGATGAAACTGAAAGGGAGGATGGAAAACAGAGAAGCTGGAGGAAATCTTTTAAGCTATTTCACCTCTGAGTGTGGGCCTCTCTTTTAACTCCTTTGAATTTTTCTTTGAGGTTGAGGTCCTTTCTCTTCCCATCCTCCATGGAGACATATTCCTAGTTACATCCTAGGGTGGATCTTTGTGCCCCTGCTTGGCTGATCCACACACGATATTTCTCTCCAATCAATCGACTTCCAGCCCCCTCCTCCTCCTCCCTCACCCATCTGTCTAGCAATCCAAAAAGTGCAGGCATGTGGGTGGGTGACAGTTCAAAAATAGGAAACTGCTTTTTTAACCTCTGCTTCTGCAAGGATCGGAGAGAGATTCTCTTTCAAAAGGAAAGGGCCAGGCAGAGAGGGCTGAACGGAATGGCGTAGAAAGGAATTGATACGGACGTGCAAAATAGTGCAGGCATGTGGAATTCTGTCCATTGTCCTTCCCAATCCAAAAGGAGGTGGGGAGGGGGCAGGCCTTCCCTTGGTGATTTAGCCTGGAACAACTGATTTAGTTCGGTTACAGTTTAGCTTTAAATATTTGGATATTTCTATTGATCTGCATCCCATAATATGTACACACGATCAGTGGTGGGGAAGTTAATCAATTAGGGATGGATTGAGAAAGGGGATTAGGCATGAATCAGGATAAACTGAGTTTCCACTCACTTGTACCTCCTCCTCCTCCTCAGGACTGAATGTGGATACCTATATTGAGTAGGGTTCAGCATCAATAGATCTTCTGTTCCTTTAGGACAGTGTTTCTCAACCATGCCAACTTGAAGGTGCATGGACTTCCCAGAATTCCCCAGACATCCATTTGGAGTCTGGAAGTCCATACATCTTCAAGCTGCCAAGGCACAGAAAGACTTCTTTAGGACATCAAACCAGAAACCTCCTCTCTGCGTGTTAATTCCAAATCTCCCCTCCAAATCTGAGGCCCTTCATTTAAAATGTTCTGAGGGGAAGGGCTGGGAGGAGGGCATTGATTCAGGGGAAATTGGGAGAGGCAAAATGAAGCCAGCAATGTAAGGGATCTCAGCTGTTCCAACACTTGCAGTTGGTTTTTATTTACAGGGGGGTCAACTTATTTTCCAAAGCACCAGAAAGCAAGACAAGAAGCAACGGATGGGAACTAATCAAGGAGAGAAATACCCTGGAATTAAGGAGAAACTTGCTGATATTTAGGACAATTAATTCACAATTAGGTAGAATAGCTTGACTCCAGAAGTTGTGGGTGCTTCAACACTGGAGGTTTTGAAGAAGAGGCTGGACAGCCACTTGTCTGAAATGGGAGAGGGCTTCCTGCTTGGGTTGGGGGTTGGACTAGAAAGTGGATTGATGATTTGTTTCTTCTCTTGAAGGGTTGTATGTCTGGACATGGTTTTAGGAAATCTTGTAAGTTGGCAGATCACCAGCTTTTGACTGGCACAAGTGGCGGTACACCCCTTTGATTTGAACCATCCTCAAAGTACTATTTTGGCATGAAAATGCTGCCCCTTATTCCAAGGCAGCTGCCTATCAAAACATCAAAACAATGTTGGAATCCTGCCAGGTATTGACCACCACCACCCAAGCCTGCAGAGCTTGTTTTCATCTTTGCTGGAGCAGTTTCTGTAAGTTCTGTGGGTCTAAGAGGAAAGGAATGGATTGTGTGAAAGAGCAGCCATGTGCATGGACAGAGGGAAAGAAAGACAGAGGGATGGTCAACCATGTGGGATGCAGGAGCAGATTTCAGATTGCACACTCTGACCTACTTCGTGGCAGTGACAAATGGCATCGGTCTGGGTAATTGCAAGCTTTCTTGCATTCCAGAGGTATCTGATCCTTTCCTTCCGACAGGTGCTGAGTCATGTTTCTCGCCTCAAATAGCAACAAGAGGGTTCCTTGGGCAGCAAAGAAGGGGATGGGGATGGGGGAAAGCAATGCAGGGGATGTCAAGACACTGCCAGCCAGCCAGGCTGGAGGGAGGAGTCAAGCAAGGGCCTAGCTGGGAGTCCTTGCACAGCCACAAGAGGCCTAAGCATGACCTCCCACCAAGATCCATGAAGGCTTGCCTGCTTGTTCCCAGGGGAAGATTCCTGTAATATAGGCGATAAGCAATAAAGTTCGTAACTTTGATTACTCTCGTACAGCTCTGGTTGCTTGTGCCTGACAGGAGGAGGAAATATCTGTGCCTTTGAAAAGCTATCAGTCAATCAGAATAGAGCTGAAAGGGACCTTGGAGGTCTTCTAGTCCAGCCCACTGCACTGGCAGGAAAACCTATACCATTTCAGTGGCTGTCCAGTCTCTTCTTCTTAAAAACCTCCAATGATGGAGGGCTCATGATTTCTGGAGGCAACTTCTCTTCCACTGGTCAATTGTCCCCACTGTTTGGAACTGCTCTTTAATTCCAGGTTGTTTCTCTCCATGACTGGTTTCCATCCGTGGTTTCCCAAAAGCAAAGGCTGCTTCCAGCCTTGCGCAAGTTCATCTTGAATCTCTTGGACTGTCGTCCGCTTGAGGGATCGCTCGGTTACTGGATGAATCAGCCCACCTTTGAACACGTTGGTGTCCTCTTAAGAAGGACCCCATTCCCTTGGCTTGGGACTCCTGAACCGTGTGACCTGGCAGAGGGAAGATTCCCTGCTTGAATCAAACCAAAGACCCCAGGCCTGTTTGAATGAACTGCCAGCTCTCGAATGCTTTCCAAGCTCTGCGTTCGTGCCGAGGAACTGAGACGCCACCACGGAACAGAATCCAACAGGGAAGAGGAGGAGAGAAAGAATCCTGAGTGAAGTCTGAAGGCCTGGAGCAGGTCTCCTGATAGGGGGCTGTGCCAGGTCCAGTAATGGGCAACCCCACCCACCCCCAAGCGGTCAGACAAAGCTGGGCTGGAAGACCAACCCTGATGTTCAAGGGTTCTATTAGCCAAATTTTCCCCATGGACTGGGAAGGAGAGGAAGGATGCTGCTTCTGCAAGGGGAAGCTCCGTTCCCTATAAAGGCACCTCCTTTCTTACCATAGATCTTTCTCTTTCACTTCTAAGCGTTCACCTAAACCCAAAAGACATATCTTGAACTCAGCCTTTTTTTGAAAAAGAAAAGGTTCAGACACTTAGGAAACTCATTAAATCCCATGAGATTGCAATGTTCTTGTAGGAGCAGTCCAGGATCTGATGAGATCTCGGTGGCCTCCTGAAACACCTTGCAAAGTCTTCCCTTGCTTTCCTTGAAAGCAACTGGTATTTGATGGTCTTCCTTGGGGGCCTCTCCTGGACTTGTCACGCCTGGATAGGGAGTGCCAAAGAGCTCTAGGGTTGCAGGCTAGACCTGAAGAAACTTCCAGAAAGAGGCAATGGTAAATTGCAGTATATCTTTCCCGTATTTGCCCCACCAAGGTAACTGCAGAATTAAAGCAGCACAAAAAGTTAACCCAGCCCCATCAGGCTGCGGAGGACTGGAACTTGGAATTTAAAGCTAGTTGCAGTTTGAGCGCTTTGTGGCAGGTTGCCAGGTTTCGTGCTGCATTAAGCAACTTTGGCAAGTCCAGTAAATGAGAAGCCCACTTTGGGGAGATCCATCCCCTGCCCCCCCATGTCATGCAGCTAAGGAGAGGCTGAACCAAGTCCCTGCCCAGGTGAGCAAACCGCAAACTCTTCAAGGCTAATATCTCAGCGTCTTTTTGGGAAGCCAGAGGTCCTTCTTCTTTTGCAATGAAAGAAACTTCTGCAGCACCAAGGGAGCCAATGTTCTCGGTTCACTTCACTTTCTGCCTCATTATGCTGAAACATTTTCTTCCTTCCTTTTCTTTCTCTTCTTTTCTTCTCTTTCTCTTCCTCCCTCCCTCCCTCCCTTCCTTCAACTGGGTCGGCTTCTTCCCTTCTGCTTTAGATTTTACTCCCTCCTGATCAGGATGGTGTTTAAGAAAGGAGGTGCAGAGGAGTGTTTATGTATTATTTATTTTATAGTATTACTTGGAGAGGCTGCTCAACTCTCCAGACGACTTGCTCATGAAAAGGAAATAGCAATAAAAGGAAAGGAAAAAAGCCTCAAACAAAACAGAGAGGGGCTCTGCCACCATCCTGCGTGCTTTCCTGCTGGGGACAGGTGCAGGGATGGGGGGGAGGTCAGAGTTTGGCTTTCTCCCAACAGGCTGGCCAGCCAGCTTCAAAGTCCCCAGCCAGGTGCCCTGAAGGCCCAGGAGCTGTTGGGCAAATGGCAGTGGAAGACCAGAATTGAAAAGTATTTCAAAGGTTCATAAAGTGGGATTCCATTCCCAATGTGCCCCCCCCCCCGCTTCCCTCCCTCCCTCCCTCCCTCCCTCCCTCTCCCCATCCCCGGCTCCCATCAGGGATCACACAAAGCAACGGGCGTCTCCAGAGGCAGCTTCTCTGCTTCTCCAGTTCTTGCAGGGCCAAGCTAAACCAAGACATAAAGCAAAATTCTCAGCAAGTCACCTTTCTGCCCTCACCTCCCCAATTAATTGCTCCAGAGTGACCTCTTAGTGGCATGCCAGTCATAAGTGGCGCTGTGAGAGAGGCCCGTGTGTCGCATGGGTGTACACAGCAGTAAATCCCCCAGAGTTTATTGGAGAACAAAAGATGGCTTGTTTATGCAGTTGGAAATGTGACACAAATTCTCCCGCAGGATTATCTGCTACCAGCTTCCAGTATATAAACACTTGCAAAGTGCAGGATTTCTGGGCTGGCACCCTTCCTCCCTTTTACTTTTCCTCTAGCAGGCAGAAATAATGTGATTATAAATCAGATAGATCTGCCTTTCTGGTTAGGAAAAAAGCTCACCTTCCCAGCCTCTCCAGTTGCAACTCACTTTCTCTTTATTTCTATCACAAGCAAGTAAGCAGAAGTATAGTTATCATTTGTTTACAATGTAAAATATTTCCTCTTGCCAGATTATAAATACTTTAGCCGGAAAACAATGATACTCAAAGCAGCTATTTTCCAAAAGGGATTGGATTCATACCTCCTGCTAAGTTATGATTGGTTTCATCAAGTTTTATTGACTGAGCCATAAGTAACTAAGTTTGCAAAATGCACCAAGCCTACCCAAATCATCACAGAGCTGCGCAGGCTGTGAGCCCCACTCTGTAAGCCAAAATTACTCTTGATGGGAAAATATATTTTTGCCCAGTTCTATGAACGTCTGTCTATAACCCCTTCACCTTTCTCAAGATTGAGTTCTGCAACTGGGAGAGAAGCGTCTATTTTTTGCAAAACATTGCAAAAATTTTGCACATTTGGAAATATTTTCTGCACATTTGTTGCACATTCATTTGGAAAGGGAGTCAAGGTGCAAAGGAGTCAACCATGCACAGTCTTATCAATTCTTGACATATTTATGTCAACACATCTATCCCATAATGTGCTCTTGTCTCCTTCTGAGAGGCACCAAATTCTAGGGATTCCTCAAGTTCTTGCAAGATAGGCCTGGCTTTGTAGCACCTCTCAGTCAAAAGAAGGTGAAGTGTGTAGCTTCACATTATTTTCCCAATGGGCTCAGGTGTCTCATCCCAAAATGAGAAGAAGTTTGAAGCTTTGGGATGCCATTGATCCCCACCAGAAGAAGCTTCCTCTGGTGAGAGAATGAGGGGCTTCCTGTGCAGAAGAGGAGGTGGGAAGTTCTCGTGCCCTGCAAACATTTCTTAGACAATCACTTCTTCATGCTGCTGCTAGCGTCCTCAACCACCATGGAGATTCTCAGTCACCCAGCTCATGGTTGTCCCAAAGGTCTTTTTTCAAGAGGCAACTGGACTTTCTTGGGTTTTGCTTGAAGATGTTTTGCTTCTCATCCAAGAGGCTTCTTCAGTTCTAGTGGAATTCTCCACCATTCAGTCAGAACTGAAGAAGCTTCTCAGATGAAAAGCGAAAGTCTTCAAGGAAAAATAAAGCCCAGTTGCCTCTTGAAAAAACACCTTTGGGACATGCTGACTTCCTACTGAAGAGTAGATGCGGGTGTGTCTTGATCTAGGGGGGAGCAGGGGCAACCTGTGGACCTGCTCCAAATCTTCAGGTTCTTTCTTGGGAGGATGGGGGAGTCTTTTTGTGACAGAAATATGCAAAGAGAGACTCCCCCCACCCCGGTCCCTCAAGTATGCAGTGTCCTCCAGAAGAAACACACACCTACCACAGAGGCTTTCATGGTGCTGCTTTCATTTTGACATCAAGTTAAAAGCATATTTCTTTACCTGAGGAGATTCAGAGTTGAAAAATAAATTCTCTTTATGCTCAGCCTGCTTGCCTCTTTTCATGCCTCAGATTTGCTGGTGCTTTTTATTCTTATTATGGCTCCCCTGATGTGGAGAAGATTGGGATTTAAGTGAAAGACAAAGAAGCGTCTCAAAAAAGTCGGCTTTGAAAGGGCAAAAGGCTATGTTTTCACAAGATTTCTTCCCTTGAAAAAACGTTTTCCCTGGAAGCTGTGCTCAAAACATTGCCGCTTTTATCAAAACACTCTCAGGGAGCCGGGTTTTATTTTTGTTTCATTTTCGTGGGCTTGTGTGTGTGTGTGGTGTGTGTCCTTCCCTACTAAAATGACTTTTAATGCATCCAATTTCTCCTTTAAAAAAAGGGGGTTCCTTAACCAGCACTGTTGCATAATTAAATGCCGCTTGCTGATGGGAATTCTGCTTTAAGTCATTTTTCCTCATTTTCTTCCCTGCAGTTTCGAGCACTTAGCAAATAGCCCGTTTTTTTGTAGTCGGGTGATTTGAATAATGGGAAAGTGGAATGTTTCCAAAAGCGCTTCCACTGCCAGTGCAAACCCTTCCCCTTCCGCCATCTGCAAAGGAACCGGTGTGAATTGAGGTGGGGGCACCCGCCTCCAATCCCACCCCCTCCCCTTAAGTCCCTTTGGAAAACCTTCCCTCCAACTGCATCCTCGACCTTCCTTCCTGCAGGTGCATCTCTATCCGCTCAGAGACCGCTTCCACCTTGAGTTGTCTGAGACAACAGACAGGAACAGAGTTGGAAGGGACCTTCTACTCCAACTCCTTGCTCAGGCAGGAAACTGTCTATCATTTCAGACAAATCTCTTAAAAACCTCCAGTGTTGGAGCATCTGCAATTTCTGCTGGCAAGTTGTTCCACTGATTAATCGTCCTCACTGTCAAGAAATTCTTCCTTAGTGCTAGCTTGCTTCTCTCCTTGATTATTGACTCCATCCATTGCTTCTTGTTCTGCCTTTGGGTGTTTGGAGAATAGCTTGATCCCCCTTACTTTGGGGCAGCCCCTGAGTTTTTGGAAGGCTGCTGCCATGTCTCCCCTAGTCCTTCTTTTCATTAAACTAGACATAACCAGTTCCAGCAACCTTTCTTTATATATTTTAGCTCCAACCCCATAATCATCTTTCTTGCTCTTCTCTGGACTCTCCAGATTCTCAACATCTTTTTTACATGTCTCAACTCAACCCTATTTGTCTTGAATGCTGTTATTTTTGCAGCTGCATCATTTCTGGAAGAAACCTGTTAACCTCTGCGGGTGTTTTGAGAACTTAAGCAAGCAACGTCTCTGGAGATTCTAGCTCATCCAAATTATGATTGTCGCAAAGGTAATTGGACTTCCTTGGTTTTTTTCCTTGAAGATGTTTTGCTTCTCACCCAAGAAGCTTTTTCAGTGCTGAAGAACTGAAAACCTCTTCAAGGGAAAAAAACCAAGGAGGTCTAATTGTCTTGTGGTAAAAGCACTTTTGGGTTAAGCAAGCAATATTTCCCCACCTGTCCTCTGTCCGGGATAAGGAGGTGGGCAACCTTCACCCTTGTGACAGGCTGGTGGTGAAGGTAGTGATAGGCCAAGTTAGTTTTCCTAAGCCTGATTCTCTCTAGATATGTGGTACTGCAACTCCCATCATACTCAGCCAGCAAACAGAGCAGATTCAGAAGTGGCAGGAGAGCTGTGGCCAGAGGTCATTTCTGAGTATGCCTTAGATTGCTGGCCTTTGTTTTCCAGCATTTATTTTTAACTACTATTTTCGTGCTTTCTCTTTTGGTTATTTTGGTTTCTTTCATGCTCCTGCATATGTTTTTATTGCTGAGTGTCTTTTGAAGCCAACCCAGAGAGGGGGGAAATATGTTGAATTGTATAAAAGTCTGTCCTCCTTTTCTGTGTCTCTCTATGATCCTTTTCTACCCCTTCATTTCATTTCTCAGTTCTTGGACTGCAGACATTATTCATCAATATAAATTGTGTGTCTGTTCTTCTCCCCTCCATGTCTGGGCAGGAAAAGGAAGGAAGGAGGCCACTGTCTTAGTTCTCTCTCCAGTGCACTTTTCAAGATGTTTTTATGGATGTTTTTGTACTTATCTCTGTAAGTTGGCTGTAGATATTAAAAGAGACATAGCAGCTTTCTAAATAATTATTCCAACTCCAAGCTCTTGATTGCCACGGGGGTTTCTAAGACCTGGGAGGCAGGTTGGGTCTCCCAGAAGCAGCATCTCAGGTTCTCCTTAACTCTGGTTTCCCACCTGGTTCGAGCACGTCAGCATGCTGGTTATCCTCTTGAATTGCGTTACCCTTGGGATGTTCCAGCCATGTCAGGATATCAGGTGCCAAACAGAAAGGTGCACAATCTTGGAGGTAAGAGAGACGTGTCGCTTTGTCCATGTGGACTTGGACCTCTTGCAGCTTATGGGTTGGTCTTCAGCTACTAGTCTCGAGAAGTCTGCAGGTAGGGTGTGCCCGGGATGGGTGTACCTTCAAGGTATAAGACCCTCGGGGGTAAAACGAAGGCTGAGGTTTAGGGCAAGGCTCAGGCAAAGCGCAAAGTCAGCCTTCAGGATGGAAGAAACGGTCCTCCTTTGCTCTACTGTGTCCATTCTTGTTTTAAATCCAGGCATTTGATCACTTCATCTTTGCCTTCTTTGCTGTGGAGATGGTCATCAAGATGATTGCCCTGGGAATTTTTGGCCACAAATGTTATCTGGGAGACACCTGGAACCGCCTCGACTTCTTCATTGTCATTGCTGGGTCAGTAGACTAAACGCTTCTGGTGGGGTCCCTAGGGCTCTCCGACCTGGGTTGCTTTGTTGCAGAGCTTTCGTGACCCAGCTGGGTAACATCATCAGTGCTAGAAGGGAGTGGGGTATCTGGAGAGGAGGAGGAGGAAGAGGAGGACTCTGTAGTCCTTGAGGTACTCTGACCTGGCCTGTTTTCTTGCAGACGTTTCATTAATTAAGTAACATCATCAATGATATGAAAAACACTCCGTGCTTGATTGATGATGTTGAAGGCCCAAATTTGATGGATGTCCTGTGGACAGGGACGGGAGGGATGATTGCAGTTCCTTTTGATGCTCCAAAGTTGTTGGGGTTTTTTTCCTGAAAGAAAGCATGCGCTTGCTGTCCAGTGTAGTTAACCTGTTTTTATACTCTCGAAGGTTGACCAAAAATATTGCAGACATAAGAAACCTAGTTAAGGTTTGACTGGCTCAGCCTGTGTTTTCCAAGCAGAGGGGCCAATCCTGCTCTCTTCCTCATCTCTCATGTTTCTCTCCTTCTTTCTCTCTCTCTCTCTGTCTCCCAGCATGATGGAATATTCTCTGGATGGACATAATGTCAGCCTTTCAGCCATCCGGACTGTGCGGGTTCTCAGGCCCTTACGAGCCATTAACAGGGTGCCAAGTAAGTCGGAGCTCTCTGGCCCTTTGAGGTGGGGGGGGCGGCTTCCCGGTGGGGCAACTGCATGGGGAGAATTGGGTCCTGCAGCCCCCTCTTGGGTACTGGTGGGCTGGCTGCCAGAGCTTCATTTCGCAACCGTCCTGTGAAATCCTGACCAGGTGAGCCTCCCAAATCCAGGCCTGTCTTAGCTCTAACAAGCCACCGTCCAGGAGGAAAAATACCCTGATTTGAATGATTTCATTTCATTCATAACCCCCCAGCCACAACCCAAAGAAAAACTCAAGGCAACCTAAGAGCCCTCCAGGAAGAAGCCGAAGGAGCAGATTCACATCAACCTCTCGGGGTCTTCTTACCTAACCAGTGCTCTTCACCCTGGTACCTTCCAGATGTTTGGGATTAAACACTCCATAATCCTTGACCATCTCCACCTCCTTCCTTCCTCCCTCCTTCCCTCCCTCCAGTTTTCCTTCCTTCCTTCCTTTAGCCCGGCCTCCTTCTCTTTTCCTTTCCTTCCTTCCACACAGGTCTTCATTGTTTATCTCATTCGTTGACCTTGAGAGCTGTAATTTTCTTGGCCATCTTCATGTTTGTTTCTGTCTTTTTGGATTACTCTGGAAAAGCTAATAAAACTATTAATGTCAGAAAGAGAAGATAAATGCAGCCCACTTGGCCTGGAGGGGCCATCCGTTCCAACTCGACTCTCCCCAGCTGGGCTGCTTGGCATCCTTGACATCTCCCACCCCCCAGGACAGGCAAACCCCTGGGAGGGCCCAAGGCATTTCCAGATTAAGCTAAGCGGCCCCCACCCCAAAGACGAGATTGATCAGCCTGCCAAGCTGCATCAAACCCCACCCTGCTGGACAGCCGGAATGGCTGGTGGCCACCCCTGGCCCCTGATGGAGTGCAGGACATCAAGGGAGGCTACTGGGGGGAGACAGCGAGGCCAGGAAACACCCCCCCCCCCCATTTTGCCAGTGCTAGAAGTTGGCTCCTGAGCAATGGGGAGAAGCAGCCGAGGGAGAAGACTTCCAACGATCATGGTTCTCCTGGCCCCTCCCTGAAGATGCAGGAGAGCTCCAGAATAACACAGTTGGAAGGGACTTTGGAGGTCTTCTAGTCCAACCCCTGCTCAAGCAGGGACCCTATACTAATTCAGACAAGTGGTTGTCCAACCTGTTCTTAAAACCTCCTTCTCACTGTCAGGAAATTTCTCCTTAGATCTCGGTTACTTCTTCCTTAATTGGTTTCCATCCATTGTTTCTTTTTCCCTGCCTTCAGGTGCTTTAGGGGGTAGCTTGATTCCCTCTTCTTTCTGGCTATTGGAAGGGGGTCTCTAGTTTTCTAGATCTCCAGTTCTGCATTGTCTGGAATCCACTGAGTTCTGCTCAAATGCAGTCCTCAGTCCTCAGTTTGGAACGGAATGGAATGGAATGCATTTTGTCCTCCGGGATCTCCCCAAAGGGGATCTCCCCTTCTGTCCCCCTTCCTTATTCCCCAAGAAGGTTGTTGATTGGATTTCTGGTTCTGCAAAGACGCTTTTGACAGCCCTTCAGCTGCGAGGCCACACCTGTCCTGGGTTTGCCTGCTTGGAGAGGTTCAAGTGAGCGTTAAGCCCCTTCCAGCTGTTTTTCTCTTCAATCCAATTTGGAGGCTAAGCCAACCAGTCGAATTCATTTCCTGGTTGTGCCCACTTGGCTTTGAGTGATTCTTAGCTGATATGCTAATACATCAGCCCCTTGATTGCTTTTCATCAGAAATCCTATTTCGCTGAGAGCCGATGTAACAGAAGAAAAACAGGTGAGGCACTTGCCAGGAAAGCAGCGTCGACGTTCTCTCGCATTGTCTGAAAGGCTCTTCAGCAGAGTTCGGTGATTGGGGATCGGCATCTGTCCCGGCTGCCTTGGCCAAGGGAGATGTGCCAGTCCGAGCACTTCCCCTGCGTCCCCTTCCTCCCGTGCCATTTGAGGAAGGCCGCTTGGAGTCTGGCATTTCTTGCAAAGGAAAGGAACATTTGGATTAAATTCTCCCCGGTGGAATATGGAGGCCGCTGGAACTGGTTGACTGATGAGAAGCTGAGAAGCAGGAGACACACAGACAGACAGAGAAGTCCTGGCCTTGAGAGGTTGCGGGATAATTTCTGGCCCCTGGACTCCTGGGGGCTTCTGAGCTGGGTCGTTTGCTTGCAGATGTTACTAAACTCTGTCACGATGAGGGAAGGTGATCTAAATTCAGGCCCTTGGCAACGGACAGGGGTTTACAATGGTTGCAGCATCCCAGGATCATCTTCCCAGCCTGCTTCCAACAAGCAAAGCCAATTGGAGATGCTGGATTTGTTTAACAACGGTGTGGCTCACTTAACAACCAATAGAAAAGGTCATAAAATCGGGCAGGACTCTGTTAGCACCTGCCTTGCTCAGCAGTGGAAATTCTGGTCCCAACGGTGCACACGAGGACTTTCCATGCTCCCCCAAAGGCAGGGACGGGTTTCTAACATTTCACTTTGGGGTGAACCTCTTTTGGGAAAGGCCCCTTTCTTTAGTCCTCCACTGGCAGCCCAGGGATTCTCTTTTAGGCAGGGCAAACTTTGGGCTGGACCGATTTAGACGTCACGAACAAGCCACGTCATTGAAGAGGGATCCCAAATGCCTTCTCCCCCAATCCAGAAGGTCAGGGTGACCTCAAGGAAGATGAGCCCCAGAGAGATCTTGGAGCAGCTCCTGAGAAGCCTTGAGAAACTTCTGGAGCTCAGTCCATTTTCAGATATTGATTATTGCAGCTATAAAACCGAAGTGGCTCTGAATGGCATTGTTCCCTCTTCTAACCTGAAAATGGCTCCCTGTGACGGAGGAGGCTTCGTTCCGTCTCGTTCTCCCACCCTGAGCTCAGTCAGGGAGTCCCACCCATGGGTGCCAAGGTGGAAGACACCAAACATTAACCAGTTGGCTTCAGAGGCCCGTTGTGTCCAAGGAAGGTGGGAGGGTTTTGATTACTGGAATAAAATGTGGGTTTACAGAACCCCGGAATTGGAGGTATGCAGCTGTCCTATTCTGGGGCAATAAAGGCAGCCAACCTCCTTGCTATCTTAAATTGAGTTTATTCTGGGCGGTTTGTTTGCAAGGCCCACATAATTTGCTTGGTTTCATTTTTCTCCGAGTTAACAAAAGGGAGAGCAACGCTTATTCTAATCATCTAAGAAAACATTAGTACTAATATTCACATGAGCATCAGTGTGATCGGCCTTATGTTGATGCAGATTCTTTGTGGGCTTCATTATTTAAGAGAATTCCAAGTCAGAGCAGCCCCTCCCTTCCAGAGGTCTTCAAGGATGCAGCTTAGAGCTAAGTTGGTTGGGAAGATCCCAGGTTCAACCCAACACAGCAGTTTCCTTTCAGGTAGGAAGTCATTTCAGATCCCCTTTGATGTGAGACGAAGCTCCTCTGCAGGGATCAACCAGCCAGGGAGCAAATCGACAGCAGTGGGATATAATGAATCTTAGATAGCAGATCGGTTATCTGCGCAATCCTTTCTGACCCCCCAATTCACAGCAAAGCCTTAACATTTGTTGAGTTCTTCTCATATAAAGTGGATTCTGCCAGTGGTAGCAGGTACCCGGCCTTCTTCCCACCAGTCTTATGATGGCTGAAGATGGCCTACAGTTTGCCCACCCACCCCGCAGCTAAAGGCAACAAAAGGCAGGGTGGAAAATGCCTCTGAACACCTTGACTAAGAACCGAACCCAGAGAGAATCTCCTCGGTCCATTATCAGCTAGCAAACTGACAGTATTGATTAATAGTTATTTCAGCTCAAGTGCACCTTGAGGTCATTTGATCTCAGGATTGAGCTGTTCCTCTTCTGATGGCCCCCAGTTTAAATTTTAATACATTTTCTTTTGGATAATGGCTTAATGCAGATGCTTGAAGCTGTGTGGACTTCAGCTCCCGGAATTGTCCAGCCTATGCTAGCTGAGGAATTCTGGGAGTTGAAGTCCACACAGCTTCATGTTCCCAAGGCTGAGAAACACTGACTGAATGTGTTTTGTTGCATTCCCCTATCTCATCCCATGGACCCTTAAGATCGCTCGCTGCATCGAGATGTCAGGCCTAGAACTAATTTAAAGACATATCCATGGTTTATTGAATCCATGCTATGGGCTGGCCATCTATGTTTTACGTATTGGATGGGGAAGCCATCTGGAAATTGGAAAGCTGTGGGCCAGACCCAGATGCCAATGACACATCAGTGTGAAGTTACCAGATGTTGACCATTAGTCCAGCAAGTGGCTCAAGAAACCTGGCTGACTTTAACTGATCTAGAAAGCTGAGTTGGGTTCCTTGGATGAGGGGATCCATCAAAACTATCCACAGTTGGAAGCTATAGATTAAAACCAGAAGAAGGTTAGGACAACCCTCTCCAAGCTTCACCAGGAGAACCATTTGGACATGGAGCCACTAGCTGGACTCGAAGGAAGTTCTTCCCCTTAGCACTCCATCCTTCGTCCGTGTTCTCTAACTGAGACCCCAGCCAGCCCACAGACCACCTGACCTCTCCCTGAAGGCCCCTTACAGATGTTCTGCCTGGAGGAAGCAGCTTCATCTGTCTGGACCTGTGTCCCAATTTGGCCCAAGCCACCCCTCCTCCTGACCCCTCCTTTCTACTCTCTCCACAGGTATGCGCATTCTTGTCACCTTGCTCCTAGACACTCTGCCTATGTTAGGCAATGTCCTCCTCTTGTGTTTCTTCGTCTTTTTCATCTTTGGCATCGTGGGGGTGCAGCTCTGGGCCGGGCTGCTGAGGAACAGGTGTTTCCTGGATTCCCCCTTGCAAAGGTAAGTTCTCCAAAAGTGACCCTCTCCTTTCCTCTTCTCGCACCAGCCCCACAGTTGCTAGACGCAGGCAGCCGATTCTGCCGGTCACCAAGCAACGGCAAATAGTTACTTTAGTATAGTGTTGGCTTTTTGCTGATAAAGGGGAGGGGGAGGAGGGGAGAGCCTACTCCGGGGATTTTCTGCCTGAGGTTTTAAAATAAGTTGAGGTGGCTTCGAACATAATTCAAGGGTCCGACACCCTTATCTGCCCACCTGAGCGCGAATGACATTTTCCAGCACTGCTAATTAGTCCTGAGAGTGGTGCAGGTTCGCTTCAGTCCATCGAAATAGAGCAGGAAGGGACCTTGAAGATCTTCTAGTCCAGCCCCCTGATCAAGCAGGAGACCCTAGACCAGGGGTCTCCAACCTTGGCTCCTGGAAGCCTGGCGGACTTCAACTCCCAGAGTTCCACAGCCAGCTGGCTGTGGAATTCTGGGAGTTGAAGTCCACCAGGCTTCCAGGGGCCAAGGTTGGAGACCCCTGCCCTAGACCATTCCAGACAGGTGGCTGTCCAGCCTTTTCTTAAAAACTTCCAGGGATGGAGCCCCCACAGCTGTTCCACTGGCAGATTGTTCTCATAGTTCGGACAAACATTGTTCTAGTTGCCAACTAGATCAGAAGGAGAGTTCCTGCCATTGAATGTGGGATCGATGCTGTTGAGGGTTCCAGAAATCAGCCGAGGCGGCCAAATAGTGGCCAAATATCCCTCTCGCCATTTTATTCATTTGTTAAGTGTATATGCCACCCATCTCGAGTTAGCTAAACCCTACTATGATGGGAAAGAATATGGAAAGCAACACACAGAATTATACATACACACATCTGCACACACACTGTCCCCCCCAAAAGAGGAGGGGTAAATTAACTTAAATCTATGGAAGGAGGCAATATATCCAAGTTTGCCATCCACGTTCTTTTATTTATTGCATCCAGAAGTTGGGTGCTCCACTGAACGCTTTTCAGAAGAGATTGAGCAGCCATTGGTCTGAAATGGTGTAGGGTCTCCTGCCTGAGCGAGAGTTAGGCTAGATGACCTCCAAGGTCCCTTCCAGCTCTGTTATTCTGTTACTACTTCAAGCATCAACTATGCCTGGAGGCTGGGAATGGGGGTACAAATTCTTCCAATTGCCTTGAGACAGGCCCAGAAACCAGGATCCTAAGCAGTTCTGGATTGGGGGCTATTTCTGTTGATTTTTTTCCCTGGTTGCCTCTGAAATCCTTCAGTACTGCAACAATTCTCTATTGTAGGTTTTTGCCCCTGGAGACTGAGACAGAACATAGAGCAATAAGGTTGGAAGGATCCTGGGTGGGGGGAGATTTGTGAGAGGGCCCCAGGAATGGAGAAATGTCTTCCAACATTGCACCACAAAATAGGCTGACCATTGGCAATATTACCCTTATTCTGGGTGGGAAGAAACTGCCACAATGGGGAGGGCTCTTCAAAGACATCTAAGGAAAAGGAGTCCCTCCCCACAGGGCTGGACAACTGGTGGCCAAAAGATTCGGCCTATTTCTGATGGTCTGATCAAAGCAAAGGAAAGGTTAGAAAAACAAGTCACCCACTCCTTAGCAATTAACACCGGCTACTATCTCTGCCGAGCAACCAGTCCAATCCCAGCACAAGGGAAAAAAAGATTTGAGATAAGCCTTCAGCACCAGTTAATTTCTTTTTCTCTGCTCTTTTTGCAACCCAAAAGAGGGTCCTTTCCTTAACAGATGTGCCAAGGGAGAGATTTTGTTAAAAGATTAATAATAATACATAGCTCAGAAGGGAAGAACTTTGTGGAGGGTGGGGTGTTCAAGGATGTCCAAGAGAGTTGGACCATGAAGATGCCAGAAGGAAAGGTCCAGGTCTCATGGAGATTGGGTTGGCCAAACTCTTGATTCCAGCCCTTGGGCAGCCTCTCAAGAAAGGATGCCCTTTCTTGTGGCTGTGAATCCCACAGGCTAATCATCGCCCTGTGAATTAGCCTTTCCTATTGCATTTCTTCCTGGCCTTCCATGTAATGACAAGAAACTTCTGGAAGAGAATATTTGCAGCTCAGAATCAAATTGTGGGGTCCTTGGTGCCCTCTGAGCATCATTGTTTTCGTGCAGACGTTTCATGAACCGTCTAGGTAATTTCATCAGTGCTAGAAGAGGGTGGGTTTACAGAGAAGGGGAGGAGGAGGAGGAGGAGGACTGTGGGGTCTTTGGGACTCTCTGAGCTTGGCTGTTTTCTTGCAGATGTTTCATGACCCAACTAGGTAACAACATCAGTGCTAGAAGGGAGGAGGATTTTAGCTTCTCGTACTGATGAGGTTCCCTAATTGGGTCATGAAATGCAAGAAAATCACCAGGCTCAGAAAGTATCAAGGACTCCATCAGAAACTTCTCTGCCTTGTCTCCTCTTTCTGCAGGGTTAAAGAAGGCAGCTGTGGTGAAGGCAGCCAAGCCGAAAACCTATTTCCTTGTTTTCTTTTAAAAGCTCTAGTGCGCAGCTTTGCAGCTTAAGCAACAACTGGAATGGTTTATAGAGAATTGGGCCACCAAAGAGTCCTCAATGCATCTATTTGTAGTGAGCAGTCTGGAAAAATTTGCTTCCCATTTTGATGCTTGTTTATCTCGTTGGCCAGATATTTAGACTGGTCCCCTATCGAGCCCTTCCAGGGACCTGTCGTCACAGGATGTCAGCTGTTCCAACTCAAGCTTCCTTTTGCAATTGTCCACTAAAGTTTGGCTACTTTAGGGGGGGAAAGGACCGGGGGGACATGATAGCAGCCTTCCAGTATCGGAGGGGCTGCCCCAAAGAAGAGGAAGGGGTCAAGCTATTCTTCAAGGCCCCTGGAGGTAGGACAAGAAGTGATGGGTGGCAACGGATCAAGGCGAGAAGCAATCTAGAACTAAGGAGACACTTCCGAACTGTGAGGACGATGAGCCAGTGGAACTGCTTGCCACCAGAAGTTGTGGCTGCTCCATCATTGGAGGCTGTTAAGAAGAGACTGGACAGCCACTTGTCTGAAATGGGATAGCTTCTCCTGTTTGAGCAGAGGGCTAGACTAGAAGACCTCCAGGGTCCCTTCCAGCTCTATTCTATTCTTTCTCTCCTCTGCTGCTGCCTCCAGGTCCTGCAATGTCCACCCTGCAGACTTTTTTGTCCTTTTATTATTATCGTTACTGGCTTGTGCCCGGTTCAGATAAGCCTTGGCTCTGCACTGCTTTCTCCTCCCTCCCCAACACCCATTCCTGCATTTTTCCTACTTGGCTGAACAGGAATTCATGTTTTTAGGTACCGGAATATTATCTGCTTCTTAACCATCTCTTGCTCTATTTCCCCCCGTCCCTTCCTTTCTTTCTTCTTCTCAAGGACACACAACCTGACTTTCCTGCATAAGTACTACCGGCCGGAAGAGAGCGAGGAGAACCCCTTCATCTGTTCGTCCCTCCGGGATAACGGCATGCAGAAGTGCTCCAGCATCCCAAACCGGAAGGAGTCCAAGATGGACTGCACGTTAACCGTGGACGCTTACAACCCACCGTTGGACTCGCTGGATTTGAGTGGCCGCAACGGCTGCATTAACTGGAACCAGTATTACAATGTTTGCAGGACGGGGGACTTGAACCCACACAATGGAGCTATTAATTTTGATAATATTGGCTATGCTTGGATAGCTATTTTTCAGGTAAGGGGACTTCTTTTGTGGATCGCGACAGGGGGTTTGAGATGAGCAGCTGCTGGGATGTGGAATTATCCTCAAGGATGGTTGATGCCGCTAACGACAACACACTTCCTCTGCCCTGGCAGGGCCAGCAAAGCAAAATAACTTTAGTTCTTGTTTTATTGTTGCAAACTAACAAGAACCCGGTGCAAGTGGCAGCAGGAGACAAGTAACTAAAATCAACTAAAATGTTTTCTTGCAGATGTTCCATGACCCAGCTAGGGAATGTCATCCGTGTGAGGAGGAGGAGGAGGACTGTGGGGTCCCTGGTGCTCCCTGAGCATGGCTGCTTTCTTGTTTCGTGACCCCTCTAGGGAACATCCTCAGTGCTAGAAGGAAGGCCTGCCAGAAAGCAGCCAAGCTCAGAGAGCACCAGGGAGCCCACGAGGGCACCCTCACAGCAGGCCCTGTCGGGCAGCCTTCGAAAAGCTGCTGCTCACCTTGAGCCGAAAGGAAGTGGGGGGGGGGGGAATCCCAGGGGCATTTGGGGGGCCCTCATCCTCTCCTGTGCCCTCCTCCAAAGCACCCACCATTGTTGTGCCCTTATTGTGCAATGGGCTTTCGGCTGTGAAGCAATTGCCTTCTGGAGTGAAAGAGGGAAGGTGGGGCCTAAATCAATGGTGAAATATTTCAGGTCCCCCCAAGAAGCTACAGAGGCAGGAACTGGCTGGGCGTGGCTTATTGCTGACCCCCTCTGTGAGGTGCATTGCCCACCTCATTATATGACCGCGTCAGTTGTTGGCAGGAGTAAATAAAGGGGTAAATGAAGCATTCAGCACATGTCGCACTCCGGAGTTCTACCAGTTGGAACTGCAATCGCTGCAGGATTCTTGCTTCGCAGGAATCAGTTTCGTCTCTCCCCTTCCAATGGCCTCTTCAGAACACACCTGGCTGGTTCCAAGGAAACTGTGGATTGGCCTTTACAACAATGCTCAGTGTTTTGCTTAAGTTGCCAGGATTCCTTTTTGCATTGAGCCCTAAACCTGGGCGGGGGGGGGCAGTTGCAGAACACCTGGCAGGTAGGGCTACAAGCAGCTTCCTGATTCCCCTGGGAGTCTATTCTGGGCTATTACCCTTTGGTGGGTTCTTCCAGCCCTCTGCTCTACCTCATCTTCTTGACTCTTGAGGCACAGCTAACTTGGGCCAGCCTGAGTCCCAAGCTGGCACAGCATGGATCAAGCTCTGCACATCTGGCAGGAGAAGCCACATCTTCTGAATCCATGGAGGAAGCAAAGGTTGGTCGATTCACTGCTTTGCTCAGCCTTCCTTTCTCAGGCTGGGCAGATCCTGAGCCCCCACAGCGTCCTTCTGTCCAAAGAAGTTATCAAAACCCTGCAGGGAGTTCTGGGTGCTGCTGACAGCAGCTTTAATATGATTCAGGATTTCATTTTCTAGCACCTCTTCTCTCGTCTGCTCCTCTCTCCCCAACAGCTTCAGGAAAAAGAGGGAAGATGAACGGAGGTTGTCTTCTCTCGGACATTCTGCGCATGTGTTTTTCTCAGCAAGGTTTTCACCAACAGATTGGTTCTATCAGCAGGGAAGGAATTCCACCTTGCAGACGGCCAAGAGAAGGCCAAGGAAGCCTCTTTAGCAGGGCTTGGTTGAGCCATCAAGGGAGATGCCTCCCAACAAAATAGCTCTTTGGAACGCAGTGTTCTTCCTGCGCTCCCCTGGTTCTTCCTCCTGCATATTTCAAGCAAACGCTGCTTTAGAATGCTACACAATTCACCAAGGGTTCGTTTTATTCCAAGAGGCATCATGCCTGCAAATCTTTTTGGGTCTCAAATGCAGTCACCTTGGGACCAAAGAAGGTTTAGTTCAAGACACGCAAAAATTGCTTCTCAGTTTTTGGGGTAGGGCACAGTTCTCTACCCCAACAATGCCTTGCTTTTTCAGCAGTGTGCAGAAGATTCCCACAGTTGCTTTGAGGGATGGACGCAGAGCCCAGAAATGATGAGAAATCCAGCAATAATCTGATTTGATTCAGGCTCCAGATCAAAGCTCCTCCTGCTTACAGAAAAAAAATGGATGACACTTTCTTGCATTTCAACTAGAAAGGGGTGGAATTTGCAGGAACTCCAGAATGCCATGGAAAGAGACATCTCGCCTCCCTCCAGGAGGGCTGATCCTCCACCCAAGGAATTATCTGGCTGGCTTTGTTCTTGTCTTGGGTGAGTCTTCCACAGCTTCTCGGCTGGCAAAGGAGCCCTCCAGGGAAATGGAGGCTGTCACTCTTACCAATTACGCAAAACTCTTCACAGGCTCAAAGCAGATCTGCTTCGCCCCTTTAATCCAGTGAAATATTGCCAAGGGTTATTTGTCCAGTTCTTGGTTGTGTCTGGGCTTGCCTAAGAAAACCATTCCAAATCTTGGCTTCTTGTTTTCCACCCTCCAATCTGCAGGGTTGGCTTGCTGGATTGATGCGCTCAGATACCACAAAACCATGAATTCCACTTTCCTGCCTGCCACAGAACACACAGCAAATGCTGGGGCTAATTAGCATGATGAACCAAGCCTCATGAATATGTAATGAAGCACAATTTATTTTCCATTACTACAGTTGCAGTTGATCAATGTTTTGGGGGCTGTGAAGTTTCTGAGAAAACCAACTCTCAGACTTCTGTGGACAGAGAAACAGGAGAGATTGCTTCTCCACCAGTTTTCATCAAGGAAACAAAGAGCTTTTAGCTTTTCAGAAAGTCGTTGCATCCTTAGAAACACCGGCTTCTTGTGTTGGGGCTTTTTGACAGGCCAAGAGATGGAGAGGTCCATTTGTCAGCAGCTTCATTCCAAGGTTGGGATGGTGGTTTGTTTGGAGAAAATTCAAGCAAAGGAGGGAGCGAGGATCTCAGAGATTTGTCTTTTGAAAAATGTGTCCTGATCTGGGACCAGAAAATTAAAAATATTCTAGAGAGTAAAATAATAAGCCTTGAAGAGATAAAAGAGAATAATTCTTCCTATGCGAATTCTTTCATGCCTCCCAGAGGAGACAGTTTCCTTCCTGGGCTTTGTAGCCAGATTGGGAGTTAATTTGGCACATCCTGCAGGAGAAAGTTGCCACTTTCCAAGGGCAACCGGCTTCCTCAGTGCGAAAGGGAAAAACCGGGGCCTTCGTAGAAGCGATGGAAGCATATCTGTTTTACTCATGAGAGGGTCACACAAATCCATGTACCATTTTAAGAGGTCACAGCACTGCAGTGCTTGGAATCCTCTGGCAGCCCAAAGGCCGCCTTGGCTCGGCATGATGCACACCTCACATCAAACTAACCAATAGCCCGCTGAGCCCCACAAAGAAAGACCAAACCAGAATAATTGCTACAAAGCTAAGCGTTTTGTAGAATTGCAACGCCTCCATCTTGGCCTGAGGTGCAAAGCAACAGGTGTGAACAGAGCCCGTACATTGCCTTCCAGCAGGCACAGAGACAAGTAGATCGCATTTCCTTGAGCACCTCCAAGTCCACCAGGTAGGAAGAGGGATTTCTGCAGGCCAGGAAACAGACCCTGTACACCTGATTCTCCCCCCCCCCCGCCAAAATATGGCATAGCCCCCACGCATGAACAAAAGGAGGAGAGGAGTCCCACTTATTTCCTTTCCCTGGATTCCATTCGGAGGCTCTCTTGCTGCAAGGAAGCCTCCTCTGTCTCCAATATCCTGGGGTCCCTCGGCTTGTTCTTCCTTGGAGCGCCTGGAGAGAAGCAGCAGCCACCTGTTCCTGCAGCTGTTCCAGCAGAGTGACGAGAAGAGAAACCCATCCTAGGAAGACGAGGGATGGTGACAGAAGGGAAACCCTGGCGTGGGACCAAGGCATGCCGGCGGTGCCTCGGTTTCCCTTACAAGATGACTCCCAGCTCTGGATTCCCAGCACAGCTCGGAGGAGGAGCCTTCAGGGCTGCCCAGCTGCTCCCAAGTTGAGGTGCCAAGACAGGAGACGGGCAACTGGCCGGATTCCATCTTTTCCTTTTGCAGTCAGCCAGAAGGACTTTGATGTGATGGAGGCTGAGACATCGTTCAACCTCTTCCCTCTCGTACGCTTCCCTCCCGCTCCAGGCTTCTTTTGAAAGTCACGTTATTAGGCCTTATTTCAGATAAGCTCCACTCTGAGGGGATTCGGAGTCCTTGGAAGGGACTTCCAAGAAAGCACGCAGAGCTTGTGCTCTTGAGGGGGTTGTTGATAAGGGACGTGTTAATGGGTGATGAGGAAAGGTCCATGGATCAAGTCAGCATCTTATTTCCAAGCATGGCTAAGCAGATGCTTCTTCTCTGTGGGTCTCCTCCCCACCATCAGATAGGCCATTTTTGAACCTGGAGGAATCCTTCCAGTAAGCCACCCACTGAATTTCCCCCCAGGAATTGTCCAAACCCTCTTTTACAGCAGTCTGAAACCAGGGTTCACTGTGGGATGTTAAGTTCCTTGAGTGAGTTAATTCTGTCTTATCTGGAGAAGAGTTTCTTGAGTGGAGACCCTCCATTTGAGGAAGTTCAGTCCCACCCTGGGCCAGGAAAATGCCTGGCTGCCTGGTACTGGCTTACGACTCGCGTATGTGTCTGTGTGACAATTCTGAAGTCTCTGCTGTGTGTCCATACTTGGTCAAGAAGTGATCCCTTGACTGAAGCATTCTGAGATCAGCTTCTCAGCCCAGATGAGGCCAGCCGGGTTCTCCGATCCAAGCTTAAGCCAGCTGAAGTTCTCAAGTTCTTCCAAGGTTGAAAGGCCACCTGGCACTCTCTCCCTCCTTCTTGCCATTTGGACTATAGAGTGGTGGTGCTGGACGCTCTGTGCAGCCAGATTGTGCATCAGCACAAGGATTGTGTGAAGGAGTGGCTTCCCCCTTTGCGTCTGGGTGTCTGCAAGGTAGGATTGAAAAAATCAAGATGGTGCTCACAATATTGGAATTGATGTTTCGCCTGCTTTTATGTGCCTCGTCCATGTGCCCCTGTGGCCCCATCTTGACCGTTTCACGACAACCTTCAGACCTGCCCACTTGCAGGTTCCAGCACAACTCGCTTCTTGTGGTGTTAATTTTGGTTCTTTTCTTCCGTAGCAAAAAGACGATGGGAAGCTGTAGCCGAGTGCTGTGGCTTCTCCGTGTAATTAAAACATCCTTTCCCTTCTTCAGACATTTGATGGTGACAGCAGCAAGGACAATTATGCAACTTTAATGCAGGCTGCTGAGCCAGTGAAAAAAGAAAGCCTTCACGGTGTATTTAAGGCCATTTATGGGCTCAGCCATGGAGATCAGATCTGAAACCCGGGCCTCTGTGGGAGGCAGATTCTCCACGCGGAAAAGGGAGGGGGGATAAATGATGGCCATGCTGAGGCTTTGTGAATTGCTAGAAAGCTTCCGCTTCCATGTACCGAGCCTTGCATGCAGAAACCTAGCACTCCTTCCTTGTAGCCTGGCCCTCCCTGCTTTGCGCAGGTTAATTTTGACGCACAGGAAGCATTTAAAATGGAAATGTATCCCTCCCCACGTCCCAATTGTTCATCATGGCTCAGCTTCTCCAAAGACTGGCCTGAAGGTCTCACCACGTCATTGTTCTTCTTAGTTCATTGCTCCCAAGTTTTGACTTCCATCCAAATTTAAGAACGTGCCCTGGAAGGAAATGTGGGGCAAATTTGGGAAAACAGAAGAGCTCTTATTATTACAATGACAGCCCCACCAAGAAAGACTCTTCCTCCGGGCTCCTACAAATCTTAACAAACCAGCTGTGCCTCTGTGTGTGTGCATGCATACAAGAATAACTAACCACCAACAGACTTTGATGTTAATCTTTATATTTTTCTTTCTTGAGTTGGCGTCAATTTGGATAATCTGTTTGGGCTCCTCCTGTCTTGCAGCAACAGGGAATGGGAGCATCTGATTAAACGGCAGAGCTTGGAGTCTCGCAGGAGAACAGATAGTTTGCGAGAGCAGATAAATTTTATGGAGGGCAGGAGGTGAAGCCTTAATAGGCATCCCACTTTCTCCCTTTTAATTTTGGAAAAAGTTTAAATCCTCCGCTTGTTGGGTTCAGGGACGGACGGGGCTTCAATCTGGCGGAGAGGAACCAGTGGGCAACTCATGCAGTCCACAGGCTGCTTCATTATATCCATGCATGGGAAGCAAGTTGATCCAGTGGAAGGTTCTGGAAGTGACAAACCCAGAGAGATCCTGGTCCTTGGTTTCCCCTTCAGCCTCTTCTGCCAGCTCAAATGCCCATCAAAACAACAAGAGAGGAAACGACCCACAGATCCGTCTTCGGCAAAGCTCTGCTCTCCTTCACTTGAGGGTGATGAGAGCTGCTGCTATTTGTGTTCTCCAGTCCTGGGTGCCCACAAGGACTCTGTGTGAGCTGAATAAATGTTGAACGGTGTGGGGGGTGGGGGAAGAGAGCGGTTGGGAGAACAGAAAGGAGAAGAACCCAGAAAAGACCGGAAGGGCAGCGGAGAAATAGCCATGTCTTTCCTGGATTTTCTGCTTCTTAACTGGTCCCTGAGGACATTCTTAATGCGTTTCTCTCACCTCTGCTTCTCCTACAGGTTATAACCCTGGAAGGATGGGTTGACATCATGTATTATGTTATGGACGCACACTCTTTTTACAATTTTATATATTTTATACTACTTATAATAGTAAGTATGGGGTGGGACAGGGGGCTGGCAGCTCAGGTTAACCCCGTGGCTCTTAAGGATGAGGGGCCAGGCAACGGATCCCTTGAGCTGAGGGCATCTAAGATTAAAGAGGGTGGCAATGGCTGTAGAATCACTTTACAGCTGTGCAGCCCCCCCCCTTTTTTTTTTAAAAAAAATCACCCTTTCTGTCCAGGTAAAGGATCTCCTCATAACACCTGCTGTGGCTGTGGCAAGCTGCAAACTTCTCCCGGGTCTCAATGTCCTCGCAGCTAGACTATCCCCAAATTCCAAAGCCACGTTGCCCATAACCAAGATGTGCACGATACAATCTTCATTCCTGAAAGTCTACTCTCAACGCTTTAAGTGGTAGCAGTTTGTTTGAAGCACATCCAAGGTTCCAGCCCATGTGAAATCGCCAAGTGGGCCATTAACAACTTCCATTAGCAATAACACACACACACACACACACACACACACACACACACAAAGCCTTTATATATGTATTAAGCTTTCCGTCATGGTGGTTTACATTAAGAAGCTAAGAGGGAAGTTTGTTCACATCAGAGGAGCAGCACTAAAGAGGAAGGGAGAAGCAGACGGGAACTTTCTTGGCAGCATCTCCTGGCTCCAAATATCCCAGTGTTTTTGCCCAGAAAAGGCCCTGTTTTCACTGGGGGGCGGGGGCAGTTTATCCCTAGTTCTTCAGACCGTCCTTGGATGCTTGTCTCCTGGGGTGGGCACCACAGTCCCAAAAGGGGAATGGAGCCATTGGTCTGAGGAGAACCACCTAGATGCAGAGTTCTTCATCTGATGATTAGAGGGATGTTTTGGGAATGGGAAGGCCACATTTATTTGACTTCTGGGATATATTAGGAGTAGCGGGTAGGACCCAGTTGTAGGGGGTGGCTGATTTCAGACTATTTAAGTAGGATGAGTCGTGTTGCAGTCTGAAATCAGATCCTGGACTAGGCTCTTGAACTAATTCAGGGGTGCCTGAGGAGGGGCAAAAAACCCAATGACCCCCTGATTGAGTCCCCACTCCTATTTTACAAGTACCCGTCTTAATGCTCCTTTTTGGCTGACTATCAGCTTTTAACATACCTGGGTCTTCTTAGTCTAAATCAGAGGTGCTCAACCTTGTCAACTTTAAGACTTGTGGAGTTCAGCTCCCAGAATTCCCCAGCCAGACAGCTGGGGATAAACCTCTTCCAAGTTCCACGGGTCCAGAATGCATTTCTATTTCTTTATGGGGAGGAAATGCAAAGGAGAGCCAATTATGACTATGGCAGTGGTGCTTTTCAGAGTACCAGCAATTGGCCATCCTTAAAATTTCTATTTCAGGAAGAACAAAAAAAGTTGCTGTGATGGTTACATTGGCTGAGTTCACTCAAGGTGCCTTTCTTGGATGTCCCAAAGGTGCTTTTCCAAAAGGCAACTGGACTTTCTTTGCTTTTCCTTGAAGATATTTCTTCTTCAGTTCTGAAGCTTCTTGGATGAAAAGTGAAATGTCTTCAAGGAAAAATCTAAGAAACCCCCTTTGGGACCATCATGACCTGGGAATCTCCATAGATACTTTCCTTGGGTCACTCTATTTCCTTGTTTGCCCGTTCTTGCTAGGTCAGCCCAACACACCCGGCCATGAAGAGTTGACCAAGGTCAACTTTAGCCAAGCTCTGCACGGTGTTCCATCAATGGGTGGGGGGCGAGCCTGGCTGGTTGCCTCCATCTCCACGCACTCTCTGTCTTCTTTTGGCTCTCCCAGGTTGGTTCTTTCTTCATGATTAACTTGTGCCTGGTTGTGATAGCAACACAGTTTTCTGAAACCAAACAGCGGGAGAACCAGCTGATGCAAGAGCAGCGAGCCCGCTACCTCTCCAATGACAGCACAATTGCCAGCTTCTCTGAGCCGGGAAGCTGCTACGAAGAGCTCCTCAAATACATCTGCCACATTTTCAGGAAAGTCAAACGGAGGGCCCTGCGCCTGTACAACAGCTGGCAGAGCAAGCGGCGGAAAAAAGTCAACCCCAACAGTGGCGCAGACGATGTTCAGGGCCAGCAGAGTGGCAAGCGGCACATCATGTCCATCCCCCACTTAATCCACCATCACCACCACCACCATCACCACTACCACATCAGCAACGGGAGCCCCCAGGGGCCAAGGGCCAACCCAGGGATTTGTGACCTGGAGTTGGATGTCATGAAGCCTGGAAGCCAACTGAGGCTTCCTCCATCTTCACCCAGCAGCCACCCAAGTGGTGGAGCTGCAGATACAGAGTCCATCCACAGTATCTACCACGCCGACTGCCATGTGGAAGGGACCTCAGTGAAATGCAAGTCTTCCAGCATTGCTGCAGGTAGCAAAGCTGCCAATCGCAGCAGCATGAACTACCCCACCATCTTGCCTTCTCCGGCAAACAAAGCCAGTGTCCCTCCCTTGTCCAAAGGGAAGAAAAATGAGGGTGGTGAGGCCACCTCTCCCATTATGCCTGTGGTCAGCAGCCCAGCCCATCTGAACGCAGATTGTTATGGGAAGCTCCATCATCTAGTGGGAGAACGTGGTAAGAAAAATGGCTTCAGTGACCTAATTTAGACTCAGCATCCAGAGCAGAGATAAAAAAAAAAGGTTAGAGATAAAAGCCCAGTAGAAGATCTCTGCTGCTACAGCTGAAGGTCTTGTCCAGGCTTGATTCCACCACCCCAGGTCACCTCTAAATCTGGAGTTTCTAACTACTTACTACAAATCCTTGAAAGCCACTAACCCCCACAGTCCTCTGAACATTGTCAGTCCTCCAGTACTCATGGCTTTGGCACTGAGTAGACACCAAGGGACCAAACCTCCCCGCCAAAGAAGATGCTTAAAGGCACTTCATAGAGTTACTCCTTAGGAAATTGATAGCCGTGCTTGTTGACATATTTGGTTTCTGTTTGGTTTGCACTTTGGTTTTTGTTGGACCTTCTTCAAGTTCCTCATGTTCCCCTTCCATTGCAGGCCTCTGCCGGACCTCCAGCATTTTGTCTGGCTTGAATGTGCCGTGTCCCTTGCCAGGGCCCCAAGCCAACACCTTGAGCTGTGAGCTGCAAAACTGCCCCTTCTGTGCCAGCATCCTGGAGGATCCTGAGTTTGAGTTCAGCGAGGCAGACAGCTATGAGTCAGGAGAGGACAACAATGGGGTCTACGAGTTTACCCAGGATGTAAAACATGGGGATTTACGGGACCAGATCCAGCAGCGGAGGAACAAGAAAAAGAAGAAAAGGAAACCAGGCAAGGAGAGGAACAAGATAACCAAGCTCTGGAAGGCCTTTGGCAACAAGCTGAAACGGATTGTGGAGAGCAAGTATTTCAACCGTGGGATCATGATCGCCATTCTCATCAATACGCTGAGCATGGGCATTGAGTATCATGAACAGGTAAGGAGGTAGGTTGGCTTAGCTGGCCAAACTCAGGAGAGGCCATTGTCTGATCTCATACTGAAAGAACACATATTCTTGGACTTTCTTAAGAGGAGGGTCAGCTGGCAAAGCGTCCTTGGGTGGGGGACTCAGACCGGAAAGATTGAAGCCCTCTTGGTTGCATTGGGAATAGCGGTTTCAAGAATATGGCAAATGTTTACCTTGAACCCAACCAAATGTTGGTTTCGTTTAATTCAGGATTATATAATAATAATTCTGATTCATCTAATACAGGATTTATCATATGTTGGCTTATTTTGGGCTTTGCATGTGCTGTAAACTCAACTGATTGCAGTTTGTTCAATGAAACATGATTAGTGTGACCTGCAAAACAACCTGAAGCAGCCCTCTGATTCTGGAATATATTGATCCACTTGTCCCCAGCTCCTAGTGTTGAGGGGTATCTGGTCTGAGAAAAATGTGGGATTTGAAAACATGTCTATGAATCTCAGGCATATTAAGATAATCAAAAATTAATCCATGCAGTTGTTCCTCTTCCTCACGGTTGTCTGAAGACCACAACTCTTCCAAAATAATCTTTCATAACTTCTCCTGGAAGAAAATAAATCATTTGCTTTTCCTGGGTCTGAGAAGCTCTTCATTTAAAAAAAAAATTCAGAGGAGAAGTCCAAACTGTTCACACTGAGGTTGGGAACGCTGTGGTACCAAAGAGCATCTCTTAAAGGTGAGAACACTATGTCCCAGATGCTGGCATCTCATGAAGGACAGCTGGCTGGGAGGGGATGAGTCATCCCTGAAGTGCAGCTGGGTCATCCTGGCTGGACAATGCTGCCCTCCTTTTGTCTGGAGTTTGGGGAGAGAGTTGGAATTCACTTGATGTGAAATCTTCCTCCTTCTACATTCTACCGACATCTTCCCCTCTGCTTCCAACTTGTTTATCTTTCCTGGATGAGATGCAAGGATGAGCCCACCCACCAGAGATCCTTGAGTGAATGATAGGATATCCCTGACTTGAGCAACCAATCAGTTTGGGTCTTCTGAAGACCTCACTGAAGGCAAAGCCGGTTGGGGGGGTGGGGAGAAGACACACGAAGTCTTTGCAAGAAGGGAAGAAGTTCAAGTGGTCAACGGGGACTGAGGAGAACTCATTGAAATCCACCCTGACCTTCAGGAACTGAGTGGATGGTCCTGGCCCCATCTCTTCTCTCACAGAATAACCTACCTCATAAGGTTGATGTGGGGCTGAAATAAGAGAGGGGGAATAAGAGAGGGCGCATACATGAATCCCACACTTTCTGAAAGGTAAGTGGGGCATTTCTCAAAACTCAGAATTCCTTTCAACTGAGCTTCATGTAGGTTTAGCAATCCAATGATTAGTCACTGACAAGGAGTCCCCGTGAGCTTTGTGGTTGATCCAGCCTCCCACAACTGAATGTCTAGTGAACACAAGACTTTTGCACAAGCTCAGGATGGAAAAGGGTATTGAACTCATCAGCTGCTATTTCTCCCTCCTTGACACACACCCCCCCGCTTTTCTTTGGGGAGTTGGCTTTGGGGAGCATTTCCGCTCGAGACGTTTGCCCTCAAGCCCTTGAACAAGCTGGGTCTTTGGAGACACCAAACGGGCCAGAAAGCCCATTCTTTGCTTCCAGCCCTCTTGCTGATTTCTCCAAAGGAAGCCACTGTTCTTCCACTGCTTTTCTTTTTCTTTCAAAATGATTGCACTGTGTTTTCTATTCTGTCTGGTTCCATAGGACATCACTCAGCGTTAGCTCAGAGTCGGGCAGAGCCTAAATTGAATTAATGAAATGTAATGTAATATGGTTTAATGTAATTCAGCAAATGAGAGGAAAGAGGGAGGTTGTGGAAATGGAGAATTTTACCTGGCCAGCCAGCCAGTTTCAAGATGCAATCGCTCACCTGTGACTCTCATCCTTTAGGCTTTGATCCAATTGTGATTGATTGGAGCGATCAACCAAGGACGAGGTGGCTCAGCAGTGCTGACAGCTATATCAGTAACCCAGTCCCAGGGGTTGCATGAGCTTCTGTAGGAATGCCATCTGCTGCTTTGGATTGCAAGATTGTTCCCCGGGTCCTTGATGATTTGGGTGAAAGGAGATGCCACTCCAGGAAGGGGGAGAGCAGGAGCAGAGGGGGCTACCTAACACAGATCCCAACCAGATCAGTTCAGCCTTATCATCTCAGATTAATTGCAAATGGATCTCAAACGTCATAGCAGCTTCTTTGCTCTTAATAAAAGTTCTGATGGAGGTTGAATACAGCCTATTCTTTGTCAGGTCCTTGAGATCACCTTCGGACTAAATATCCTTCCTTCCTCCTTTCTCCTCTTTCCTTCTTCCTTCCTTCCTTCCTTCCTCCCTCCCTCCCTTCTCTCCCTTTTTTCCTTCCTTCCTTGAGATCAGGCCTTCTTTTCTTTGAGGATCGTGACATGCTTACAAATACTAATCATGGGTTATTGAAATGCTATATGAATGGATAGGTATTCTTTGTGTGTGTGTGTGTGTGTGTGGCTGAGTCCATCCTTTCTAGAACAGGTCTGATTTTCCAGGGCTGCTTATTAGTTTACTGTATGGAGCCTCAAGAAAATTAAGGAAAGTTTCTGCTAAGTGAAGTAACAACCATTCTGGGTTATATCTGGGTCTTCAGATGTTGTGGGTGCCCCATCGCTGGAGGCTTTTAAGAAGGGACTGGACAACCTCTTGTCTGAAATGGTATACTGTAGACTCTCCTGCTTGAGCTGTGGGTTGGCCTAGATGACCTCCAAGATCCCTTCCAATTCTGCTACTCTTTGAAGTTCATCCCTCAGCAGGTCCTTCTCTGTCCCCCTCCCCTTCATTCACAAGCAGTTGACTTTCCCAACTGTTTCCTTGACTTCTTCTCTAATTGATGGGCTGCTTGAACCAATGAACCCTTTGTTCTGGCACCCCATCCAGCTTGTCCCACCAGCCACCAAGCAGCCCCTGCCAGAAAGAATTTCCATAAAAGTCTATTCCTCGGGATGAGTAACAGCTTGGCCTCCCTGCTTGATAAACATTTCCAGCACCCTGGAAGTTGGAAGAGTAAACAATGGCAACCAGGATGGCTTTTGATCTCTCTGTTGGTCGACCGAAGTTATTGCCTCAACGTGCTGCAAAGAGCAAGGCGTTATTCTGAATTCCCTCTGCCTCCCTCCCTCTTCTGCCTTTCTGGAAACGGTGCAGAAAAGAGCAAGCCAACAGACTGAGGTTTGGAATTCCTTTCCTGCAAAGGCCAAAATATTTGGATTTGGGGTTTTCTTTCTCTCTTTCTTTTTTTAGAGGACGACTTGCAGACCTCATAAATCTTTATTAAATCCTCTGAATCAAACAGTTTTTCTCTTTGTCCAACTCTTGGATCTTGGAGGCTGCTTGTGAAACTGATCCCAGGGAAGGGTGGTATGCATTTCCACTCGCCAAATCTTCCCAGATCCAAAAAGAAACTTTGCGGGTTTGCCTGTAGATATCCTCCTTTAAAGGGATATGCAGGTCAATGCAAAAATGGACAGAGTGGATGTTCTGGGTAAAGACAATGAAAGAAAAGGTGGCAAGAAGTCGAGGCCTTTTTCTCCCCCCAAAGGCTGCCACTGGGGAATTTAGGGAGTTGAAGTCCACAAGTTCCCAAAGTTGGCTGGATTGGAGCCCCCCCCACCCCCGGATTTAGCTTCTGTTCTCCAGGAAGAGAAGCTTCAGGTAGCAGCAGCATCTGAAAGTCTCCCCTGATTCTTCCTTCCCATTTGGGAGAGGTGGCAATTGATCTAACCTGGCCTGGCATTTAAGCCACTTGAAATAAAATTGCTTTTTGTCAAGTGAGGCTGAGAAATGGGAAGAGCAGAGCCTCAGCCCCTCCCTGGGAGTCCTGAGGGCGGCTAGGAAGTCTGCCTTGGGGGGGGGAGGGAGGACATCCCCACAGGACCTCAGTTGGCTCCTCAGCAAAGTTAAAGGGACAGGAATGCGAGGAAGCAGCAGCTGGTTCAGAGCCCATATTCAAGACCAGGGCTCTCCAAACTGGCGACTTCAATTCTCCATGCTGTCTGAGGAAGTCTGGGAGTTGAAGTCCACAAGTCTTAAAGGTCTGTGAAGATTCTCAGTCATCCAAGTCAGAACTGAAGAATGTTCTTGGATGAGAAGTGAAACATCTTCCAAAAAAAGAAAGCCCAGAAAGACACAAGTCTTAAAGTTGCCGCGTTTAAACCCCCCCTCCCTTCCCCCGTTCAAGACAATCGTCTCCTTTACTCTTCCCCAGAACAAGGAGGCAATGAGGAGCTTTGAAGCTCCCAAAGTGGCATCCCCAAGAGAGGCCACCTGCCATTCTGGGCCTCCATCAATGCTAGCTCAAATTATTGAATTTGTTCCCCTTTTCAGTTTTGTTTTTTTAGACTGCTTTGCGATTCTAGGAGGCTAAGCAGTGTTTAAAAGCCCTGCCTCCTCCTTTTAACCAGATCATTAATTCAGCTCCTCACCCACCCAAGAATGGAAACCCTTTTAAAAGGATTTCCAGCAATTGGAAGAGATGGGAGGGGGGGGTGGAAGGGGGCTTAGTTAATCCTACCTGAGCCCTGTTCTAATCTCCTCTCTTTGTATTATTGTTTTTTTAGGGGGGGGGGGTTGGTTCAAGCACTTACTTCCTTAATGATGTTCATGCACTGGAAATCTAATATGGTGGCCAGAAAGTAATTCATTAGTTAAACAGATTAGTCATGGGAGAGATTGCAGAGCTCCATGGAAAAGGCTTAATCTGCACAATGGCCACTCGCGTAGCTGCAGAGGTTCAACAGGAGGCAAGCGAGGGCTTTTATAGCCCATAACATCCATCACAGGGCTCAACCAGGGAAGGGAAATCCTGCTTCAGAGTCTCATTTAGCATCCTGGTCTGCACTCAATCCCTACTAAAAGGACACGCTTGTGTCCTTATGAGAAGGCCAACAGGTGAACATATTCTCGCGGGGTGCCTGTATGCTGATTTTTTCCCCCTTGGATCCTAGAATGGGACCCGTTGTTACAGATCCGTTCCCTTGAGTGGTTCACCCGATTCTCTTCAGAGCAGAGTTTTGCTCTGTTGACCTGGTCTTGCCTTCTCTGAATGCAATTTGATTCCAATAAAGGGGAATATTGGTAGCTTAGAGTTGAAACGAAGGGTCCTTGGTGCTCTCTAGAGCTTGAGTTCTTTTGCAGACGTTTCATGACCCAACTAGGAAACGTCATCAGTGCTAGTAGGAAGTAGGGTTTGCTCTATCCCCCTTGGTGGGGATGGTTTTAAGAATTTTTGGGTTGGGCCGTTTGGCAGTTCCTTGATTGGCCTAATTGTTTACTTCTTGATGGTTGGTCTGATGTTAATCTTGGAGTTAATCTGTGCTCCTCTGGAGGCTGATTGCTGGTGGGAAAATGTTTTGGGGGTCTTTTTGTTCCCTTTTGGGCTAGTTGATTGTTTCATATGCACAGAATGGGAACTGAAGTACATATGTCTTAACTTTCCTGGGAAACCCTGACTTACTCTAGCACTGGTTTTGTATGCTCATCCCCCTTGCAATTTACTTCTTCTGGCATTTCTGCCAAGAAGAGTAGCTATCCTGTCATCACTGTGTGTCTCCTCCAAACAGATTGACACGCATGGAGTTCCTTCTCCTATGTTGCTTGTCCCAGGCTAATTATGGTGAATTGTCCCCTTAACCACCCCTCTTTTGTCTGGAAGGAGAAACGGGTCTAAGCTGCAATTTCACAGAGTCGAGTCTTTGGAAAGCTCCCTTCCAGGCTTGGAAGCCGACCAAACACCCCATACAATCATCTACGCTTCTTCTTAATGCAAGGAAGTCTGGCTGTTGTACAAGAAGAGGCTGCCTTCCTACGTGCAGAAAGATAGGGTAGAGATGCAAACTCTCCTTGTAAAACAACTTCCCTTCCTTGCAAAAAGACAACAACAACCAAAAAGCCCACAATGAACCCTTCTTCACTTCTGTTTAATCCGGGATTGTCTTCTTGTCATTCTGACAGCTACATGACATCTCAAATTGAGTCCTTCTTTTTCCTCTCTCCGTTGGGCATTGCCTGTTAGAATTCCCACACAGTTCTTGACCAATCTGGTTCTTTCAGGTTCTCAACATGCTGCTTTGTGGATGATGATCACAGAAAGAGAAGGCATTTCCGCCCCTCCCCCCCCTCCCCCAATTAATTCCCTTTTCTGCTTGGGGTTCCTGAGCAGGAGAAGATGGAACAGAGTGCCATCACTTTAGGAAATTAGCTGAGAGATATGGAGATTAGTCAGCCCTAAAGAAGAATAAATCATGTCCTTTCTTGGCTGGGAGCATAAACTGAAGGGTTCAGGTCTCCATTGCATCCAACTTCTGCACAAAAGAGGTTTTTTATTTTTCTGGGGTTTTTTCATACATTATTTTCCGAAATACCCATTTATTTTGTATAGTCCTTTTTTATCCTGAGACCCCATTACAAATTTGGAGTTGCAAAAGTGTCTTAACATTTCAGCTGGGGCACAGACCAGGGCAGAGCAAAGTAGACAGGGAGAGGTTTGAATGAAGTTGGGGGGAAAAATGGTTTTTTCTCACTCAAGGTGCTCTTTTTCTCCCCTGAATTAACAAGGTCTTCAGGAAAGCTCAAGCTCTGCCTTCTCCTACTCGCCTCATCTTATAACGCAAGGGAAAAGATTTTGAAAATCCTTGCTGGTGGATCGGATTAGCTTCCGTAATTATTTGGAGTTGTTGTCAACAGTCCGGCTGACTGGATTAGATCACTTTTAGTGCAACATTTACAAGAGTTGCTTGGAAACCAAGGACAAGATAGAGAAGGAATGCTCTTCCCAGCCAGCCTTTGTTTGTTGACTCCTTGTGGGTCTCGTCGTGTCCCTTGCTGTAATTCATATTTCATGCATCCTGGCTGAAAAACTGTTCTATGAATAAATAAACTGGCCTGAAAGGCTGTGGCAAGGCAAGATTGTGTGTTGGGTTGAGAAAGGGAGTTTAAAACATGTGGATGTTCACAGCCTTTCCAAAATAAGGTTACACATACAATAGATCCGTTGGCAATATTTCATTCTCAATGGGAAAAAGACAGTTTCTAGCAGATAGATAGATAGATAGATAGATAGATAGATAGATAGATAGATAGATAGATAGATAGAAATGGTTGAGTGGGTGGATGCATGGATATGATAAACACTTAACACCTTCCTTCTGGATTGCTAATATTTGTAATTCATCTATATGTCAACCACTACATGTGTATTTTAGACAATTCTTCTTCTATCTTGATCCTATCTTGTTTGATACTTCATCTGCAATTATTACTTTTCCATATTTTGCACCCTGTCACCCTATTTTACATTGTGATAACAATCTCTGTGGTCAGGAAAACAATTCAGCTTGACAATCACGATGGAGCAAGATAACATTGTCGATAACATTGTTGTCAAATATTCAGCTCTCCTTCATCTGCAGAGAATAATAGCTAAGGGAAGTATTTTGGCCTCCCATTCTGACTTGAATAACCTTGATTTCTCCCTCTTGCCTAGCCGGACGAGCTAACCAATGCCCTGGAGATCAGCAACATTGTCTTCACAAGCATGTTTGCTCTGGAGATGCTCCTCAAGCTTTTGGCTTTTGGCATCTGGGGTTACATCAAGAACCCCTACAACATTTTTGATGGCATCATTGTTGTCATCAGGTAAGTTGGCTTCTAACATTGCCTCAGAAGAATCCTTCACGTGGTTCCCTCGACTTAAAACTGGGGCAAGGGAGGCGTGGAGAGGGAGGGAGGGAGAGAGGATTGAAATTGCCTGCCAGCTGAATTTCCTTGCCTGCTTATCTTTTTTACCACTGCAGCAAATCTTGGGGAAGTAATATTCCACTTCTGGTATTCCCTGGGGTCACCTCATTGAATTGTCTTCAGGGAAGATGTGCTGACTTAGCTACATCTGCAGAGGAGCTGGGAGGGGAGGGGAGAGAGTCCCCAGAGAATGCACACTTATACCCCCTTTTTTGACCCTCATGTGCTCCAAGTCCCCGATGAAAAGCAACCTTCTCTGGGCTCAACTTCATTATCTGCCAACAGGCCCAAGAAAGCAGCTGGGCCCCCAGGTCATCTCTGCCCACATCAGGGACAATTAGGAAGTTGGTGGTTGCTCAGGAGCCGGACAGCCCAAGTTGCCTGAATCTCTCTCTCCATCCTGCAGTGTCTGGGAGATCATTGGCCAGGCCGATGGGGGCCTTTCGGTGCTGAGGACCTTCCGTCTCCTCCGGGTTCTCAAGCTGGTACGGTTCATGCCGGCTCTCCGCCGGCAGTTGGTGGTTCTCATGAAGACCATGGACAATGTGGCCACCTTCTGCATGCTGCTCATGCTCTTCATCTTCATCTTCAGGTAGGAGGGGTCCCTGGGCCTGCCTTGCCTAGTTATCTGGTTGGTGTGTTCCTCTTGGTGCTGCACCAATTAGAGTGACATGGATCCCATTGGCCCAACACGTGGGAATAAAAATGGCCTCTCCACGTAGTGACAGGCTGGCATTCTGCAGATCGATGTCCCCCGGGCCGCCTCGCTCCTTCTGCATCCTGCCACCCAGGAGACAAATGAAGGATGCAAAGTGACAAGCATGACACAACAGTGCCTCCCTCTTTGTTTGTGATAGCTGGCAAACAACAGTGAGACGCCTGCATCGGAGGCCAAGCATGGCTCCTCTCCAAGTAGGGCGAGAGTCTTCCTGGGTTGACATGGACCCCATGAAAAGTACCAGAAAAGGAACTGTGGGGGGGGGTTTCCCCCAGAAATGTACATCTAGTACAACATTCCTCAAAGGGGAGGTAGAGTTTTGCAATCCGTGAAATGTTTCTAGAGAAAGTCAAATAAGGTTTTGTAGACTTCAAGTGGATAAAGAGGCTAATTCTGACACCCTTTGTGTTTCTCCAGTCTGGTGCCTCCCAGCTCTCTTGTGCTCAGCCAACAGGGTCTTCTATCGTGCTGACAAGAAATTCTGGTGAGATCCAGGTTGGAGAAGACAACACTACTGAACTCATCTTTCCTAGTCAGCAATCTGGAAAATGTCCTATTTCATTATGACAAGTTTTGGATTAAAAATTTACAAAGGGCATAAAAATTAGCACACACTAAGAATAGGGAAAGGGAAAGGAAAGGAGTAAAAGTACACAAAGAAAGAAAAGGAAAAATTAGAAAGAAGAAAGATATTCCTGATTTCCTTTGCAGAAAAATACAATTGCAAAATTATCTCTTCTTTGACTACAGAAAAGGCAATTTTTTTTCTATTATCTGACCTGAGTTATTTCAGTCTGCTGTTCAAGATGAAACAGGAGCCAGAACTTTTTCAAATATCCTCTTCAAATAAGCTGTTTGCCTTTTCAACCATCTTCTCTCTCTCTCTCTCTCTTTCTCTCTGTCTGTCTGTCTGTCTGTCTCTCCTTCCCCTTCCCCTTCACAGCATCCTAGGCATGCATCTTTTTGGGTGCAAGTTTGGCTTAAGGACCGAGACAGGAGACACCATGCCAGACCGAAAGAACTTCGATTCCCTGCTGTGGGCAATTGTCACCGTGTTTCAGGTGAGGTCCTCCAGCTGCCTGTTTGACAAGGGGGGGGGGGTTGCTGTGAGTAAAACATCCCCAACCTTTCCAGCAGCCACAGCTGACCCTTCAATGGCTTCATGAAGCTTCCCTATTTAAAGGCAGAATATTGAGGCCTCCCCAAAGACAACAGCATAACTATTCCAGAAGTCTGCATGGTGGACTCTCCTTATTTCTGCCCACGGGGTCAGTCGTCAGACAGGCTGGTCCAATCCCAGTTGGAAATCATTCCAGAAAATTTAAGATGCCTCCTTGGCAGCCTGTTATCTCCAAACCTCCAATATGTAGGTCAGCATTACAAATTTCATGCTGGCAGGGAAATTCTGGGGTTTGAAGTCCGCCCATCTTAAAGTGGCCGAGTTTTGAAAACACTGCTTTAGAAGATTAAAATAATTGAAAATTCTCTGGAAGACAGGAAAACACAGAGTCTCTCCCCCCTTCAAGGCCCCCTGTCTAGATAAACAACCACCAAGGATTCAGTAATTGACTGCTGGGAGAATGTGACAGCAGTCCCGTGTCATTTATGCTGTCACTCTGTCCATCTAATAGAGAGGCTGGTGCTGTTTTCCTAGAAAAGTCTCACACTAACTAAATTAAGCGCAAAAAAAGACCAAAGCTAAACTTGATGTTCCTTGTCAAGGTCAGTGAAAGCTGTTCCAGTGGGGGGCTGGGTGAAAGGAAGCCTCACTTTTGGTTCCACGATGGGTTTGAAAACAGATGATATCTTGGTTAAGATTAGGCTAGTCTGGGGAGAGAGGCTGATGCTTTCTAGAGCTCAGTTCCTGGATTATTCTTGGTCACCTTTCATACCTGCCGACAGGAAGAAGCGTGAGCGATAAGCAAAACTGATCTAATTAGCACCATTGTTAACAATAACCAAACCCTTGCTATTTTGAATAGAGACAAAGCATTTTGCTCCCACAAAAAGTTTCTTTATCTCCCGTCCTAATGCAAAGCCCTCATTTGCATTTATGATCAATGGCTCACCATTTCAGCAAACATTGTGGGTCAGCAGGGAAAGGACAAGCAGGAAAGCAGGAGAAAGAAATGATTCTGGGCAATGAATCTCATATACATACATACATACATACATATATATTCTCAAGTTTTTGCGGGTACTTACATGTATGGTATTCAGCTTTGTTCGGGTATTTTCCCACGTCATTGTAGTTATGCTTTTAAAGTTGTAGCAACGTTTCAGCAGAATCTCATCTGCCATCCTCAGGCTTCTGTATTGTGTTCATCTGATTCTGTATTGTGTTCGTCTAAAGCCTGAGGATGGCAGATGAGATTCTGCTGAAACGTTGCTACAACTTTAAAAGCACAACTACAATGACGTGGGAAAATACCCGAACAAAGCTGAATACCATACATGTAAGTAACCACGAAAACTTAAGAAATATATATATATATATATTTACCTGTGGTGCTATACAAAATGGAAGGATGTGTGGCAATCAGATTTGGTCTCAATTTGGTCAATAGTAGGAGGGAAATAAGGAAAGTTTCATCCCGGCAACCGACCCACAGATGAGCTGCCAATAAGGGGAGAGAGTTTGGGAAAGGGAGGAACCTGTGACAATTAGATCCATCCAGAAGATGGAGTTGGTCCTTGGTGTCTCACTTCAACCTCAGCTGATGAAATGGTGAGAGATGTTCCTGGGAGGGCAGGAAAGCCTTAGTGGGCCTTCATTCCTGGGAGAAAACTGCTAAGCAGATGGGTCTGATTTAGCACATTTTCTGAACATGCACAAGAAAGAGACTCCCCTCAAAAATTATCCAACAAAGGAGGTGTTTTAGGTTCTTACCAGGTTCCTTTCTTTGGAAATACACACATTGAAGGAGCTATGCAGGCAGAAGATGCTACACCAAAAGGATTTTACCTGTGAGACCACTTGGAAGGACTAACGACCAAGCATGGAAAAACATAGTGAAACCAGAAAAGAGAGGCGTGGGTTCAGATGTCCTTCCTGTCCCAACTGCTTCTTTCAGATCCTGACCCAGGAAGACTGGAACGTAGTCCTCTACAATGGAATGGCCTCCACCTCCTCCTGGGCTGCTCTCTACTTTGTGGCTCTGATGACCTTTGGCAATTATGTCCTCTTCAACCTCTTGGTCGCCATCCTGGTAGAAGGTTTCCAAGCTGAGGTAAGGGATCCACAAATGGCTGGTTGGCTTTTTTTTTTTTTGCTAAGTGACCTTAATGATGTCAAGGACACATTGTGTTGCAGCTCCTTATTTATGAATGGTGTGATCGTATTGTCATAACACTATATATACTGGGCATTCATTTCAGTGGCACAGATATAAATGGTAAGAAATCCCAATTATCTAAACATACTCAGCAGGTATAACAGGCCATGGTTGAACTTTCTGGCCTGAGATGAAACAGTTGGGCTTATCTCAACAGTTGGCTAAACAAATTTATTTTTCAAAATGTGTCTGCAAATAGCCAACTTCCCCCACTGATGCCTTCTAAATAAGGTGACTACAAATACAAAAAATGTCTAGGTAGGACGACATATTTCAAAATATATTCATCAAAACTCACGGACATCCATGGTGTTCATTGTCAGTCATCTAGGAAGACCATTTTTCAAGCAAAAGAATGTCCAACTACACTTTATGGAAGAATTCCATAAGAACATGTCCTTTAGAAAACTCTTTCCTACTTGTCCTGGTCTAAGCGTTCCCACTTCTGACATCTCTCCAAGATAAATCCATAGCACGGGTTTCCAGCAAGAGTTATGTCCCCATTTCCACCTCAGAAATATAACCCATCACATCACATGTTATCAAGGAGCTTTTATGAAGTCATCAGCGTATGGAAATGAAGTTAGAGCCTTACATGCAGTCAGCCTGCTGGAGCGAAGAAGGATGATTCAGAGAGGGCCTTTAATCACAGGCAGGAGGAGAATATTACTATGTTTTCCCAGCTCAGTAAGAACCAAGTGGCCATTTACCATCTCCGAATGCCCAACTGCCTTTCTCAGAAGGATGAGAAATTGCTTTGCTCTTCAAGGCACAAGTCCTCAAGGAGCATCAGGGGAATGAACGGAGAACAGGTAGAGAATTATGCTCCCCTCCTGAATTCTTCTCTCTACTTTCCTCCATGCATTACTGGTGACCTCCAGTTTAGACTTACTTTCGACTTACTTCAGCTACAACAAAAAAGGGGCCCGCCCAGGATCCTGAAAGAAGAAACTCTGAAATAAGATGACCATCAGGTTAAAAAAATGGAAACAGAGCAGGAGGCCAGTTTGAGAAGCAAGGCAAAGCTGACAAAATGGAGCAAAAAATCCCACATGGAGCACACCTGATGATTGGGAAAGACTCCGTTGATCAGGAAGTCCAATCCTTCCTGTCCAGAAGCTCATAATTGTCCCCTTGGTAATTGCCTATGATGAATAAAGTCTTCAAAAGCTGAACTTGCAGACAGAAGATACGATTTTTTAAATAGGATCCAAGTCAACATAGGTCTAACGTTAGAGAGCATCCTGTGTTCCCCCAGCTTCTCTTGTGCATTTAGTGTTATTCCATTCTTCCTCTACGGGTGAAGACCTGAGTCCTTCCAATAATTCCTCTCCTCTCCTTGACCTGCTTTGGCTGGCTTTAGTTCAGTTGTCTTCCTGCAATTGCCTTCACATCTGAAGCCTGCCTATCAGATTTTCCAAGAAGATCTTCCTTTGGAATTCCTCCATGAGAAATTATTTTTCTGGAGAAAACTCCTGCAGCTTAACTCAGGCTGGTTGGATTAAAAATGGCGGCAGCAGCAGCAGCGTCCTTGGCCAAAGGCTCCATTAAATTTAGTTCCAGCCACTGGCAAATGGACTGCAACTGCGGCAACAAGATTATTCCTTCCTGTTCTTTTCCTCCAAGAGAGCCACCATCCTTTGTGGTGGCACTTGTGTCTTCATTTCATTCTCTGCTACCCATCAGCCTTTGGCCAATTTGGCTGAGAATTCAGCCTCTGGTTGGCTTCCATCTGGGGAGGCTGGTTGACAATTGTATTATTTGTCGGGGCCTTTCCCAGGTTCTTGTGAGTTGCAGAGCTTTTGCTAGTTATTGATTTCCTGTTCTTTGAAATCGGCTCTGGCAGGTTCGGCTTCTTTAGCCACTCGAAATCTGCTCTCTTCATAATAACTAGAAACCATAAAGTTAGAGAGCAAACTCATTCAAAGTTTCCTTTTTTCCACAAAGTGGCCAGTTGGATACTCTTGGGAAACCCATAAGCAGGACAACTAAGGCAGTGGGGTGTTTGACGATTGTGATGTTCAGTTTAATAACAGAATAACAGAGTTGGAAGGGACCCTGGAGGCCTTCTAGACCAACCGCTCCAACCTCCCTAATCCTCATGGCCATTGGCTTTGAGACAACACATGGGAATTCCAGGCTGGGCTTTCCTCTCTGACAGTCGGTGATAAAGGCAGAATCAGTGCAAAAGTCAACAATGGAGCTCACTAGGGATGGGAAAATGCTGTCAATTCTCTCCTAGCTCATTCTCTCTCTCTCTCTTTTTTAAGGGGTTGAGTAATAACCAACATTTTGCAGCTTGTACCCTGCGGGATGTTGGGGCTGCAACACTCAATATTTTTTTCCCCAGATGAAAGTTGTTTCAGCCTTCCCTTCTTCTTCCAAAACTCTTTGTGTGCTCTCCTTCCTTGTAGCCTCTACATCTCCCTCTCCTGTGGTCCTACCATCATAGCCCTGGATATATTTTGCAACCTTCAAAGGAGCTGATATCAGAATGCCCATCTCATGAGCCATAGAAAGCAGGGCTCTCCAACCTTAGCAACTTTAAGACTTGTGGACTTCAACTCCCAGAATTCTACTGTCTGGGAATTCTGGGAGTTGAAGTCCAGAAGTCTGAAAGTTGCCATGGTTGGAGACTTCTGCTATGTGGCCTGAAGGAATATAATTAGGGCCAGCCTGCCCCAATACATTGTGCTGTGACCCAAGGAACACACTGTTCCTCTGCTTTGGACCAATGCCTGCTCTTGGCCAGGGTCTCTGTGGACTCCCAGTGCTACAGACCCATCCTCCCAATTTTCTCCACATCTGTGCTCAGAGATAGCCAGGGCAACAGCCAGAAGAGGTCGGCACATGGTTCTCTGGGATGGTGGCCCAGAATTTCTGGGAACACGATGGCCCTATCTGCCACCCACAGTTTCATTTCCATCTCTTCAATGGCTTTTCCCTAAATAAGCAACAATAATAACCGAGGCCACCAATCAGAACAATTCCACCAGCCCCACAGCTGTTCTCCTGATCTCCATTCATCCGCCGAGTCTCCAGCATTTTTGGCTTCTTCCGCTTCTCTCCCAGGGATTGGGGTTGGCAGCCACCACCTGGAAACATTCGACTGCTTGGCTGGCACTGGTCAAGCAGGAGGGGGCACTTTTTCAGGAGAGACCTAGGGTACCCTTGTTTCTGCTTGCTCCAGACACCACTACACACTGAGCGCCTTGAGTTGGTTGCAAGTCAACAGCTAAGCAGAGGAGAAGATGCGGTCCAAGAACCAGGGGTCTTACTGAGGTCCGAATTGGTTGACTCCCTCCCCCCTCTGGGAAGCAAAACATCCTAGCTCCAAATATGAGCCAATTCCCTCCCTTTCCTTCCTTCTCAGAGGTGTTCACAAGAATGCATCCCCTTAATTTACTCAGCAAAATAAGTTACTATTGCATAAGCTGTCATGAAGAGTGGTCTTCCAGATTTTCCAGTCTTGGCCACATAAAGGGCAGGATTCTGCAGCCCTGTTCTCTGCTCAGCATAAATATGTAATTATGGGCTTGGTGAATCGCAGGGGCAGGAAGAGGTTTCGGGGGTGGTGATGATGCCCCTTGAAGCTGTGATTTAAATGTCCAGCAAATCCCATTCTTTTCCTCTTCAGAAAGAAGCCAAAACAGCCGTTAAGTAGCAGGAAAGCCCCGTCCATTGGCTCCTTCCTCCTTGGCTCTCTTAGGTCAAGTGGCATTCGGGGTGTTGGCTGCCATGTACCCCCAGATCCAGAGATTGCAACCAGACACATGGTTTAGGCGTGCACACAGAGACCTGTGTCAAATACACGGTTTTGCATTCTGATTCTACCTCCAGTTTCTCTGAATGTTTTTAATATTTCTGATCTACCTGTTCATCAGAGGAAGCTTTGCAAACAGACCTGCTGCGCAGACAAGAGGCCACCTGAGGATTTTGATCTGTTTCGAAAAGATCCTGAGGCAGATTTATGTGGAGGATCAATAATATTGACACTGAGCTATGATCTGAGGGAAATTGAGTGCAAAATATTCTGCAGAAGGTACGTGTAAGTCCACCAACAATTGCCAAGATGGATAAATCAGGTCACAGGAAATGTTGGAGATGGTACTGAGAAAGAAGACTCTTTTTTTCCCATCCATGGTGGTGAAATTAAAAAAGACCCAAACAAACCAATAACACAAAGTACTGGAAAGAAACGCAACCATGAATATATATTTTTTATTACAGATGATCCCAAGGAACATAAATGAAAAATGCAGTTTATTAAGATATACGTTGCTCTGGTACAACACTATTGCTATCTACATATTGCTATCAATAGGATGGAACAACTGAAATAGAAGAACACACAATAAAGGAAAAGAGAATGGCATTTTATTTAATTATGCATCTAATTTGTGTAGCTTATCGATATATATATATATATTCTTAAGTTTTCGTGGGTACTTACATGTATGGCATTCAGCTTTGTTCGGGTATTTTCCCACGTCATAGTAGTGGTGCTTTTAAAGTTGTAGCAAACGTTTCAGCATTTCAATGTTATCTATCTCGATAAGGGTATTTGTATGTGGATCTTTGGTTATTTGGGTTTTCTCCCGTATAGAATTGGAAGTATCTAGGAGACGTTTCAATGAAGTCTCATTAATCATCTTCAGGCTTGTGTCTTCAGCTTTGTGCTTCTCAGAGTTTTGTGCTTCAGCACAAAGCTGAAGACACAAGCCTGAAGATGATGAGACTTCATCGAAACGTCTCCTAGATACTTCCAATTCTACGCGGGAGAAAACCCGAATAACCAAAGATCCATATGTATATGTATATGTAAATGGTACAGAAAGCTTTCGATCTGTGAACACAATGGAGCCTAAAATTTCTCTTGCTAAGTGAGACATTCCTTAAGAGAGTTTCGCTCTGTTTTATGACCTTTCTTGCTACAGTTGCTAAGTGAATCACTGCAGTTGTTTCATTAGTGACACAGTTGTAAAATGAATCCGGCTTGCAAAAGGGGATCCCGTGACCCCCTGGGTCACTGCCACCATCATAAGTATGAGTCAGTGGCCAAGGGAAGGCTGCAACATTTGTAAGTGTGAAACATGGTCCTGAGTCACTTTTTTCAGTGCCATCGTAACTTCGAAAGGTCACTAAATGAATTGTTCTAAGCCAAGAATTTCTTGTGTTCCATTTCCAAGGAGAAGCCTCCGCAAATTCAAGCAGGAACGGCTCCCCTAAACAAAAGGCCCCACAGGTGAAGGAAGCTCAGGCAGGCAGAATGTGGGATGTTTGGAAGGAAAAGACCTTCCTGGCAAAAGAGGATCTTGGGGTCTTCTGGGCCTAGAAATAGGCCAGGAATTGGGACGTTCATGAAATGGTGGAGAGAGGGAAAAGTTCTCCCTCTTTGAGTGCTCTGATCTGCAGCATTTAAATTTGGGAGGCTAAACAACAATCACAAGCTAGCTCATGGGACAGGCACAGGGTAGAGGACGTCTCATAGGAAGTAGTGAGAAATCTGTCCCCAAATCTCCTGATTTCTCAACAGGAGAAAGAATTGTTGTGCACAAACTCTCAGGAGGGTCTATTCCAAACAGCCCTTGTGTTTTCCAGGAGGAGTTAGGAATGCTAAACCAAGGAGCCGTGAAATAAGTATTTAAAAATAAATAAATGTTTCCTAGGACAAAAATTTGGTTCCTGGTTCTAGGCAGCTCCGTTCACCTGGCATAATTACCAGTTATTCGCCAACCATTTGTCCTATTTTATTTTGGGGCCATTTCAGGGTGACGCCAACAGATCTGACACAGATGAAGACAAAACATCAACCAACTTTGAGGAAGAGTTTGAGAAGCTAAAGGAACTCCATGCTTCTGGTAAGGAGAGAGGGCTGGCTGGGGAAGGCAACCCTTGAGAGGCTTCACTTTCGACCAGAGAGGAAAGATCAAAGCTCTGGACATCCAGGCAAGGAGGAGAGGTTCACCTTGGGAGGGTCATCAGAGGAAGCAAGAAGATCGGACCCACCAGGACCTCACTGCTTGCTTCTCTTCTTCTTTCCCCAAGAAATTCTCCGCTGTCCCTCAGAGAAATTGACAACCATTTTGTCCAGAGTGGCCTGAGTTGGGCTAGAAATGGTTGACAGACAGGAGTAGCTCCAGAACATCTCCAACTCTGGATTAGGTTGCCCAGAGATTGCTGAGAAGGTCCTGTCTCCTCCCTTGCAGAGATGAAGATGTATTCGCTGGCCGTCACGCCCAACGGCCACCTGGAGGGCAAGGCCAGCATGCCCCCGCCCATCATCATGCACACCGCAGCCACCCCCATGCCTACCCCAAAGGGCTCCCCACACATGGACTCCGCCCACCCTTTTGGGGACTCCAGGAGGGGCAGCAACATCTCGGTGGACCCGCTCGGCTTTGACCAGAAATCTTTGGTATTTTCCCAAGAAGGAGACCGCTTGGTAGGGCCGGGGAGGGGTGGGAAGGGGGAGTGCTCTCCGTCTGGGGCAAGTGGGTGCTGAGAAGAAGGTGGAGGAGGAGAAACCTCCAGCCAGGAAGGCCTGGTGCTTCTTTGAGCTGAGAGGATGAAGTAGGACAGAGGTCTTCTCCAGCCTGGCACCCTCTGAAATGGGGACTACACTTCCAAGGGTTCCCGGCCAAACCCTGACCTGGCCTCCTCCCCTCTCCCAGTCCAGCCTCCGCAGCTCCCCCTGTGCCAACTGGAGCAGCCGCCGCTCGAGCTGGAACAGCCTGGGCCGGGCCCCCAGCCTGAAGAAGAAGAGCCAGTGCAGCGAGCGGGAGTCCTTGCTGTCGGGGGAGGGCAAAGGCAGCACGGACGATGAAGCCGAGGAGGCCAAGCTCAGCACCCTCAGCCGGGCCCCCCTTCACCACCGGGCAGAATCCCTAGACTTCCGAGGCGCCTTGGACCTGCCAGAACTCCTCCAGGTGCCTGGGGTGCACCCTCCAGTAGCCATGCTGCCCCTCGAGTACCAGGACTGCAATGGCAAGATGCTGCAGGTGCCCAGTGAGCTCTACCTGCACCTGGACAGCCGCAAAGAGGATCCCTTCGACTACGATGACAACATGGAGGATGTAAGTCCAACGTTCTTTGGCTCCCCCTCCCCCTCCGGCTTTCCCGGGGGGGCAAGAGGGCCTCCAGCCACTCCCACCCTCCAACAACCTCTGGAGTGGTCAAGGGTGGCCTTTGGGGGTTGGTGAATTTTGCCCTCTTTAAGGTAGGAAGGGAAGACCCCACAAAAGGAAGCCCCTTCCTGTGGCATTTCTACAATCCTCCAGCTGATCGGGGACAGCTACCCATCCCAAACCAGTGAAAATTTGCAACCCAACCCAGCCACGATGCTGGGTTCAAGCTGCCACTGCCTGTCAGACAGGGAGATATTAGATAGTGGGTGGAAAGGGATGCCTGCTGGGATTAGATTTCCCAAGGGGGCTTCCTTTCTTTTCTTCCTCTTCCTCCCCCCAGAGTTTCTGCTACAGAATCCGCAAGAGCTTGGAGCCCTACAAGCCCAAATGGTGCAAGAATCATGAGGACTGGTCCCTCTATTTGTTCTCCCCTCAGAATCGGTAAGGGCTCGTTCTCCTGTGGGGCGTTGGCCATTGGGCTGAACCAAGCAAGTCTTAATGTCCTTCTTTGGACATCCTTTCTGGTATCTCAAGAAGGGTTCCATGCACCCCACCTTGGTCTCCTCAAGGCCAACATACATAAGGAAGGTGACCTTGATGGAGGTGTGCAAGAGCTGTTGTGTACATAAAATGGAAGAGCTGTAATGGCACAGTGGTTAGAGTGCAGTACTGCAGCTATTTCTGCTGACTGCTGGCTGGCTGCAATTTGGCAGTTTGAATCTCACCAGGCTCAAGGTCAAAGCAGCCTTCCATCCTTCCAAGGTGGGCAAAATGAGGACCAGATTATTGGCGGCAAAAGGCTGACTCTGTACATTGCTTAGAGAGGGCTGGAAAGCACTGTGAAGCAGTATGTAAGTCTAAGGGCTATTGCTAAAACAAGGAGAAGCTTTTTTAAAAAAAAAGTCCAGAATATCTAGACAACATTTGCAAGAGGCTCAAACTGTCCCCTCCCTACTTCACTCAACTATAAATAAGAGGCGGCGAGGGAACTTCCCCAGATGTGCAAGATTGAGGTCATCCTCACTAAGCAGACCAGACCAGAAAATGTTTGTAAACTAATTACTGGATTGCTGATTTATTATTGATTATTTAACGGCCAATAAAAGTCATCAGACTGTCCAGGAAATTTAAATCAAAGCAGGGCAGAAGAACTGATGTTGAATGTCCCTGTGGAACAGACCATACAGAGCAGGGGGTCTCCAACCTTGGCTACTTTAAGACTTGTAGAGTTCAACTTCCAGAATCTGCTTTGCTTGCTGAGGAATTCTGGGAGTTGAAGCAGCCAAGGTTGGAGACCCCTGGTGTAGAGTAACACAGATCCCAGGGGCCGTATCAGGTTCCATATGGGGTTTTCCTGGATTTCCCTTGCAGGGCAGCTGTGGGGAAGAGCATTAACTCAAGCTCAAGATAAGGATCTCCTAAATTTGGGAGCCATGATATGCTATAAATATCAAGGCAGCCTGCACAGTCTGCAGCTCAGCTAATCATTTGATGCCCTTTTCCTATTGGCCTAAAAAGTAAAGGAATGTTTGGGCTCCTGAGGGGCAGCTGACCAGCCCACCTGCCTTACTTTCAGCCTCCGGGCCAATTGCCAGAAGGTCATTGCGCACAAGATGTTTGACCACGTAGTCCTGGTTTTCATCTTCCTCAACTGTATCACCATTGCCTTGGAGCGCCCAGACATCGATCCCAACAGCACGGTGAGCTCCCAGATGTTCTTGGGGGGAACAGAAGCCTCTCACACACACACACACACACACACACACACACATACCCAGGTGAAGGGTGTTAGTCTTCAGGTTTTTGCTCAGCATGATGGATCCTGTCCTGTCTGGTCAAAAGGACACAGTTCAATGCCAGGATGATTTTTCGAAAGGCTAATTTTTCCAGTGGGGAATGTCTTTGCTTCCTGTCCAGGAAGGAGCTGCATCTTTGCTTCTCAGAGTCCAGGATGAAAAAAGGTGCCTTGTGCTGAGTTACTGGGCAATCTGACAACTCTTCTGAAACCAAATAGATGAATTGTTTGGGGTAAATCTAGGTGTTTCCCCAAAACGCAGGCTAGCTGCTGACTCTCCTCTTCCGCTTCTCAAATTGACTTGGCTGAATGTCCCTGCAATTAAAAACACCAACTCCCAAAGCACCCAAATAGGATTAAGCAGCTTCAAGGCTGCGTAACTTGAACTCCAAACAGTAATTTTCATAAAACCCTTTCAAGGTAAATAAGGTAGAGAAAGGATTTACCAGGATGATCTGGTGAACTGTGGAGTTTTGGCACAGAAGAGGGGTTGAATTCAGGAACTTAGGAGAGAGTTCACGGAGATTTCCTGGGATTAGGGGTCGAGTCCCTTGCCAGATTGGATTTCAACTCTCTGCTTTCTCTCCTTTTTTGCAGGAACGGATATTCTTGAGTGTCTCCAACTACATCTTTACAGCCATTTTTGTTGCTGAGATGATGGTTAAGGTACCGTTGCTGCATTTGCAGTTGGGTCCCGTTGGATTCTTGTACAGCAAAACTCCCTCCATCCGCTCTACTGAGTCGGAGGATAAATCAGGGAGGGACAATTGTCCATTTTATTACTTTCATTTAGGGGAAGGAGGATATTCTTGAGGGAGACTCAATTATAAAAGAAATTGCATCCAAGAACTTCTCCACTGCAGCAATAAAGAGGCCCATGTCAATTTTTCTCGTGTCTGGCAGAAAAGTTAACCACAAGCCCATTTTCTGCAGTGGTGAAAGATTTTACTCTTTGCAAAGATCCCCTTCCCCCCTCCGGAACAGTTCTGGTCCAGGATTCTGTCTCATTTCCAGTGAAATGGTTCTTGAGCTTCAATGCAGCATGAAGATCCATGCCTGGAACAGTCTGTTCCGTTCTCCTTCTAGGTTGTGGCTCTTGGCTTCTTCTCCGGGGAGCACACCTACCTCCAGAGCAGCTGGAACGTCTTGGATGGGATCCTGGTCTTTGTGTCCATCATTGACATCATCGTTTCCATGGCATCAGCAGGCGGAGCCAAGATTTTAGGGGTGCTGAGGGTACTTCGGCTGCTGCGCACCCTGAGACCTTTACGGTATTTGTTGGCTTCCAGAAAAGCAGGAGGCATCTGAGCTAATCACTTCCTCCTCGGGAATAGCTGGCAAAAACCCAGTCTCCCACACCTGAAAAAACAGTTAAGGTCCCCAAACTAACTATTGCTAAGAAACAGACTCAAAATCTCTTCTCAGACTTTTTCTCAGTGGCAAATTCTTTGGACTGAGGGCCTTGGATGACTCTGAAGATTCATGTAGAATCTTGGGCAGCTACAATTCGCCACTTGCAACTGATCGACCTCTCTTCATGCCTCATGTCCCTACCCTTTCTTGGCCCTAGAACAAGACTAAGTTGATGCATTCCTGCTCATTTCCAAATTGCATCCTAATGTGGCATGATGCTTTAATTAACTCTCAGCACCACGCATCTCAGTTTGGTGCTTTGGCCAGCCACCAGACTGGTTTTGCTTTGAACTGAACCTGCTTATTCTGCTGTGTATCAACAGAAGGACAAAAGCAATGTGGCCGTGAATGCAAAAACTCAGTGTTCATTTTCCAGCAGTCTCTGGCACGGGGTCCTGTGGTGCATAGATTAGCATGCAGGTATTTCCTGTTTAGCAGCTCCATGCATGTGCCTGTCTCAAAAGCCAAAGCACCCTGTTCTTCCCATCAGGTAGAAAGGTTGCCCTTGTTTGCAGTAGGTCGCATAATCATGCCTGGGGCAAGATAAATACTGTTTTTACCAGCATTTCCAGACCTTTTCAGAGCAGTCTGGGGCCCAAACCTCTGAAGATACACGATGGCAAACCTCGTAGCCGTTCCAGGAACCCCATCCCCAAAGGGTAGGGGTGCCAGACAGAGTGGCAGAGAGAGGGGAACAGCAGACACGTGGCCCTGGAGTGAATTTGTATTCCAAGTGTGATGGGTAATAATTTGAGAATTCCCGGCGTCTGCAGATGTTTTGTGTTCAGGACTTCAAAGGAGCAATTGAGCTGGCTGGAAAGTCAAAAGTAGGACGACACTTTCAATATCTGAAACCAGGCGAAAGGGAGCTGGTCTTTTTGATTGTTGTCAAGCAATAAGTGAGGCGGCTGGAGGAGGAGGAGACGCAAGAGGGAGGGAGGAGGAGCGAAACCTTCCTCTCTGCTCTCTGTGGGAGTCTGCTGCTTCACATTATGACCACAGAAAACGCAAAACTGGGCCCCCCAAAACAACCCAGCCGGGGTCTTTGATTCCTTTGGTGGAAATAAACTAAGAAACGGCTGTGGTGCACGACTGCTCCATCTGTTTCTTGCTGGGGTGACATTTGTGCTAGGATACTCTTAGGGAGAGGTGGATTTGGGGACTGGCTTGACATTTGAAGAGATTAAGAGTTCAGAAGGCCCATCTTGACCTGGGGGGGGGGGAGTCTTTGATGGCGTCTGAAAGCATTGATTAGGTGAACTTCATATTTGGACACATTTTCTGGGTCCTACAAAGTGGGGACACCTGGGATACCCCTAGACAAGTTCCTCTGGGCAAGGGAGGAGAGTAAGGACCCAACCTTCTCCAAACCAGCAGCATCCTCCAGGATCCAAACTGGACTTCCTCCAGTTTGCTTCTCCCTCGTTTTCATCATGCAGCACGCAGCCAGAAATGAGGGGCGGGGGAAGAGAACCAGAATGCTTAAAAGTTAAGGCTCTGTTGCTGCCCAACAGTCAGTTTCCTCTGGGAGGACGGAATGTTTCTTGGGGAGCCTGGAAATGGCATGAAAAAAGGTCTTCCTCTCCTCTCCAGGGTCATCAGCCGAGCTCCAGGTTTGAAACTCGTGGTCGAGACGCTGATCTCGTCTCTCCGGCCTATCGGCAACATTGTCCTGATCTGTTGCGCTTTCTTTATTATCTTCGGCATTTTGGGAGTGCAGGTAAGTCTTCCCCACCATGCTGAGCAAGATCCACACAGAAAGGTTTCCACACCTTGGGGGGTTCTTCATTCTGCCTTGGAATAAATCCTGGCTTGGCTTGGTCTGACCAGGAGACGTGGACTTCAGGGCCTGCTGGCCTTCTTGCCCCCTTCTTAAACCTTGACAGAGTGATCCTTCACAGTTTGCTTTGGAAAACACTCTTCTTCCTTCTTCTCCCGGATCATAAAAGAAACCCTCTGATAAACCCTCCAGGACAGGATAGGGACTCCCTGAGGTCTGCCTTCTGCATCCTGGATGTTCCCTGGGGGTGAAAACCATCGCCCCCCCCCCTGCTCGGACAATTCCTCCACAGCCATGACTCCGCACCATCGAACAAAATCAAGGAGATCCTCCCTAGCTCAGGTCCCATTGGTGCAAGTTGGCTGTTGGCTGTTCTCATGCTGGAAACCTTGACCCTGTTTCTGATCCAGGTCTCCTCTTCCCAGTCTTCCCAAAATCTAGGCCACCTGCCAAGTCAAAGGTGAAGTCAAACCCTCCACCTCTCCTGCTGATTTTATTCGGGGTTTTTTCCCAGCTCTTCAAGGGCAAATTCTACCACTGTGAGGGGGCTGACATCCGAAACATCTCCACTAAAACTGACTGCAGGAAAGCCCACTACAAATGGGTCCGGCGGAAGTATAACTTCGACAATTTGGGGCAGGTAAGAGGGAGAGGAGAAGGAGGACAGAAAGGAAGTGGTTCTCCAGCCAAGCAACCTTCCCCATCTTCTAAACTTAATTGGATTTTTAATTGGATGTTACACTTTAGAGGCTTCCCAACTCTGAGACACTCTGGGTGTCCTGCAATTTTAAAAGTGAGGAACAGCAATCAAAGAACACAGACCATGTATGTTCAGAAAGAACGCTCCAAATACCAAGAGTTAGAGAAACTCTTCTGAGGGCACCACCCTTGCCTCTCCCCAGGCCTGAGAAGATTTTAGGGATTTTCTGCACATTTTTAAGGTGGATCCCTAGGGAGATGCTGTGCCAAGGGCAGGCACCATGGCAGGGGAAAGCCACTTTCTTCTGCAGACACATTTGGTCTTGGTCTTCTTAAAAACAATGGAGGACCCCAAAGAGTTATGTGGATTCTATCCATCCATGTTTATTTTCCCTCAGGAAAGTGTCACATATATCCTGGGGCGGTGGATCTGATTTGTTGGTTGATTGAAAGCTAAGCAGAAACTGAAAATTCCCCTTTTATAAACAGCCTTCTTTGCTTCTACAGGCCCTGATGTCCCTGTTCGTCCTCTCTTCCAAAGATGGCTGGGTGAACATCATGTATGATGGATTGGATGCCGTGGGGATTGACCAGCAGGTAGACACTAAATATCCTAAGAATTTTTCATGGGGAGTTGCTTAAAGACTCATTCCCACGTGCATGTGTAGCTCAATGGTTAGCAATCAACGATAGGGTTGACATCCTGGCTAAGGTGCTGGTCATTCATTCACAAGGGGGGGAATAACCATTAGGTGATAAATGACCCACACGGATGATGATGAAGATAACAGAACAACAGAGTTGGAAGGGTCCCTGGAGGACGTCAAGTCCAACCCCCTGCTCAAGCAAGAGATCCTGTAGCATTCAGATGGTGATGATCCATCATGGTTCAATTAGGGATGATGTCATTCAAACATTGCTGGAGAGATTTATTTTATGGTGTCCTTTGTAGAGACCTCCTGAACAGAGGCGGCTGCCCCAGGTGGGTCTCACCTTCAGCTGGCCTGATTCTCCAGCTCCCAAAAGCCCCATGATGACTTCTCCCACCCATTTCCATCCTGACCCAATGGCTTATCCAGCCATTCCATGAAACAAATTAAAGACAGTCTCAGAGTCTTCAAGTCTTTCCCTTTCGGAAAACAAATTTGTCTGAAATGACTTAACATCCTGCAGTGCAACTAAGTTTAAAAGCAAAACAAAGATAGTCAAGAATTATCAGATCCAAACTGTTTTTGGAAAGTTCCCTTCCTCTCAGTATGAAGTCTTCTCTTTGAAGGGTTTTTTTAAAAAAATTTTTTTAGACTCCCCGTTGTTATCCTGTCGGGGTGCAGAACATGCAACTGAAATCAGAAATAACTCAGACAAGTGATATTCCAAAAAGAGAATGCAACTATTTAAGGCAGCTGAGCTAAGCTAGTTGATTATGCCTTGGGGGCATCCTGGCCACATTCCATGGGGGAGGATGCCCTGACCAGTAAGCTGGTCAAGATGCCAACTTTTCCAGGAAGGTCCAGCTGTTTTGGAGCCCAACGGCCAGGCTCAACCCTTGGAGGTCGAAAGGTTGCCCTTCCCTGGACCTTGGCAGCCACTCATCTTGAGGGTGGGCTCCATCTCCATTGTGCTCATACGCCATTGTTCCTTGTCTCCCCATCCCCCATCTCTCCCCTCTTCCTGCTGCCTTTTGGCCGCCTCGCCAGCCCAGCCGGAACCATAACCTCTGGATGCTTCTCTACTTCATTTCCTTCCTCCTCATCGTCAGCTTCTTTGTGCTCAACATGTTCGTCGGCGTGGTGGTGGAGAACTTTCACAAGTGTCGGCAGCACCAGGAGGCTGAGGAGGCCCGGCGGCGTGAGGAGAAACGGCTGAGGCGTCTGGAGAAAAAGCGCAGGAGTAAGGCGATATACATGTCTGGTCGGTAGACAGCGGTACAATCGCAATCTTTCTGACACTTGCCTGCTGCTCCCAACGCCCATCTCGACCTTCCTCCTTATTTCCTGGTTTTCTTCGGGTTGGTGATGGGACCCCAAAAGACCTTTTTCCTTCCCATCTTTGGAGATGCTTTAAGAGCCAGAAAGTAGCTCATTCTCTCTTCTCTGATCCATGAGGTTCTTAACATCCCAGCTCAGCACGGATAGGAATCATGAGCACAGTCCCCCAAAGCAGGTATTGGGTGCAAGTTCCTTCTGAGGGCTCCCTGGTGCCCTCTGAACCTGGCTATTTTCTTGCAGACATTACATTACCCAAACTAGGTACTCATCAATACTAATCAGGGCTGTGATATTACTAGTTCGAGTAGTGAAATGTCTGCAAGAAAATCACCAAGTTCAGAGAGCACAAAGGATCCTTCAGTCCTCCTCCTCCTCCTCCTCTCCACAAAGCCCTCTCTCTTCTTGCACTGATGATGTGACCTAGGTAGGTTATGAAGTGTCTGCAAGAAAACCATCAAGCACAGGGACACCAAAGACCCTTCATTTCAACCCGGATCTACAAATATCCTCCTGTACTAGTTTCTTCAGAACCACAAAGATTTGCGCTCCAAGGTGTCTCCTTCTAATTCTTGGCCTTGAGAATTTAATCCCAAGGGAGGCTGAAATTTTTGAGGTGACCCCCCCCTCCCCTGCCATTTCTTTTGCCATTTGAAATTGAGGGGTGGGGGAGATTCAGGGCAGCACTGATGGGCTTAAGCTTGTGAGTGAAACAGAACCCAGCCACCCCCCCATGGTTGCAAATAGTTCTTACAAGAAGAACGAAGTATAAATATTAATATACATCTGGAAAGAATTATGGGTAAGGGGCCAAGCAGAAAGTTTTCCTGAAGTCATCATCTTAGATTGGATTTCAGACAACCAGACAGACCAACATCTGATGTGAAAAGTCCTAAAGCAGAAAGGATATCCAAGTCCTCCATGCTTTATAGGACCCCGTTTTGTCAAATCAAAGCTCTAATCAGATACACTTGTAAAAGCACTCTCTTCTCCGTCTTTACAGCCAGGTTTAAGGGGCTCCCTGGGAGTCTTGTTTTCTCAGGGCACCCAAGGAAGACTCACTGCAGAGGAACCATAACTTTGGGGGTCTCAAAGGAGCAAGCCTCCATATTCCTAAGGCCTGGCTTTTGATGCTCTGCTGGAACCCCCAAATCACCAATGAGTGAAATTTGATCTCCTAGTTTTGCCTTGTGTCTGAAGAAGATTTCAACTGCCCCCACTGACTTAAAGCATCACCAAAGGGTTTCAGGGAAAGAGTGATGGCAAATTCCCTGGAGGATTTTGGCCCATGGGCCCTGCATGCCACACGAGAGGTGCATGTGGAAAACCAGCAGAAGGGAAGGAATGAGGAGGCCTCCCCTTTTCAAGGGCAGGAAGCAAGTGTTCCCCTCAATGGACTCCAATAAAAGAGATGCACGCTCAGCCTGTAAAAGATTTCCATAGATGGAAGGGGGCCTCCAGTCAGGTTTCTGCACAGAGTCGAGGCAGAAACCTAATCATTTTTTGAAATGTGTCTTTTCCCTTCCCATTTCAACAGTGCGCTGAACAGAAAAATAGAAGTTTTGTACTACCTGCCCAAGGGGCTTAAGAATTGATATACCACAGAGAGGAAAGTCCAGAAGGGGAGAGATATTAGGGTTGGATGGCAGGAGCGTTTAACAGAAAAAAGAAGCAACAGTGGGGAAGAAATGTTGGTTGAAAGGAGACCAGGAGATGGTGACTTGTAGGAGAAGCAGCTCAGACGTTCAGGACAAAGTGGGTGAAACCAGAGAAATGGAGGTTGTGAGGAAATAGTTTGAGATGGGAGGGGTTTGTAGCTCAACAGAAAACCCTCTTGGCATGCAAGAAGGCCCAGGACTTCTTATCTCCTGAGGTTCCAAGAAGGACTGGGAAAGAATGTTGACCTGGAAGTCAGGACCTCTATAGCAACCTACACTCTATTCATTGAGATAAGCCAAGAGGCCACCTGGGAGAAGGTGGGTTCTTGGGTTCTCCTTTCATTCAAGGGATTAGGGTGCATATATGTTCAAAAAGAAAATTGGAGGGCTCAGAAAGATCTAATGGGTGGCTGACACTCTGTAGCTTCTGTGTGACTCGGTGGGGTATGTCTGTGAGAGACCCCCAGATGTTGGCACAAGGCCAATGACAGCAACAGGCCAAGGGGCTGGTTAGAGGGGGAAACTGGAGTGTTAGAGCAGGTGTCTCCAAACTTGGCAACTTTAAGGCTTATGGACTTCCCAGAATTCCTTGGCCATCTATGTTGAAGTCCAGAAGTCTTGAAGTTGTTAAGTTTGGAGTCCCCTGTGTTAGATAAGGAATTCCAGGGATGGTGGGAATGCAATCCTATAGGAAGGCATTGTAAAGCAGGGATTGGACCAAGAGACATAATTACAGATTTGGGGGTGGGCAGGACTGGAGACCGATGGGTCCAAAGCCCTCCAGTGGCCTCTGTGATTGGCTGGTAGCTGCAACCTCTGTCTTTCTGGCCAAAGTCCACACAAGTCCTTGGCTTTTGAAAGCCAAGCAGGCAGGAAAGTAGATTGGACCATGGAAGAAGGTCAGAGAAGATTCGCTTCTCCCTGCTAACAAGGGATGCAAAGGACATAGTTTGAGGATATGTTGCACATGACGTGTGCGCATGTTTTCCACCACCCAATGGTGACAAGTAAAAGATCTGGAAGTTTCTGAACACAGGGGCGCATTCTGCACCCAAAGATCTGATTCCCAGATGGAATCTTGACCCCAGGTTTCTGCTATGACCCCCATGAGCTTTTGACCCAGCCCTCAGCTTCATAAAACATAGCAAAGGGGAGCAGAAAAGCATTTAGAACAATACATTGTCTGAGTTTGTCCCCTATTTGTCTGTACAACAGCGTAAGCATTGGCTTCAGTGGGATTGTGCATCGGTTCTACGACCCCGTAATCAAGAGGGCAGTGATGCTCACCAAATGGCTGATGTCTCCCTGGGCACCTTCTGTATCCCCCTTCTGCAGTGCATGGACTGGCATCTCTTCTAATGGACATTGCATGCATGGTGTGTCGTGCTTTTTCCTATGTCATCAGTGTACTTTCAGTGTAGCGTGTTCCCAAGCTGGAACTGCATGTTCCTTCTGCTCACATGCTGGGGATGTCTCCAGAGCTTCTGCTTGGCTATGATCTATTTGGGAGATCAACCAAGATCCCTGGTGTCCTTTTTCTTCAGCTTGTGTGTAATGTCTATGTGTTCTACCTGTGCGTCAGAAGGAGACCACCACTTTGTCATGTATCTCTCTATTGAAGCAACATGTTCACCTGAAACTGGAGCCTATCAAATATCTTGGGCTATAATTCCCCTAATCCTCATCTAGAATGATTGTAGCTCTAGAGATCTGCAGGGCATCACCTCAAGGGAGGTTGGCCTTCGGATTCTTTTCTGGAGAACCCTGGAGGAGCGTGTCGAGAATTCATCAAAACTTTCCTTAAGGAGACCAGAGGTTAGCCAATGTGGTCATTAGAATTGTTCTTGAGGGCATCCTCTCAGCACCTACAAGATAAGAATAAGCCCCAACAGACCCCTAACACTCAGCAAGAACCACGGTCCAGTATTTCAAAGGCAGGAAGTGAATGGGTAGTTGTTGACCTGGATGAATTAGACGCTGATGGGGTCATCCAACAGCAAGGGATCAGAAGAGAAAGAAGAAAGGATGGGACGAAAACAAGCAGGATATTTTCCCCCCAAAGGCCAAATAGGACAGGTAGAGCATTCATTGCAGCACCATGGAGAGCTCCCCATAAATCTCTCTTTCCCACAAGGTGAGGAGGGACCAGGGTTTCCAAGGTCAAAGAGAGGTGGTTCCTAGGGACTGAGGGCATTGGCTCTTCCGGGTTACCTGAGACAATGCTCAGGCAAATTGTCATTGCCACCTAGAAGATCCTCTCTGAGCATGGAGTTTCCTCTGATGCTCCTGCTTTGAGGCCTCGGCGGTGACCAAGAGATAGGGCACCAGAGCTTGATATCCAAGCTTCCAAATGAGTTCTACCTACTTTGGAGTTTTGATCTGGTTTGTGGCCCTAACTGAGTTCAGAATCCTTTGTATTGCCCAAGATCTCCAGGAGAGAAGGCTAGCATTTCCAAGCCTAGAAAATCTTCATTGTGAGCCAGTGAGCTGCTCAGATCACATCTGAAAAACCAACCCAGCATGTTTTCTTTGGAGATTCTCAGCCCTCCTTGGGCTGTCCCAAAAGGTACTTTTTTGAAAGGCAACCAGACTGTTTTTCCTTGAAGACATTTTGCTTCTCATCCAAGAAGCTTCTTCAGTTCTGACTGATGACCAGATGATGACCACAATGAATATAAATCCTTCCATGCTCCACCATTCAGTCAGAACTGAAGAACCTTCTTGGATGAGAAGCAAAATGAGTTCAAGGAAAAACAGCCTGGTTGGCTTTCTTGGGAAACTCCTCAGTCTATCCTTAGTCAAGGGGAGCAGCCCTTCCCTTTGGGGCCTTCTTTCCATCTTCACATGGCGCTCAAGCAGTGCTGCCTCTTCCTCAGCCCCTCCCCACCCAGCCCCTCTTTCCTTTCCTCCCACGGATCAAAATTCATCCCGTGCTTCAAGATGCCTCCTTGCTAGGATTAGCCCTTCTCCTTGCATGCTACCCGCCGTGTGTGGCTTCAGGAGCTGATTGACAGACTCTTGCCAATTACCCTGAGAGCTAAAGGCAGCCAGGCAGGAAAGAGAAAAACCTGCTTGCTTTGGGAGGCTTTCAAACCACTTGCCTGGAAAACACACACACACACACACACACACACACACACATTTAAATGTCCTTTTTAGCCATCGAGGGAAGGGAGGGATTAATAGCCAAAGGGTTACCAGTCAGTTGGGTTTCTTTTGATGCGATTAGTTCCACTTGCAGATTCTGATCGGCCGGCCAGTGTCTTGCATCAGCAAAACGTTTGGCGATGTAACAGTTGGCAGGGAGGCATTAAAAGGGTCGAGGGCAGGAAACAGAGGATTGCAAATGACTAGGTTGGCCCCTGGAGGAATTCAGCGAACTCCAGTTTACCCGGTCTTTTCGTTCTCTCTCTCTCTCTCTTCTAACAACCAGCTGCCTGCATCTCCCAGAATCAGATGAGAAAAATTGTGCTCACTTGGGCTGAGTATAACAGGCAGAATTCTGAATTTTTGTGAGGATTTCCAAAAGGGGTGGAAAACGTCCTAAACAACACCGCAATGCTAAAACCAGCAAATCATCTAGACAGGGGTGGGATTCTACAGGTTCGCACCTATTCGCTAAAACCAGTTGTTAACATTCTAAGAAGTTTGGAGAACTGGTTGTTAGAAGAAATTACTGGCCTAATCCTGTAAGGAAGGCAGGAAGGAAACATTCTGGGGTTGCTTACAGAAACTGCCTCTCCGTTAACCCTTATTACATTCTTGGCAGGATTAGATTTCCTGTCTCAGGAACTTCTCTGGAGTTTTTTTCCCTCCTTTGCTGGTATTTTGCTTGTGTGGAGCGACCATTCAAAGTTACAATGGCACTGAAAAAAGTGACATGACCATTTTTCATACTTACAACTGTTGTCATGAGAGGCCAGGCGAGGAGATGCGTGCCTCGATGTGAGTGATATTGAGTTGGCCACACCCAGCCAATAACATGACCACCCAGTCACATGACCACCAAGCCACACCTACCACCTAAGCCACGCCCACAGAACTGGTTGTTAAAACCTTTGAATACCACCCTTGCATCTAGACGAGGGTTGTCCAAACTAGGCAACTTCAAGACTTATGAACTTCAAATTCCAGAATTTCCCCAGGCAGCTGGGGATTTCTGGGAGTTGAAGTCCACAAGTCTTAAAGTTGCTAAGGTTGGACAACTCTGATCTTAACGAAGCCTCCAGTATGAGATTTCTACTTTTCCATTCTTGTGCCAGGTTCCCTCAGTCTGGTGCCCTGAGATGCATTAGATTTCACCCCCATACTCCTTGTTGGCTGGGAATTATGGGCACTGAACCCCAATGTCACTAAAGAGCACCTGCTTGGGGAAAGCTGTGTGGGTCCACACATTTGAAAGGGAATGGGGTTCCTTGGTTGCTGTGTGGCTTTAAACTATCATTGCTCCCTCTTTTGTTTCCAAGAAGCCCCTCAGGCTTTGCTTTCATAAAATACCCCAAAATTGTGGTTTGGGGAAAGGCAGGACCCCAGACCCCTTTTAAGACAAAGGTTTCGTGAGCTTGCAAATCTTCACCTCACCTCCATGAACACTGAAGCATAACAGAGTCCATCTCAGTGTCTTGGTGGGCAGAGGAGGAGCATCACGGCCTTTGGATGGCCTCGACTACAAAACCCACAATCCACAGAGCCATGGACTGCATGCCCCTTGGACAGAACTCGCATGGTTTTGCATGCCAGCATGGCTTGCATTGGAAAAGGCCAAGGAGGCTACCAGAAGCTGATGGGTCCTTGTTGGGTTTTTCCCCGCAGAAGCTCAACGGCGGCCGTACTATGCCGATTATTCACCCGCCCGGAAATACATCCACTCGCTCTGCACCAGCCATTATCTGGACCTTTTCATCACTTTTATCATTGGCGTCAACGTCATCACGATGTCCATGGAGCACTTTGATCAACCCAAGGTAAAGGCAGCCTCTCTTGCCTCTCTCGTGGCCCGGGGGGCCGGGGCAGGACTGGCAGTTCAGGAGGGACCTGCAAGGGCTGAATGCCAGGAGTCTTTGGCAACTTCTTGGGAAGGCAGGTCGGAAGGAAAGTCTCGGATGGATCCTGGTGGAACTTCCATGGTGAAGGGCAAGGCTGCTGATTCTTTGTCTGACATGCTCCCACCTGCGAACTGCTAGGGGAGACCCCGTTCCTCAATTCCTTTGGCACAGTCACCCAGGGACCCTAAATAACCCCCCGCCCCAATTCCTGTGTTTCCTTGCAGTCTCTAGAAGAGGCCCTGAAATACTGTAACTACTTGTTCACCTTCGTCTTTGTGGTCGAAGCCATCTTGAAACTGGTGGCCTTTGGCTTCCGGAGGTTCTTCAAGGACAGGTTGGAGATGTTCTGCTGGGCTTCTTTTGGTCACTTGGGGGAAGGGGGGATGGGGCTGTTGCAGGCTGCTGAATCAGCTCAGCCCCTGCCCCTGCCCCCTTGTAGGTGGAACCAGCTGGATCTGGCCATTGTCCTGCTCTCCATCATGGGGATCACGCTGGAGGAGATCGAGATGAACGCTGCCCTTCCCATCAACCCCACCATTATCCGCATCATGAGGGTGCTCAGGATCGCTAGAGGTGAGGGGCTTCTCTGAGTGAGGGTCTCTCCGAGCATCCCAGAAGTATCTGCTCCCTCTCCACAGGGAGGTTCATGGTTCTTTCCTTTGTCTTCCAGTGCTGAAGCTGCTGAAAATGGCCACAGGGATGCGGGCCTTGCTGGACACGGTGGTTCAGGCCCTCCCCCAGGTAAAAGTTGTGCAGGTGTAAATTTTCCTTTCTCTTTTAAATATCAGGTCCCGCCCTCCTCCTCCACCTCCTCCTGCTGCTGCTGCTGCTGATATATTTTCAACTCCCATGCCTCCAGCTTTCCAAAAATGTTCCATTTTGACTCGCCCCAAGAGAAAAAGAAATGACATGCCCAGAGGGATATATCCAAACATTATTTCCCAACGGCACTGAGGACACTACTTCCAGCAGCTCAAAATGTGGTCCTCTTGTCTCTTTTCCTTTTTAACTCGGCACTGGAGATAACGAGTCGATGGCTTTCAGTCCACAAGTTCTAAAGCTTTTTTCAAAGCCGGCTTCATCTTTTGCACCCCCATCAACAAAAGACCAGCCAGGGTGTCTGTCTGTCTCTGGGGTGCCACGGCGTAGATGTTCTCGTGGCACGAAATGCCGGGTCTCCTTTGCACTCTGCCCATGCCTCGTGGAGAGCCACCCTGAGAAAGTCTCCCTAGTGCTCTGAACCCCCACAGTGGGGGACAAGGCAAAACCCACAGCCAGCGAGAGGCTTTCTGGAAGATGCTCTTAGCCAGTCTCAGCCAGGCAAGGCCTCTCTCTCTCTCTCTCTCACACACACACACACACACCTGCCACAGAGGGGAGCAGGAAGGGGAGCTGACTTTTGCACCCCCTCCCTAAAAGCCTTCTGGGGCAAAGGGGGCTCAGCTTCAGCCTGCACCAAAAGCTCCAGCAGTTGAATTGAGGGTGACATTGGAAGGAGCACCTGGGGACAAAAACAGACCCGAGAACCTCTGCCCTCCTTCTGGAATACATTTGCAGGCTGCCCACGTGCTGGAGAGATAGTGGAGCGGATGTGGGACAAGGGTGGGAAAAAATGCTGAAAGATCCTCTCCTCCTCCCCCCAAAACAATAAAAAAATAAACATTCGGTGCCTGAAGGGAAACACTGCCCTCTCGGATCCCCACCAGCGCCTCTGCTCAACCCCTTCCTCAGTCCTCTTTCCTTTTTCGGAGGAGGCCTCTCCACACATCCGGACTGCAGCTGAGGATCTCCCAGGACATGGGATTTTCCCAAGGGTTAACCACTCAAGCACCAGCCTGGGAAAACCAGTATTTCGACAGTCCTGTAAATTCAGCTGAAAAGCGGCTGCGTAAATTGACTGCAAGCGTTTTCGGGGCTGCTTACAATCCAAGTGGAGAGCAGTGTCTCCCCCTCTATCCACCTGTTGCACCCCAAGAACTGGGGGTGGGGGGTGGGGGGGTGAGCAAGGCTGCATGAGCTTCTCTCCCCTGAACCTTTGCTGCAAGGCAGTTACAGGGGGGAAAATCTGGGGGACTCTGAGTGGGCAGTTCTCCACGGTTCCTGAGGTCCTTGAAATAGACTTAGGGTTTTCCACCAGGTGGGCTCACCCACCTCTAACCTGAAGCTTGGAGAAGAGACTTTGCCTGTCTTTCCAGGTCCCCCAAAAGCAGCGGACTTTACTGTAATTTAGCCGCCCCAGCCTCTCTCTCTCTCTTTCTTAGCAGAAGGAAACCGCTGTTTCCTGAAGTGCCTTACATCCTTGTTTAAGCCCTGACATTGTCAAGCTGTCATCCTCTCAAGTGGCTGAAGGTCCCCAGCAGGAGAACAGCCACTTCTGCTTCCAGGCACTTGTCTGCAGAGCACCGAGGAAGAGCCGATAATTATTTCTGATGGGATGAAGTCCTCTTGCCTGTGGCTTCGGAATATCAAGCAACAAGGGGAAGGAGAATCAACACAGGAGAATCCTTGCAGGCCAGAGTTGAAACAAGGGGTCCCTGGTGCTCCCTGGTTTTCTTGCAGACTTCTCATGACCCAACTGGGTAACATCATCAGTGCTAGTCAATGCACTAGCACTGATGATGTGACCTGGCCTGAGTGATGAAACATTTGCGGGGAAACCAGCGAGCTCAGAGAGCACCAGGAACCCCTCAACAAGGGGAAGAGGCTGTAAATACAGAAGTGGGAGCTTCACCCCTGGAAGCTTCCAAGAAGAAACTGGACTGCCATCTGTCAGAAATGGTGTAGGGTCTCCTGCTTGGGCAGAGGGTTGGACTAGATGACCTACAAGGTCCCTTCCAACTCTGCTATTCTGGTACCTGGCTCTTTTCTCTTGGCATCAAGGATCTTTCACATGGTTCAGGGGCAGAGGGGCCTGGGGGTGAGTTTGGGGTGCAAGGGGACAGGGCGTGTCTCGCGTTGCATCCTGCAGGGAATGCTGCATTAAGAAGGACCCCGCTGATAGGATTCCCCCCTATCTGCCCCCAAGACTTCTCCAGGGCTCTCCTGGCCAGTCTAAGCTCTGGGAATTCCCTCTGCGGCTGTAACCCAGCTGGAGACGCCCATCAGAACAGAACAATGCCAATGTCCAACCCTTGGGAAACAGCCGAGGGGGGGCAAAGTTTCTTCTCTGTAGACCCAGCCCAGTTTCACCAGTCATGTTCATGTCCTTCACGCTCAGTCTTACGTTCCTGTTGAAGGCGGCCCAAAGGGACAGAGCACATCCTTCTGGCGCTACAGATCTTTGCAAGCTTTGGGAACGCATGCAAGCTGGATAGTCCCCATACAGGTGTAGTTTGAGCCTTTTGCTTAGTGAAGATCTTCTGCAACAGATTCAGGTGGATGTAAGATGCAAGGACACCTTCATTCCCCCAGTTGTGTTTGTGTGAGTCATTGCCCATCCTCCCTAGAGCTGCCCAGGAGACACCAGGTTGGGGAAAACTCCACTGTTCTTGCTAAAGCAGGAAATCCCACCTAAGCAAGATGATATCAGCTTATTTCTGACTTTTTGACACTCTCCTTTTCTAGGTGGGGAACCTCGGCCTGCTATTTATGCTCCTTTTCTTCATCTACGCTGCCCTGGGGGTAGAATTATTTGGGAAGTTAGGTGAGTCTTCCCCTCCTTTTTCTGTTGCTTGGTGACCCTGTTAATACGCCAGCCAGACTTTCCAGAGAACGTCCTATCTCTGCTGAAAGGGAAGAACGTAGCCAGATGTTCCTATGGCTTGCATAAGATGAGAGAACCCCAACCTCGCCATTGTCCAGCTCAACTAAGTTCCCACCAGGGACCAGGCAACCAGGCAAAGGGGATGCCAGAATCTGGTGGGTATCTCCAGAGAAGCAGGGGAGGGTCAGAATGAAGCAAATGAAGAAGAGAAGGAGAGAAAACGGGAATGTTGGGAGTCAGATGATGGAAGACTCAGCTACCTCCAAGTCATCATTGGACCTTCTCCAAGCTTATAGGTAAGAGTGGGCTCATCCTTGCTCTTTCATAGACTGCAGCGAAGAAAATCCTTGTGAAGGCCTCAGTCGGCATGCCACCTTCAACAACTTTGGGATGGCCTTCCTCACCCTCTTTAGGGTATCAACTGGGGACAACTGGAATGGGATCATGAAGGTAAGGCCTCCACATCCCTGTCCTGGCAGAGCTTTCTTCCCATGGCTGTACTTTGAGTTGATTTTAGACGTCACTCTGAGAGATGGTTTGAGTCGACTGTGGCATTCATCCCCAACAATGGAGGTACAGAAGACTCAAGGCCACCCTGCCGTGTATTATTTGCCTAGAATAAAAGCCAAGATCAACATAGAGAAAATGTACCCCAAATAGATGCCCCATTCTGAGGGGGGAAATAAGGCTTTACACAAGGTAAAATTAATCTGTGGAAGTCCTGGTCTCCATTTAATGAGAGCCACCAGTCTGCACCCCTTGAAAAGGGAATTAGAAAATCCAGAGAGGAGGAGATCCTTTCCCTGGACATTCACCACGAGATGCCCTAGAGATGCCATTGAAGTTGCGATGAGCTTGAGGAAAACTTTTGCATCCATTTCACCCATATTCACTCCCAAAGACTGCTAGCTGGCCGTTGCTGGGCAGATGGGCCTTTAGTTCCATGACTGCTCAGTGAAACTCCATGTTTGCTCACCTTTAAATGCTGAATCTTTGGGAGAAACCTTACGAGGACATTAAGATTTCTTCCCAGTTGACTTATCCACCTGAAGTAACCTCCTTGCTTTCCTGTCCTTCTTCCAGGATACCCTCCGGGAATGCCACCGGGATGACAAGCACTGCCTCACCTACCTGCCTGTCATCTCCCCGGTTTACTTTGTCACCTTCGTCCTCATCGCCCAGTTTGTCCTGGTCAACGTGGTGGTGGCCGTCCTGATGAAGCACTTGGAGGAAAGCAACAAGGAGGCAAAGGAAGATGCCGAGATGGATGCTGAAATTGAGCTGGAGATGTCCAGAGGGGTCAGCACACCAGAAAGGACCATGGGTGGGCCACAGACCCCTTCCAAGGGGGGTTCGCCCCTGCTGGTGAAGCATCAAGTCATGGTAAAAAGCTAGAGAAGGAACTTCCTTCCCCAGGCAGGGGAAAGAAAGGGGTTGAGTCTCTTGGGGGCCGTGTCTATGTGTGTTTCCCCATCCCTCCTCCTCCTCCTCCTTCTTCTCGTACACCTGTCGGGTTTTAAACAAGCCCAGCTAAAGGACCGTTCTGCAGTTCCACTCATTCAGAAAGCCAGTTTGCTGACCACCCCACCATGCACGTATCTCAAAGCTGCCAAGAATTACCGGTCCCCAATTTCCCCACCATCTCAGCCTCCTTTCTTATCGACTTGCAGGGAGCTGCTGCTGCTGCTGGTCTCAGGGACCCCCAGAACCTTCTGACCCTTCGCAAGATCTCAGTGGCACGGATGCATTCACTGCCCAACGACAGCTACATGTTCCGTCCTGTGATGCCCGCCAAGCCTCCCTTCCCACTCCACGAAGGGGAGCTAGAAGCCGTCTCCTGCAAGTCACCCCGAGGTAAGGCAATCAGGATCGGGGCCTGCGGAGTTTCCTGCCAACCGATGTAGGTTGTCGTGTGTTGTGTGCAACTTCCAAAGCAAGGGGTGCCTAGAGCTGAGGCCAAGAGCTGCTCCGGGCTTTCCACCCAAGGGCTAACATCCCCTCTGCCAAGAGGAAGGCCTCCACCCTGGAGATGGTGGAAGACCCCAAAAGGGTCACCAGAGGAAACAGAGGCTTCCCTCAGACATTAGTTCAGCTTTGAATGAAAGAAAGAGGAGAATTTCTGGGGAATGAATCATCTCCTTCCTTGTTCTTTCAGGATCTGTCACATCCATCCATTCTCAGCCGGTGGTCACTTCGTCACTGAGGATCCCACAGTTGGCCTTCCGCCCAACAACACCCCCTCCTAGCCACAACACGGGAGCTCCGTGGAAGCTTCTACCCCCTCGCCCTGCCCCTCGCCCCCCCAGCTTCAGCAGGCTGCTGTGCAGACAGGTCAGCTTCCTGGTCTCCAGGTGCTCTCGAGTGGGGGGAGGGGAGGCAGAAAGGCACTTGATAGCCATGGAGGGGGATGGGAAACATATTCAGGGCCAGGAAGCACAGAGACAACAACTGGCCTTCAGAGGCTGTGGGCGCTCCATCACTGGAGGTTTCTAAGAAGAGTCTGGACAGCCCCTTGTCTGGAGTGGTCTAGGGTCTCCTGCTTGAGTAGAGGGCTGGACTAGAAGACCTCTGTGGTCCCTTCCAGCTGTATTCTGATTGAGACTCTGTGGAGCCAAGGGCTGTAGAGCAGACACAGTGCAGGAGGACAGAGCCCAGAGTTTAGGACAGAGATGAAAAGAGAGGGAGAGGCTTCTGATGTGCCCCCAGCCTCCGTGCTCTGTCTGGAGCCAGCCCCTTGTTGTTCATTCCCATGTTGCTCTGCTGAGTCAGCAGGCCCTCCACGGGCAGATGCCCCTCTGACTCCCGAGGCAGCCAACTGCTGGATCGCCCCCTCAGCCTCTGGCTCTTCCGCATCACAAGAGGCAATGCTGCCATGATGCTCTCAGCCAGTGCAGGTAGAAGCTTGCATGCTGGCAGGGCAGAGGGTGTGGCCGACTGCTTGGCAGGCATCCACAGGTGGGTTCAGAGAAGTCACTTCCATGAAAGGGGCGTTTCCTGGGAATGGCCCAGCTCAGTTTTCACCTGTCTGCTTTCCCCTGGATTTCTATGCTAACTCAACGCTTCAGAGAGGAGCCCCCCGAGAAGACAGGACTGTGAACCCCAACTGTCTCGAAACATGGAACCGTTCCTGGATGCATGTGGCCTCCTTGTGTTGGAAATGCTTCTATTGCTTTGATCTCTTTGCTTTGCAGGAGGCCGTCCAGAAGGATTCCTTGGATAGCTCAATGGTGGAGACAAAGCAGTGCGCCCAGGCAGAGACCCGTGAAAACCCACCCCTGAAAAAGTTGTCTCACAGTATTTTGGGGGATCCTCAGCCTCCCCCAGCCCCCACATCCCTCCCGGGCAATCCTCCCCTCCCCCACCCCTCCCCTCCCCGCCCTTCAAACATCCACGCCCCCAGGGAAACCTTCAGCCAGCATAACATCTCAAACAGGATGTCCACCCACAGCAGCATCCTGGACAGCTCCCTCTTCGAGTCCTCCGACTTGGCGGATGAAGAGGTCAGCCACATCAACAGCTCCGCCGGGGATTGGGGGGCACAGCTGGAGAGCCAGGATGGCCCGGAGTCCCCTTTTGCCTCCCCGGCGCCCTCCCCCATCCCCTTCAGGAACTGCAGCACAACCAGCTTGACCATGGGGAAGGGCAAGGACAAGGACCTGAAGAAGTTCTACAGCGTGGACACCCGGGGGTTCTTGGCCAAGCCGACGTGGGCGGATGACCAGCGACGGCACTCCATTGAGATCTGCCCTTCGGTCGGCCACGGGGATCGCGGCTTTGCAGATGCCTCTGAAAGGAGGAGGCTGCCTCTCCAGATGCAGTCGGAGTCCGAGTACCTGCACGGCATCCGGAGGAAGAAGAAAATGAGCCCCCCCTGCATCTCTATCGACCCTCCCATGGAGGAAGAAAGCAGCCCCGCTACGACGCGCAACAAAGCCTCTGAGAACAGCCTGCTGAGACGGAGGACGCCCTCCTGCGAGTCCACGGCCTACAGGGACCCCTTGGAGCTGGCCGAGGGTCAGCCTGGAGAACTGGTCTGCAAGGCAGACCGCTGGGCACCCCTGGCCTGCCGAGGGGAGCATTTAACCATCCCGAGCTTCTCCTACGAGCCAACAGACCCTGGTTCCACGGGTGAACCCTGTGAACGCCTCTCGGAGAGCAGCCAAGCTGCGGGCCCCTCTGTGGATCCCTCACCGGAGGGTCCGGAGCTGCAGCAAACAGACCCTTTGGAGACTCTTGGCGACCCCTCTATGCCAAACCAAGACCTTGGAGGGGGCAGGAATTGTGCCCTCCCGCAACACGGACAGGTTCCAGGGACCCCAAGTGACACAGAAGAGGTTGTGGACGAGCCGGTATAGCTTCCGGGGGGGGGTCTTTGGTGAACTTTAAGGGCTTTGCCACCACATGTGGCTTTGAAGAGGCAAACAGGTTGGAAAGCCACCCTCTCCATGGCTGATGCTTACCCCCAACCCCCAGACCCTTGGTTTCTCCTCGCTGTGAAGGTCCGGTTAGTGTAGAAATGGAACCAAAGTCCCAGAGAAGCTCCAGGTGTCCCAAGCGGTTCAGGGGTAACCGGAAGGAACCCGATTTCCTTCCCACCCAGCACAAGGAGAAGTTGTTCCAATGTCCCTTTTCCTCCCCCTTCCTCCCCTTCCCCCTCACCCAGTGTGGCCTCGGACCCCTCCAGGGGGGTTGCAGACCTTTCTTTTATCTTTTTTAAAGGCAACCCAGGGTTGGTTCAGAAAAACTCTCTCTCTTTTTTTCTTTCCGAAAGGGTACCTTTTCTTATTGCACGAAAAGCGGTCGTGGGAAGCGCACCTGACCAGGCAGAAGCGAGTTGTATATTGTTCTGTATATCAGCAGTTACTATAAATAGAAAAAACATGTATTTGAGATTTTTTTTAAAGAAAAAAAAAAGGAAGAAAACACACATCACAGGCAGATACATCGTGACACAAGCCCATAAATGTCCACAAGGAAGCTCTCCGTCAGATGCATATTTTTGCAGAAAACTCACCCATCAGGACAACCCCAGAGATGTCGGCTGGAGGCGCTGAGCGCCCCTAACTCAACCGCCCCTAACCCACCATTGTGCACCAACCACCGTCCACTCTGAAGACCAGTGAATTTGCTCTCCGCCTCCATTTTCAGTTTGGCCTCCATCCATTCATTTTCCTTCACTGCCCACTTCATGCCTTGCCAGCTTTCTTCTGGTCCTCCTTGTTCCACAAAATGGAGAAAAAAAAACCAAAAAAACCCCCCCACTACTGAATTGTAGCCAGTGCAATAACAATTAAGTTATTAATTCTTCTTATGGGTAAAAGAATCTCTTTTTTATGATGAACAATAATAATATTATTATTTTACATATACTCAAGCGACGTTGTATTTTCTCCCCTTTTCCCACCCCCCTCTCTGTTTTCCTTTGGAATTCAGGTGAAATGTTGCAATAATCCGAACTTTAAAAAGTGCACAACGAAAAGTAAAGGAGATTTCCAAAGTCATCAGGAAAAGAAGGAAAAAAAAAACCAAATAAATAGTAAATTATTTAAAAGTTTCAATTTTGTTTGTGGCACTCAGGGGTGAGTTAAATTAAATTAAATCCTGAAGGTCTCCAATCAGCAGAGGTTGGCTTGTTGTTTGTAGACCACAGAAGAATTTTGGAAGCCTGCCTGCTGTGTTCCAGCCCAAAAATAAACATTATGGGACAAGTAGAGAAAACGTCATTTTTTTCACCTGGCATGGAGGAAAAGCCAATGTGGAAGGGCCCTGTCAGGTGTCTGCTGGTCCCCTCATTGCTTGTTTCTGGAGCTGATTTAAAATGCTGGCGAGGGCTGGGGGGTTTAAAGGGAGGTCCCTGGGTGAGACACCCGAATGCAAAGCCAAGAGTGAAAATTGCAAGCAATCTTTTGCCTGGATCTGAGGGCTTGGCCTGACATATCCTCAGAATGGCCCCCGACCATCTTTCAACACAAACTGGGATTCTATTCAGATTCTTCTCCCCACCCCCCAATGCTGGTTCTTGAATTCAGCCTTGAATTGAGGTCGCTTCTCCCTTTGGAGTCTTGCAAACTGGTGTGCAAGGTGTGATCCTCAAAGTATCCAAGTGGCCCCGGGTTCAAGCAATAGATGAAATGCGGCTCCTTTCTCCTGGACCTGCCCAACCTGTTGGCCAAACTAGCTTCGTGAAGGCTGGATGGGCGGATCCCAAGCAGCCATTCTGGTTCTTGCATGACTAAAGTAAGTCTCTCTCTCTCTTTTCTCTTGGGACATGTTCCCGGGAGGGAGGGAGGGAGGGAGGGAGGGAGGAGAGGCCTTGCCAGATGTCGGTCCTGTTTTCCACTGACATGCCTTTTCTCCATGATTAATGTGGGAAATGACCTCTGAGAGTTGGTCTTCCCTTGCATGCGTATCCTCAGGGGTCCGAGCCACATTGAGGGACACACAAGGAGGACAAGGCATCGCTTCTGACCTCAACCTCTTTCCCAAGGATTAGAACCAAGGCACACAAACAAACAGGGAAGTCATGTGGCTTGATTAAGAAACAACAACCCATCAGCTCAAAAAAGAAATTAAGTTCTCTCCAAATAGAACTTGGTGTTTGTTTGGGCCAGTGGTATAAATATAGTGGAAACAGCAGGGGGTTATTTGGCTGCAGCAAACGATCTGTTTTTCATACTTATTGGATACCATTAGGTTCTCTGAAGGTTGGAAGGAGGGAGGGAGGGAGGGAAGGAAGGAAGGAAGGAAGGAAGAGGAGAGGGAGGAAAGGAAGGAAGGGGAGGAAGAGAGGAAGGAGCTGCAAGAGGAAAACTTAAAAGAATAGGAGCCATTATATCCTACTGTATCCTGGCATAAAAGCTTTCTGAAGTCAGATTTAATGGAGAATGTCAGTTGAATTATTTATCCCCAAGAGCCTGTACAAATATTGAGGAAGATTATTAGCCTTTATGCCACTTCCAACATCTTTCCACGATGAGAGATTAAATTATGATTTTTCACTGAATGAGGACCGCATCCACAATTGTTCAGGGCAGGAGAGACTGTCTTCAAGCAAAGGAGGGAGGCAGAGAGACTTTCGAGTCAATAAAATTAGACTTGTCCTCTCTAAGCATTAAGCATCTCATTATTTCAGGTGAGACGGATACCAATGACTCATCATTACAATCCATGTAAAGATACAGCAGCTTTTTGCAACTCAGCCATCTCTTATGATAATCGTCAACTCCAGACAGGAAATAAAGAAGCTAAGCCATTCCTACTGGATTGGATTCTTGGCCCATCTTGTCCAGCACTTCATTCTTGCGGAGGCCAACCAACTGCCCAAGGAAGCCCACCAGTCTTCCAGTCTTGACCAACCTGTTGACCAAGGAGCAGAGATCATCCTTCTCTTGATGTTTCAGGCCAAGGGTGGTAAACCTGGCCCAGGAAGAGTCCAGATGTGGCCAAAGGGCCAAGTTGCTGACCCTCTCAACGGAGACCCCATTCTCAAGCTGACTTTCAGAGTTGCTCCTCCTGGCTGGCAGGATTGAGAGGGTTAATGGAGCGTCCCTGAGAAGAAGCACCAAACTGCCAAACCATTTTCTTTGATGCTGGAGTGAGTCACTTATTAAGGCAGGAGGACAGGTACTCCAAGCGCCTTTCAGAAACAACTGTGCCAAAGGGGAACAGGAATGCAGACACCAACCAAGCGGCCTCCCCTTGTCTTCTCTCTTTTCCTCCCTGTTGAAAGAATTGGGATTTATACACTTGCTTTCTTCCAGAGAAGGCTTTGATTTATGCTTCTTATACAAGACAACATTGTGCACAAGCAGGAAGAAAAGAAATAGCCTTGGCAAAGAAACACTCTGCCATCACAAAAGCGAAGGGGGTGTAGGAGGGATCTGAAATGTGATTGCTAATTACAAGCGGAGAGATCTACATCCCCCGGAAAGGTTCGCTTGAGGTTCCCCAGCAAAGCTAACTCCAGTTTGCCACCAAAACGCTGCTGCTGCAAGAAGCTATCAGGGGGTGCTGCAGTTCCAGGAATCCCCCCTGCTCAGGTTTGATGCTCCCCCTTCCTTCCGATGGAGAAGCCAAGGGGCTGTTTCAATAAACTGGGCTGCCCCCCAGGAGACCCAAAGTCCTGTTTGGATCGTGGACTGAACACAAAGATGAAGAGGTCCTTGGCTGGGTTTACTAAGAGGATCATACTGAAGACCTAAACTCTTAGGCCTGCTTGGTGAAGCTGTGAATAATGGATTTCAAGGTTTTGCAGTCATTAGCTAGTCAACACACCCATCGCTGTTCTTCTAAACCTTGGCGAAGAATCCCCCAGGTGTCCTCAACCACCGCAAGGTATCATTGAGCCAGATGAAACTCACAAGTTCCCTCTCCTATGGAAGATACTTCCATTCCTGGGTCTGAATTTCTAGGAGAACACACAGGACTAGAAGGTCACCTAAATAAAATCCACCCAAAACAAAAGTGAAGGCAAAAATCTGGATCTGGTGTGACCGTTTGTGACCAACGGTCCTGGGAGCAACTGAAAGGTGCATTGGGGTGGGGGGTTCCCCTGTTCCCATTGAGGTATCTTGGATGCTGCTGCTCCCAAAGCCACGCAGGCTTGATGAGGGCTGCAGGTTTCCACCTCCTACCCCAATTTCCAAAAGCTGCTTGAATGCAGCCCTTTCACCTTTCTAAAGCTTTCACAACAGTGAAGTGGCTTTTGTGGCTGCGGCCAGAATTTGGGAGAAATGAGCAAAGAGGCCAGAAGGTTTCTCGGGGGGCAGACACGGCCGTTGCATCGGCCCTGCCTGGGGGAACCAAATCAAGAAAGCTGACACGGTAAGGAAGAAGTCTAGGAGCCTCGCAAATTGGGCTCCGCAGAATTCACACACAAACACACACACACCCATCATGCACGTGGCAAGAGTTCTTCATGGAGCAAAGCCACCGCAGCTTCAGAAGATGATGCCCTGGCATTTTAATGAAGTGACGGTCAAAAGGGCAGGTTTTCTCCCAACGCCTGTTACAAGGAACTCTCTTGGTTTGCTGTCTCCCAGGCTGCCAATTAAGGATGGGACACCGAGCAGGGCCTGGGAACGCAAGGAAGGCCATCCAGGAGCAGGCTGGTTCTTCCCCAACCACTTTGCCAGTCCCTCTTGAGAGAGCAGAAGAGATTAAGTGGGTTGATGCCCAGCAGGAAATCAGAACCAGAGACCCAGCAATTAGAAGTTCTGCCAACTGCTGCTGCTGCTGCTTCTCCCGATCCAGTAGGGAGGCCAGGAGGACTCAAGATTTGGGGCTGTCTCTGCTCAGGCGTTGTGGCAGAAGACCCAGGCCAGAACCTCCAACGGGAGCAGGCTGCAGAAGGCAGGTTAGCACTGGCGGCCCAAGGAGATTTTTTCTTATCCAGAATAATTCCTGCATTGCCCTCCAACTGGCTTTCCAACAAGCAAGCAGACAAAGCAAGGACAAAACCACAAAGCCACAGTTTACACATGTACCAAAACAAAATAAGAAAGCCAAAGCAACAAAAACAGAGATATTCCTCAGTTTCCAGAACATTTTGGAGTTGAGTAAAACACACACACACACAGAGTCAGTAGCCGTCCCCCCCCCCCCAAACACACATACACTTTCCGCTCTGAAAAAACAGGCTGCAGGAAGACTCCCGCTGCTCCCACCCAAGGGTTGGCTGGCTGCTTATTTATTTATTTATTGTTTAGTAGGTTCATATTGCTGCCCATCTCATATACTGGACTGGAGGTTGTTATCCAGGGCATTAAGAAAGTAACAAACTGGGAAACCACTTGAGAGAGATGGTGATGATGGAGAAAGATTAAACTTGTCCACAGCCCAACAACTCTGGGCAGCTCACAACAATCAAAAGAAATTGCAATCATGTCATGATTGAATTAGATAATTGAACAGGGACATCTAGTGGTGGCAGAAACCCAGCCTCGCTTAGAGAAGCTTCCTGCAATAAAAATAGGGAAACTGCTAACAAAATTTAAGAGCTTTTAAGCTCCAAGAAAGCCCTCTTTTTTGTGGTTATTTCATCTTTTCATCTTACAAATACCAGTCTCCAGACTTGGAATTTTCTGGCCATTTGGGTTCAATCAGCTAGCTCAGCATCAGGGAAGTATATAGTCACTATACATAGCATGTTGAAGTCTCAATCCGAGGGATTTTTTTGGTTGTTTTTGCAAAGCTGCTGTGTCAAATTTAGTTAATCCAACAGCTCCAAATATTGAGTGAATCTCTTTCATACAGTGTCCCAAACTCCCCATTACTGCTGGTAGGATAGTTGCCTTTTTTCTTCTAAAGCCTTTCAACCTTAATGTGCAAATCCCAGTCACTTCATCTGTTTAAGAGATGTTTCTACAACAGGCGTGCCATGTTTCCACCTTTCTCAAAATATTACCCCCTGCGAAAAGAATGCAGTTGCTAGAATGGTACTTTTAAGGCAGGAGTCTGGCAACTTTTTAAGATTTGGGGACTTCAACTCCCAGAATTCCCCAGCCAGCTTAAAGTTGAAGCCCGCAAATCTTAAAGTGCCCAAGGTTGGAGACCCCTGCTTTAAAGAGGCAGCTTTGGTTCAAGTTCCCCCGTTGACCCCCGGAGAGGGGAGTCTCATCCTCGTGAAGGGGAGCGGGGAAGGTTTACTCGCAAAGTGTCCGAGCAAATGTAGGGTGGCTAAATCTGGATCGCCTGGAGGTCACTAGCTAAGGTTGTCGGAAAGGCTCCCGTGTGCACATCACAGGGCAAACGCCTGAACAGCGAACATCTTTTGGCCAAGAAGTCCAGCCCTTTCGCGCAAAGGCGTAAATTGTCCCCAGAGGCTCGCCGTCCACCGTTGCCAGGGAGGGCGGAGGACGCGCCCTTAGCGACGGGCCTCTCCCTGCCGCTCTGCGAGGCCCGATGGCGGCCAACCCCACCGCCAACCCCACTGTCTTCCTCCTCATGGTCAGCGGACAGGTCGAGAGCGCGCAGGTGGGTCAGTGGGCCGGCTTCATCCAGCGGCTCCCCGAATGGCGTGGCGAGCCGGCGCGCTTTTGTTTCTTCCCCCCTTCCGGAGGGCGACTTGGTATCTCCCGCCCGGGCGCCGCCTATGCGATGGCGCATTCCAAGTCCAATTGGGGGGGGGGTGGATTCTCGAATCCGGTGTCTTGCAAAAACAGGACATCCGTCCCCGTTTCCGAGTCTCGGGTCCCCCTTTTTGCGCTTAGGAAAACCCATCGGAGGGGGTCCAGATGGGCGTCCAACGGTGCAGCTTTTTAGGCAGGAACCCAACGGGCGCAGCTTTTATCGCCCGGATGCAGTTTGCAACTGCAAGGCAATGCTCGTGCGCGATGTTTTGCTGCGCTCTGAATCCTGAGACCTTGCACCGGAACTCCCCCAAACTACATTTGGGGAGGGGGGGTATTCTAAGGGTGCTGCAGCGGGCGCCCAGTTGGGGAAGGTGCCCATTCTGCGGTCCTGAGGTCTGAACAGCCCCGTCTGCGATTGCTCCAAAGAGACCCCCACTCCCTTCTGTTTCCCCTTGCTTTCTCCCCCTCCGTAAAACAGACCAGTCGGAGAGAGGGAGACCCTTCTGAGAAAGGGGCCGTTTTCTCTTGTCAGCCGCTGGAAGAAGCGAGTCCTATTCCACACGTGGCTTGATAGGTACAGTGGAAGGTTAGATCTCCGGTCAGATTTAAACCCCGGACTTTCTCCTCTTTGCAGTTTCCAGAATTTGACGAGCTCTACTGCAAGTACTGCTTCGTGTACGGCCCCGACTGGGCTCCGATTACGGTGGGTCCCCCCGTGTTAGCTGTGGGAAAGGGATTCTGCTTACAGGGGCAACCCCCAGAGAGCCAGCCTTTTGCAGCCTGAAGCCCCCTCCTTGCCAATAAGAAATGCACAAGGGGTTAAAAGAAAAGAAAAACAAGGGAGGTGGGTTCCTGCTTGTCACTCTTGGCCACAGGAGGACCTGCTGAAATGAGGGTTCCAACTTCTGTGGCATGGAGCTTTGGGCTCCAGGCAGAAAAGGGGAGGTGAAACCACCTGGTCACCTTGCAGAAGGGAGGTCTCCAATCCTGGCCCCTTTAAGACTTGTGGACTTCAGCAGAGCTGGCTGGAGAATTCTGGGAGTTGAAGTCCACAAGCCTTTAAAGGGGCCAGGTTTGGAGACCTCTGTTTTAGAACATAGAATATGAGAGTTGGAAGGGGGCCCCTGCTCAACCTCTCTGCTTGTGCCAGCTCTGGGTGCCCCCAAGAGGGTTCTAGCTCCGTCCCCTTGGCTTTCCCGTAGGGCCTGGAAGAAGGCATCTCACAGATCACGTCCAAGAGCCGGAATGTCCAGCAAAACCTGGTCTGGAACTTCCCCATCGAAGTCACCTTCAAAAGCACCAACCCCTTTGGCTGTAGGTGGGATGGGCCTGGGGGGGAGGGGAGATGGGCCTGGGGACTGTTTTGGGAGGTGGGAAAGGCCAAACTTGCCTGCGATTGTGGTCCTTTCTGTCCTTGCAGGGCCACAGATCGTCATCAGTGTGTATGGCCCTGATTTTTTTGGGAATGATGTGGTTCGGGGATACGGAGCCGTCCACGTCCCTTTTACACCTGGCAGGTGAGATCATCCCAACCCTGGCAAACCTCTCTTACTTGTTCCAGCACTTGGTGCAGTTTTGATGCGTGAAAGTAGCCCTCGTCCTTCTTTGAACTGTAATTTAGTCAAGAGTATTTGATTCTTTGGGGCACCAGAAACTCAGGGAAGCAAACAAGCTTAGTCACCTTATCAGTGATTTTGTTTACCTGCCTGGGATAGAGGCAGAACGAAGTTTGGCGTGGGAAGGAGGACCAGATTCGGGGTTCATTATTTATGTTGATCAAATCTCCCGCTACTTTTGGATTGCCCAAATTCTGTTTTCAGGCACCAGAGGATCCTCCCAATGTTCATTCCAGAATCAACCTCCAGACTGCAAAAGTTAACAAGGTGACTGCATCTTTTGTCTAATTTTTTTTGGAGGAATTGTTCTCTTTTGAAAACAAGGTATTTTTTGCCTGCTGAAATAGCAACAGTTGGTTGGTTGGTGGGCTTCGCCATCATACACTCCTCTTGCTCCGTCCCTCACACTTTTTCAGAGAAAATCACTAGTGAAAAAGGATTAATGAATTTTCAGTTTGGTGGAGAATGTGGTGATTTATATATATTCCGGGAAGAAGAAATTCCAGGATGGAGGGAGTTGTACAGGCATTTGTTGGCATGACGTCCTCAGGACTTTGGCTGAATAAACCCCAGGTGGGGTGACTTGATTCAGCCTTCCATTCTGTCTTTCTCCCAGCTGGCTGACGGGCAGATATCCCGAATTCACTGACCCCAAGGTGGTAGCCCAGGGTGAAGGGCGTGAAGGTAGGTACTTGGGAGTGCTCTGTGGTTTTGCCTACTGTGTTCTGGAGGGCAAAGATGCCCTTGGATCCAGAGAGAAGAACATGTGCCCAAATGTTGCCAAAAGTGAGGGTGCTTATGGTTGAGGCTATCCCTACTTCGGTCAGGGGATGCCAGCCGCCAATAAGTTTAGGATGGGCAGAAAGCAAGGAATGTCATGAAGAAGACCGCCAGAGCTCAGCTGCAGAATTCCCAGCTTTAGGGAGAATGCCATGCCAGCTTATGGGGCTACCCTATCAGCCACAGAACCCCAAACAAGAAGCATCCATTTCATCCATAGTAACAGGGTTGCTTTGTAATAGCCCTGCTAAGCCTCCGTTTGCTCCTTTTTCAGTGACCCGAGTTCGCTCACAAGGCTTCGTCACAGTTTCCTTCAACGTGGTGACCAAGGACATGAAGAAGCTGGGCTACGATGTCAGCTCACCAACCCTCGCCAGCTCCTCACTCACCTCGGTGACAGATGCGATGTATAAATTCTAAACTTGCAATTTTGGGTCCTGCAAGACGCAACTCGGAGCTGAACAAGGTTATCAGATAAAAATGTTTCTGTGCCAACCCAGGAGAATCCAGACCAGACCAGTGCAGATGTACAGAAATCACAGTGCCTGAGGGGTTTGCAAAGTGGATGTGGCTATGATAAGCCATTTGCAGTGGGGCATTGCTTCACTTTTGGGGGGATTTGCTGTGGGGGGGGGGGGGGGCAGAAGCATCGCTGACTTTTGATTTTTGCCACAAGTTAAATAGAAACTGTTTCTGCATGCGTGCACGCACACTTTCACACAAACACATCCAGACATGATTCGGGTTATCAGGAGGGGTTGGGTGAGAAAGGAGACTTTCTAGTTGCATTATGCCAATTTAGCACCATGACAGAGTATTCTCATAGTTTCCATTAATAGCATATGTGTCTGTGGGTGTATAAGAAGGAAGGAGGAAGAAGAAATGAGTTTAAAGCTATGCAAATTATTTCTAATTTCAATATGTCAAGTAGGATTTAAAACAAAAACACTGGTCTATTTTTTTTTTTTTTCAAGTTACAGGTTTTGTAAGAATCTCTTATCCCCATAAAGGTCTTGGAGCGTGGACTTGATTTTCAGTTTAAAATACAACCTGGTTTAGGAATTTGTACAGTTTCCAAATAAATCATTTCTGCACAGTCTTTGATGGACAATTAAAATGAAAAACAAACCCTGGTTCATGCCTGTTTGTTGTTTTGCAGCAGCAGGAAAACATTAAACGGTGTGTAGTTCTATTTTTTTTTAGAAATCTAGAAAAGGGATTCGGTGGATAAAAGCTGCCCTGAGGCTCTGGGCCACCCAACAGCCTTGTTCAAGTCAGAATTCACTCAGCAAGGGGAGACACAGCCTGGGAAAACCCAAGCCGCTCCAGCCTCAGAAACTCTGCAGCTCTCTCTGCTGCTAATCTGCTCCAAATTGGCCCTCCCAGTAAGAGCCGTGAAGGCTGCTGTGCGTGTTCCAAGCGGGGCATCCTTTGGTTCCCAGAAGGAACCCTTCACTCAGCATCCAACCTTGGAAGGCGGCTCTGAGGATGCCCAAGTAGCGCATCTCCCGTCTATGTGGGGCAGGCTTTCTGGCTTGGCTGGCCTAACGACATACAAAACCTTCCCTTCATTGTTAGCTAAGGGTCAGCCAACAATGAAGACTGAAGAACTGGAGACGGAAACGGTCCTCAAAGGAATTGCACCTTGACGTAGTTTGACAAACGCCACCAGGAAGAGTCAAGGTTTATCAGGCTAACCACTGCAGTAACCGAGACAGATGTGGGCGTTAAATTTACTGCTATGCTAATTCCAAATAGGAATATATACTATAGGTGCCCCCCCCCCTTACAATGCAAACAAAGCTCTAGCAGAGTTGGGGTGGGGAGGAATGGTTGGTTTTGGAAGTCAACCTGCTACGAAGAAGGCACATAAACTTAACCAACATTGGCCATTTTAAAGATGTTTTCTTGAAATCCCAGGCTGCCTCAATTCTTCTCCTGGCCACGAAAGCCAACCCACCAGATCATTTTTCAGGTCAGCGCAGAAACAAAGGATCCCTGGAGTTTTTTGTGGCCACCAACTGCAAAAGAATCTCCCAGAAAGGAAGTGCTGGATGCCAAGAGCTTCCCTCGATTAACCTATTTTCCTCACGTGCTTGGAACTTCCTGTTCTCATCATCCTGTTATCACCCCGATCGATCTTTTCCGGAAATTCCAGCTCTTCTCTGGTTTGCGGGTTAAGAGGATCGCAAACAGTGAGATTGCAGAAGATTTTAACAGGAAAGTGCAGAGATTATTTTACATTCTGCTAATCTCCAAGCAGTTACGAAAATCTGCTTTTTTTCCTGAAAACAAACCTCATACGCCAATGGAAGTCTTGAGTTTTATGCCAGGGCTTTTTTGAGATACGTGGATGGCTTGCAATGGTGTCAAATCTCTCTAGCTCAGGTGGAGGATAACGGTGGAGGTTTGTTCTCTGAGCTTGTAGGTTGGTTTCCAAAGGTTTCGTTTCCACGCTAGCTAAACTCTTCATCAGAATTTAAGGGACGTCCGTGTTCTGCCCATCAGACCCATCACAAGACCCTCACCTGAGTGTCACCAAACTCCCATCACAAGATCTAATGACCACACGAAGGAGCAGGAGAACACAGACGCTGACATCCCATGAATTCTGCTGGAGATGATAGCTTGGAGGAGGAACCTCCCACCTCCTGCATTGATGGATGGACGGGAGAGGATGGGAACAAATCCAGAGAGCGATGGCAGTTCTGGGACATCTCAAGAACTTCTGGTTGCTGCAGGAAATCCAGTCAGTCACAATGGAAAACAAGCCTGCCAAATGCCACGGAGGGACCCAGAGGAGTCATAGCTTTGGCTGGATGAAGAGCTGGAATGCCAGAACATCCTCCGCCCACCTGCAACTCCGGGTCTCGTGAATTAGGCCTTCAAAGGAGCCCTTCTCCTGGCATGGAAGCAAGAGGAGGAGGGTTTGAAGCCGCTGGCAGTTCAGGGTGGGCCAGGGGGCTGACCAGAGATGCTGGGGCATGAGCCACAGAAGGGCTCCCATTGGAACCAGCAGAGAAACCAAAGGAGCAAAGGGATTGCAGAGATCCTGTTCCAAGGCCACCAGTTCCTCTCCTGGACATGAGATGGAGACTCAAGCACAGCCGCTTCTAAGTTCAGGTGGGCTCCACAGTCCATGACTCAGACTGAGATGGTCTTTCCCATGACGTGATATGATCTAATGGGAGGCATTCGGAGAATGTTTTTCTAGCACTAACCAACGTTGCCGCTCCACGAAATGATGGAAAGATCTGGGCCAGCTAGGTCACCAAGAGATTAAGGAACAGAATTGAGACGACAAGGGTGATGTCTGCAGACGGAGCTTTCCAAAGTAAAGAAAATTGCTTTGTTGCAAGCCAGAGTGCTAATCTAATTGCTCCCTCATTGGTCGCGGATGAAACGGAAGTACATTTCATCTGCAAGGAAGAACAGGCCGGCTGTCTGACCAAAGGCTTCCTTTGGTGTCTGAAAGGAGGAAGAGTTAAATTGGAGGCAGAATTATCACGAAAATGGAAGAACTATCACAGAAGTGCATAAAACAGATTCCCAAAATGAGCTGTGTGCAAATCTAGAAGGACAAGTGATGTAATGTTCTGCTGGGAGGAGAAGAACTCGGGGAGGTGGGAGAAGAGGGGCACCCTGGCTGCTGCTATGAACAGATGGCTTGATCAACAGTTTGGTCCGTGGTTGGTGTTTTGTTTCTCAACCCTACAAAACCAATTATTAGGGGGGAGAGTAGGCAGACCAGAGCAGCCTTCAGAGGACCAGAGCAGCCGCATTCATGGATGCTGCAAAATGCTTGCATCTCCCTGGCCATTTCCCCCCCTTCCTGTCCTTCTGTTGGGGGCTTTGGCAGCAAGCAGCCTCTAGTTGGTTTTGGGTTGACCTCCCCAAAACAAAAATGTCTAAGCAGGGCTGCCGCTGATTGGCGCTGGGCTCTTCTGCCATACGGTGAAATAGGGTGCAGCTCTTTGCAAACGTTGGCTGGGACATCCCCGTCCATCAAGTGCTCAGAACAGGGTTTTCTTAGGAAAAGCTTCATCCAGGAATCAAGACACTGAACAAACCCGAATCCAAACTGACCAACTTCCATCCGGAGGGCCAGGGACACATCAGCCAAAGTGGCAGAGAACAGGGAGAAGAGTGGCACCCACCAATATCTTTAAATCATCGTCTCTCCTGCCTCAAATTAGTGTCTTCCAGATGTCCTGGACTACAAGGACCATAATTCTAAGCCAGCTCATTTTATCCCAGCTTCCCCTCTGCACAACCCTTCAAGAGGGGAACCCATCAAGGGTCATGCATGCCAATGGCACAGAGATATTATTATTATTATTATTTAAAGAACACCCATAAGCCTTCGCTGGATGAGGGAATATCTGCTAGCGTTAGAGATATTCCCTCTCGAACAGTCTGGGAATATATGAGCAATATGTGTTTAATTCTGACAAGACACTGAATTCTGACAAGCCCCACCTTTCTACGGCTGAGTGACCATCACGCTTCTGCTATAAGGGGACATTATATGATACAGCCGTACAAATGATAAATGACAGCTGTACAGAAGATAAAAAATTCAACAGCACGTATCCGAAGTAGCCTGTTTCCAATGGTTAGGAAAGAAGCTCCAAATGTTTCCCTAAAGATTCTGCCACAGAAACCAAGTCAGGCTAGATATTTATGCCCTGCTCCATACAAAACAGGTGATAGAAAATGGAGAGGAAAGAAACAGGGTATGATCACTTTCCTTGAACTAGGGAGACTTTTTTAAAAAAAATACCTGGTACATAGAATGTTATCTTTTTAGTCCCTTTTCTCTATCCTCACATGTGGGTGGGTGGCCAGCCAACACTACCTCCTGTCTCTAACCCTCAACAGTTTGCCCATGTATACTAGCCATCTTTCCTCTTACTGAGAAAGTCAGTGCAAAAAGATAGACTTGGCTGAATAAAAATTGAGCAAAAAGGAGAAATAAATTAATTTAACCAGAAAATCTCTTTAGGAGAATTCTGAAGTTCAGGTCACTTCAAGGAAGGCGGGATTGGAAGAGAAGAGAAGAGAAGAGAAGAGAAGAGAAGAGAAGAGAAGAGAAGAGAAGAGAAGAGAAGAGAAGAGAAGAGAAGAGAAAATTGATGAATGGAATGGAACGGAACGGAACAGAACAGAACAGAACAGAACAGAATAGAATAGGGGATGGAATGGAATGGAATGGAATGGGATGGGAGAGAAGGGAAGGGAAGGGAAGGGAAGGGAAGGGAAGGGAAGGGAAGGGAAGGGAAGGGAAGGGAAGGGAAGGGAAGAGAAGAGAAGAGAAGAGAAGAGAAGAGAAGAGAAGAGAAGAGAAGAGAAGAGAAGAGAAGAGAAGAGAAGAGAAAATTGATGAATGGAATGGAACGGAACGGAACGGAACAGAACAGAACAGAACAGAACAGAATAGGGGATGGAATGGAATGGAATGGGATGGGATGGGAGAGAAGGGAAGGGAAGGGAAGGGAAGGGAAGGGAAGGGGAGGGGAGAGGAGAGGAGAGGAGAGGAGAGGAGAGGAGAGGAGAGGAGAGGAGAGGAGAGGAGAGGAGACAGTTAATAATGTTGTTAGTCTACATTAATTGGAAGGAAAACAATCCCAGGAAGGTGACATGTTTAATTTAAGCTATTACAAACCTTTGGCTACTTAAGAAAAAAAAAATCACCAGACAACAACATTCCTGTTGACTGCAGACGAAATACTTATTTAGCATTCTGTGCCTGGGTTAGCTCCATATAGTACAAGCTATTTTCTTCCACTTGACCGTGCTGGCCACACAAGGCAAGACAGGAGCTGGAAGAGGACCTGGGTGGAGAAGGCCACACTAGGGTGTTCATGGCTACGCAGTGTGAAATGGCCTGTTGTGAGGAATCAAACACAAAACTGTGCCGCAAAGTAAAGGACACAAAATGAGAAGTGGAGGCAGCTGGCAATTGGAAAGCACTTGCTTGTATACATTAACCCGTGCAATGTCTGTCTGTCATGTTGGTATCCTGGATTATCAGATATCTTCCCTCAAGGCCACCAGCAAAGCACCCATATTGCCACTTTCAACCACACCACTGCTTTTGACAAAGTTTGCCATGACCCCCACTGGCCCCCACCCCTGGCACACATGTTTCTTCAAAATAATACATGATTAAAAGCTACCCAACAGCTGTCCCTACTGTGCACAGCGAGGGTGCAGCATCAAGAGACCTCGTCCAGCTGAGAACAACTGTGTGCAAGCACCCATGCGTGTTTATGCGTGCTTTCTTGTAGTCGCCATTTGAAAAGAAAGCAAGAATCTTCAAAGAGTTATTAACTACTTAAACCTGAGTAGGACTTAGTAGGAAAAAAATGAGCTGAAAGAATCAACTTTACTTTTTGGAGAAGATTGTAAACAGAGCCAAGTAACACCATGGAGTGCATTCTTTAGTTAGAAGAGTTTAGTTAATTAAAAGTAACATTCATACAGCAATGTTTTGTTTTTTTAAGTTGGTGAAAGTATTACAAGAGAGAAGTCATTTATTTTCCATGATCTTCAACCTCTCAAAGGCTTCCAGGTTTTTTTTAACATGAAGTGGAGAGATGGAGTCATAAAATGGGGAAATTGAAAGGCAACTGTAGTGTTTTCCTTTTTAAATGTCACCTTAGCCATATTCCTCTCAAAATTCATGTTACAGGAGCTATCCTATTCCTCCACCCCACCCCAATACAAATGTCTTTGTTCAAAAGCAGGTGGGTTTGTCGATATTCCCTTTAAAATTCTCTTCATGAAAACCAAGAGCTAAAATATTTATATATAAATAAGAAACATTAAATCAAAAAAAGAAGAGAACTGGAAAAGAAAGATGGTATCTTAATTTTTCCACTAAACCTGATAAATCTATCAAAACTATCGACTGTTAAATAAGAACATTATAAAAATTAGCAAGAGTGAAAACAGAACGCTCACCTGGCGAACTCAAATCCAAAACGGCCCTGTCCTTAAAAGTGCAAAAGTATACAAGGATTACTGCATAATAACAAAAGGTCACCCCCAAATCAGTCCCCGAGTATTACCCCAGTATTCCCTCGGGGTCCCCCACCCTATGCCTTTTTTAAAGCCTTGCATTGCAAGTCAAATTAAAAGAGCACGTGTAACTAATTTCCAAATGAAGCCACCACCAGAAAGCTCAGAGCCAAAGCCAGCCCTAAACACCAGGGCAGCCGTTCAGAGGGAAGCCATAGGCAGTCCGGGTTAAGTGTAGAAATTCAACACTGCATACAAAACAGCACACTTGCAGGGTTTCACAAAAACTTTGCGGGACTTCACAGAGCTTGCTTCGGTTCTCCTCCCGCAGATGAGCTCGCCCGGCCCTCCCCACCTGATTCCCAGAGGGGAGGAGGAGAAAAGGGAGGCACAGTTTTGCTGGACATTTTAGTGTGCAGGGATGTACAGAAAACAAAGGCCAGGCGCCTCTTTTGCCAAGACGGGTAAGGACTATGGGTGAACCAAACAGTCTAGAAGAAGAGCATGTGGTGATGTGCAAACATGTTCACTAGCACTCTCCGAGTCTCGAAAGTGTGTTTGCAAGCACGGGGTCGGGGCTGGCTCGGGCTGCGGCACTTTCAGGTGCGGCTCATGGTCCTACAAAACAACACCGGGGGGGGGGGGGGTCTCTGAGGTGGCAAACTCTTCCTATTACCTTGAAATGAGTAACGAAAAGGAGGAACGGGAGGGAGCAGAAACTGACTCTGGTGACAAATGGCGAAGCGTTTCTGCTGCAAGGCTGCCGAGAACCCAAACGAGAAGTACCACCTGCGGCCAAAGGGCAGGCTGGGCAAATGGCCGAGGGCACCAGGAGTTCCCGCCGAAGGCGGCTACATACAGCAGCCCGCCAGGCTAGCCACCCCCGTCTCCGGCACTGGCGGTTCAGCCCAAGCCAGCCTCAGAGGAGGTCCTGCCCGCCTTTCCCAGGGGGGCTCCGCGCTCCGGCCTTCCTTCAGAGGAGGAAAGGGTTGGTGGCGTTGGCCGGTTGAGAGACCGAGGGGGGCATCCCTGGGTGGCGGAGAGGCTGTGCCACGGACCCCATCATACCCGGGCCCATCTGGGTTAGAGGGGCCACAGGGCCCGCAGCTGGCAGGGGGGCCAGGACCACGGGAGCCACAGAAGGAAGGGCCCCCAGTTCCGGCCCTGGCGCCGCGTTGAAGGACAGGCTGCCTCCGAGGATGGGGCTGGCCCGCATCTGATTGAGAGTGAGGGGCTGCGGCTGGTTCACTTGGAAGGGGTTGATTGTGGCTGGAGAAGGAGAAGCTGCCGCTGCCGCCGCCGCCGCCGATCCTGGGAGCAGAGAAGAGGGGAGGGAAGAGTCAGTCCGGCCTCCACGGCTTCCAGTCGGACAGCAGCAAACAGCAGCACAAGCACATGGTTGCCACCAAGGCCCCATTCGGTGCAAGGCCAAGAGGCAGAGGCCCTCCCGATGGGCCGTGCAACGCCCACTGCCCAGGAATGGGGGCAGAGGAGGGTCTGCAGCACCACAGAATTCAGATTCTGCGGCTGGTGGCTAACTGAGCAACTCTGGTCTGGGTGGAAATGAACCATGGAACCAGGGTCCTCTCACTGGCTCACAGGAGCCCCAGAGTCACCCCAAACCTTTCCTCCCAGGCAATCCCCCCACCCCCCAAACCTCCACTGAGGAGAGGCTCTGGAGCTGTGTGGAGAAACTCCAGCAACCTCTCGGCTGGCTGGGGAATTCTGGGAGTTGAAGTCCACACGTCTTCCTGTGGTTTAGGATGACTGCCTTAACCGGGCTTCAGTTGACTTCCCAAGAACCCACCTTCTGTTTCTGGGTCCTGTTTCCCGCCATGCAGAAACATTTATTTCCTTAAAACGCAGCTATCAAATAAGCGCATCGTGAAATCAGCTGCTGCACTTGAATTAACGTGCCCGTTTCCCACCTTCGGCAATGACAGTCTCAAAGAAACAAGAAGTGCAAACTCAGCACGACGAAGACGTACCTGGAGCCAAGAAAGGGTTGAGGGACGGTGCTGGCTGGGGAGGCTTGGATACCAAGGAGTCCAGATTCACCAAAGCAGCATTGGAGCCCAAGAAAGACTCGGGCGTTTTCCGAGCAGCGCTCTGTTTACTGGAGGAGGAGGAGGAGGTGGCTGGCTGGCAATCCGAGAGGTCAGGGCTGGTAGTCCCACTGTTCTGGGCTGACAAAGCAGAAAGGAAGAAAACACGGCTCTTGGAAAAGATCGATCTCAAAAGGACACGTTCCCTCTACTAGGCCAGGCGTTTCCCTCAAACGTTAGTCGGTTGCTTTACTCCTCCCTCTTGTTTTTCTTTTCGCTTCGTCCAAGGGACTGAAATCCCAGCCTGACCAAGCACTGACCCTGAGAATGCCGACCTGTTATAAATGACTTCGTTTTCCTAAATCTTCACAGGAGTCAGGTTCTCCCTTGTGATTTTTTTTTTCTTCTTCTTCTTCTTCTTTTAACTTGGGGAAGGCTATCAAGATCATCTAGCAGTGTGTTTCCCGCCAGGTGTTCAAGCCCCCTTTCAGAGCCCAACTACGGGGTCCATTTCAAAGATACCTTGCTTAGAAGTCCGAAGGGTGTCGAATTCAGAAAAGTCGTCTTTAATTGCCCCGTTCAAATTGCTGAAGAGGTCGAAAGATTTGCTACCTGCAATGCAAAACAAGAATCTTGCCACCACAGCCAGGCCTCTTTCTCTATAACCCGAGAAAAATACTGTTTCTGCCAAATCCTGCCAACCAGGGTGTTAATTCTCTCTCTCTCTCTCATTAGTGGAGGACAAGATAACCGGTTTCACGCAACTGCAAAACTCCACCCCACAATCTTGGCCACCCTGACTGGAGAGGCTGGGATCAGGGCCTTTCCATGTTTGGCTGAGCCACCAGCTCTTGATCCCTGCAGGATGCTCTCACCTAGGGGTCTCCACCCTCAGCAACTTTAAACTCTGGGAGTTGAAATCCACAAATGTTAAAAGTTGCCAAGATTGGAGACCCCTGCCCTAAACTACTTAGCTCCATCAGGAAACCTCTGCTATGTTCCTTCATCCCACCACCCAAAGATTCAGGTGAGTGAATTCCCAGCACGTGAGCCTCTCAGGCTCCAGACCGATTAAAGTGGATTTCTTTCAAGAAACAGACCAAGCTACCAGTGGCCTTAGGAATGGAATGGAACTGATAGGAGTCCTGACACAGGAACGCCTGTATCCTAGGAAAACTCCCCCAAATAAAAAACTATTTTGCCCAGGGGGGGAATGTCTGGGGAATAAAAGGAAAGCAGCTTTAGAATGTCCACCGCTTCTCCTTTGCTGAAGAGAGGTGGCTGCCATCTTTCATTAAAAAAAAAAAAAAAAGCATTCCCATCCCTTGAGCTGGGCTGTTGTTATTTCCCACCTCTGCATCCATGACGGTCATTCTGCCCCCACGTCCAGACCCTCCTCACCCACGGGCCAGAGAAGATGCCTTAGACTTAGCCGGGCATCCTACCTACCAGAAGCAGAAATTGGCTTGTTGACTGGTGCTGTTCCCCAGGGGTCCACGGCTGCCTTGGTTGCCACGGACGAGGGCTGGGAAGGAGCCCAAGGATCAGCACTCTTTGGGAGAGGCTGGGCAGCTGAGGAGGCCGCGGGGGCTCCCCACGGATCAACGGAGGTGGCTGGTTTGGCACCTGCAGGCAAAGGAGGTACAAACCCTGAAGCTTCACAGCAAAGTCAGACCTGACCAGGAAGAGGAGAACTTCCCTTTGGAGGGGTTTATCTATTTAACCCTAATCCCAACTCAGATGCTCCCCAACAGAACCAGGTGCAAATAGCATATACACACAACGTTTAGAACCCTAAGCCAAAATTTGGTGCGGCATTTTTCACAAGAGAAATCCTAAATTCACACGTGGGATTCCAAGGAAGGCAAAGGAATCTTTTGCTGCTTCTGTTGAAGTTAAACAAGGAGCCATTAAAAACCCTTCTTGATCTTCTCAAACACTTAAGATCCACTTATCCGGATCTACTTGCTGCCTGTCCAATGCATATTACTGTATAACTCATTCATTATAAACTAGCCTCTGGCAGGATTTTTTAATTATTATTTTTTAAAACTTAAAAAGATTGTTTCTTGATTAGCATAGCATGATTAAGTGACAAAATTAAAATATCAAGTCACTATTCGTCTTCTTGGCGCATTGATTTGAAAAATGAGAAACCAAATTCTGTTGCTTGGTTGTGTTGAAAACACACACACACACATTAAAATGTTGATTCACATCTACAAACAGGTGCGGGTTCCCAGTCACTGTGTGCCGAAGATAGGAAAGACCGCAGAGCTTTGCAGAGAAAGCAGCTAATCTCTTCCCTGCTGCCTCCATTTCCTGCAAATGTATCAACCATTCCAGGCAAGGAGGGCTGATTGCCTGGGGCTGCCCTAAGTGGAAGCTTCCCAAACAAGTTGCTCCTTCATGAATCGGATGACAAAAGCAGGCAGACGCAGAAACGGCAGCCCTGGAGGACAAGACCCCCTTCTGAGAAGGCCCTGACTGAATGCCATTTGGAAACCCAGTCCAGCTAAGCGAGACTTAAAGGCCTCTGTTCCGCTCTGAGCCGCCCTTTTCAGCGGCATTTAGATGCATAAATCTGATTTCTTCAGCCCCCTCCGAGGGAGCCAAGGAGCTGGCAAGCTAAAACAAGGGCCTGCTATGTCGCAGCTGCAGGTCTGTTTCCTTGAACCTTGGGGCGGGGGATGGGTGGCATCTCCCTGGGTTTAAGAATAAAATGTTCCCTCAAATCCTGGCGTTCCCAAAGACACCGAACTGCAAGGGAGACCCTCCAGGGACTGGCACCACCTTGAGGGCTCTGGGGGAGAGGGCAGCAGCAGACCCCTTTGCCCCACTCTTACCGAACGATTGCCAGGGATCGGAGGGGGCAGTGCTGGCTGGAGTGGCCCTCCAAGGGTCGGCCTTCTTGATTGCAGCTGGGGGCTTCCAAGACTCTCCCTTGGGGGCCGGGGTGGCGGCGGAAGAAGGCAGCGTGTCCATGAGGTCCAGCAACGCTGCATGCTGCTGACAAAGGTTATTTTTAGCCGGGAACAAAATTTCCACAGGACCCCCACAAATCCCCCTTTTTTCAAAAAGGAAGAAGACAGGAGTGCAGGGAAGGGGGCAAAATGCCCCATTTCACGCTTTCCAGGAGCCCCCGGCTGATCCCTTGGGCTTCTCATCCCAGTACGGAAGGGATGCCACCTTAGGCTAAACACTCTGTCTTTGAATCGTTGCAATGCTGGCTCTGTTTCTAATCTGTCCCACCCTCCCCGCAAGCTCCGAGAATTCTTTGCAAAGGATACCGCCTACCTCCTTCTTTTTGGGAAATTTGACAGTATCTCTGCGACTTTCTTCCAACGCCATCTGCAACCTCAAATCATCGCCGCGGCGCAAGCGCTCTTCCTGCAGAGAGGAGGAGGGGGAAGGCTTAAACCAGGGTCCCACGATGGCTCAAGCAAAGCCACAAGTCCGGCTCGGGGACTCGCCCATGCCCTTCCCTTGGCGTGACAGGGAAGGGCATTTTGCTCTGCTGGCACTACAGCCAACACTTCCAGCCCAATTGCATCACAGGTAACAGCTTCATTACCTATTCATCTACACATCCCAGGGAGTTGAAATCCACAAGTCTTAAAGTTGACACGTCTGGAGAGCCCTGATCTGGTGGGTACCAAAACCAAAGAAGCTAAAATGCCCCCTCTCCACTCCTGCTTCACACCTCCCTGGCAGAGGCACGGGTGCCTCGAAGATTCAGAATTTTCCACACTCCTCCGTTGAATGTTTTAGAAGCCAGATTGGAAAACTGGCCCCTAAGGCCTAATCGTAGACTTGCAAAGGTTTTGCTTAGGATTTGACTGACGGTTCCAGAGTGGCCCAATGGGGTGATTCACATCCATTCCCCAAAAAGGCTGCAGCTTTCCTTTGATCATGTGTAACTCGTAACAGCTGTCAGATGCTTCCACGGATCATCAGCTCCTTGCTTAACCATGACAGCCGAGCTGGAAGGCACGTTTCCACGAGCGATTTGCAGTGAACAGGGGGATCGGGGTGGTGCCGACAGGGCCCCTGCAGGGTTGCAGAACCGGCCCCCTGCTAATCCAACCAACCACACCCAGAAGGGGAGGGAACCGAGAGCTGTGCTCTTCTCAGCCCTTTTCCTCCTTTCACCTTTCCGGAGGAGACAGCAGAGCAACCCAAAGTGTACCAGGTGATGCTGTTGCTCTGGGAGAAACCCACCTGTTCTGCCACTTCTCTGCTCATGGCCAAAGCCAGCTGTAACTGGAGTTCCTCTTCCCCGCTGGTCTGAGGCCGGGCCTGCTCCAGTTCTGAAGACACTCTTGGTGAAGTAGCTGCAAGGAGAAAACGGGCACAAGCTCAGCTCTCTCCCCTTTGCCACCTCAGCCGTCCTCCGCAGGGTCAGCCCCACGTCCACAACTGAGGCCAAGGGGAGGGGGCAGACATTCCTCTCATCTACCTTTGAACGGGAAGGTCCCCGGGCAGACAGATTACAACCCAACCCAACCCTCCTTTTAGTCAGAAACAGATAACCCAGAATTGTAAACTGCCAAATCTGGCTGAGGAAAAGTAAACATGAGGTTTACAGCCACCGATATTTGGGGCTGGGAAGAGGGGAATTGCAAAGATGGTTCTCCACTCTAACTTGCCCTCTCCCCAAAAGTGACAGGATGGGCAGGCTGAGGTTCCCCACTTCGCAGGCTGCACCTACAGACTGATCCAAAAGCCAGGTGGGGTGCCAAGAGGATCTGATTAGGTAGGAGCCCCTAGGCCCCGCCCTCTAAGATTGACGCAGGCCCTAAACTGGTCTCACCCTAAACACTGAACTGCTGTCTCTCGAATGCAGCCAAGGCGGCCAGCAGGAGGCCCTATCAGGTGGCACCAGCAAGCCGGGCCGAGGGGCAACCTAACAGCCTGGGAGGCTCTTATGGCTGGGAAAGGTTTGCTCTGCTGACACGCACCCCACTGTCTGCCATTATTCCCTGGAAAAAGGGCACACGTTTAACGTACAGAAATCCCCAGGCCTCTTCGGAAGGTAAAGCTAGAAGAAGAAAACTAGACAATCCTCATAAAGAAATACTGCCCAAAAGCTACTACGCTCCCCTGGCATTTTGCTTCCTCTCCCCAGGCCTGCTTCGGTCCGTGAAGCATTCGTTTGGACGCAACGTCAAACCAAGTGAAAGGCTCACCCTCCCCCGGATCCAGACCAGGAAGCCTTGATAAGGACGATTCCAGGCACACCAAGGACAGAGAGCAAAACCCTCCGGACTCAGCACGCTTGGCCTGAGCACATCTGGTTAGTTTAGCTCACCCCCCTCAGTTTCCATATTCAGCTCACTGCAAGTTGTTTTTGAGGCACGCTTAAAATTTCTCTGGGATTTAAAATCCACAGCAGCCTTTCGGATTGAGATGCGCTGACTTCCCCAGTGAAGCTTCCGTTACATTTTATAAAACGGTGCCTGCAAATGGGAGTGACCTATCTCCACCTTCCACTCCACACTGAAACCCCTGATGTCATGAGGAGACCAGCAAGGACAGCTCAATCGCCATCATTTCTTAGATTTCCGGAGCAGCCCAGCGTTGCAGTGAAAGCCTCCCAACGGCCTAAACGGTTTCCTTGTAACCCATGAAGGGACCCTTTGTTTTCCTGCTACAAAGCGCCTGATCATCCCCTCAGATGTTTGCGCAAGATGGCACTGAGTAGATCCAATTCGGACACTCTGAGACCTGCTCTGTCGCCGCTTCCAGAAACCTTTGGATGCCCAAACTACAAGGAAGTCAAAAACTGGAGCTCTGCCATGGGGCAACTTCTGGCTGGGTTCCCTGACACTAGAAGTGACCCACTTCCCAGAGGGTATTTCAGCTGCCTGAGCCTTCTGGGGAACCCCAGGGCTCCCCACTAGGTGTGTCTGAGAAACGTTGCCCAAAGGGGGTGTGGGGGGGGGGCGGATGGCAACCGGGCTTCTCACAGACTCACAGAAATCACTTTAGAAAATTACTATTACCAGTCCAAGAATCTAGTACTACAACCTTTCAGCTCTAACAGTTCAATGAGACATTTCTCAATCTTTTAAAGATGCAACAAAATTCTCTACCAGAGAATAAGACTCAAAATTATAACCAAGCAGGATGGGATGGAACACCTGCAGGAAGGTAAGGATGGGGGAACCGTTTCCAACCCAACTTCAGGGCTTCTTATCCTGCTCCGGAGAAGAAACGCCCTTGAAAGGGAAAAAGCACCAGCCGAGCGAGGGCCACACCCCAGGCCCGCCTCTCCTCTGGTCGGAAGAGGGGCAGAGTGTGGAAGGACCCCAAAGCCCACAACCTGCACTTACACCCATGGTAGGAAGCTGGGGAGCCTCCCGATTTCCCGTACTCTTGCTCGGAGTAGCTGGTGGACAGGTTGGGCTGGCTGGACCCTCGGCCGAAGGAGATCTGGTTGCTCCCCATCCCAGTGGCCACCTGAGCCATCCGTTCTTTGGTCTTCAGGGCCTGGGCCCTCTCGGCCTTGAGCCGCTCGTCGTCCTTCAGCAGGGAGACCAACTGCTTGGACTTCTCGCGCACGTTGATGCCCTGGTCTTTCCCGTCCCGATCCACATACTGGAAATCCTTCAACGTCTGGATGGCAAAGATGTTCTCCTTGCACTGCTGAGCCACCCGCTCCGACCCGGTTTTGATCAGGTAGTCCAGCAGGGTCAGAGCCTTGTAGACGTGCCTCCAGTTCTTGCCGTGGTCATTCAGCCGCTTCCAGATCATGCTCATGATTTCCGAGAAGGCCACCACGTTGTACGTCAGGTCTGCAATCTCGGTCATTAAGGAGCTGGAGGGGCCCCAGGGGTCGTTGGAAGTCGCTTCCCGGACCTTAATTTCGGCCTCCGAATAATTGTTCACAATGTTCTTCATCTGCCGCCTGATCGACGAAGTTGTCATTTTTGCCTCCTGCTCCGTCAAGGCTGATCTCTCCCCAAAGTCCTCAGGGATCGGCCGCCAGGGCAACGGTTCCCCCCCTGCGGGTCCCTCGGGCAGGAAGATGGAGTGAGAACAACCGACGGGCAGCGAGGTCCGATACAGTCATTTCCTCTCCTCATCAACGGGACAAAAGGAGCCGGGGAGCTTGGCCTGAAAGGGAGGGGGAACCCCATTAGTAACCCCATGGCAATGGCTTCCTTGCATTTCAAAAGGTGGCCGAACCCAACTTCGGCATCCCACCCACCCGGACGTGACGGAAGGGACCGGAGCTTGCCTCAGCGGCACCTGGCTAGCTACATCACAGCCAAGGCTGCTCCCACTCCCAGCGATGCTAGGCTGCCCCGTGCAAGCGGTAGCACTCCAAGAGCTCTTCACCGGAGCCTCCAGACACAGCGAGGGGACCGCCGTGAGCAGCTTGCATTGCCAGATAAAGGACCAGGAGGAGCAAGGAACCATGGCCACAGACAAGATGGCGCCCGCTCCTGGGAGCCACTTCTGTTGAGATCGTTTCCTCTCCTCCCTCTGCGTAAGGCGCTCCGGCCAGTTCCCTGAATCACGGAGCCCCCAAGGACACCCAAGATAGGTGTTAGGGCGCCTCCTCCTCTGACCCTCTTCTGCCAAGGCGCCCTCAGGCTGAGCAGAAAAGATAAGATAGATCATCCTTGGGTAAATATAGAAAAGACATGATAAATGGCTTTCATTAAAAGCAAAGCATTACATTAGCAGGGAATTAGCTCTTCTTTAAAGAGGCCCTGGCCGGTTATTACTTTGCTGATGAATCGTCCAGGAAACGTGTAAACTCAGCAGAAACGGGGTCTCCACAGGGCCCTGAAGCTGCAACTGCAGCACGAATCAAAATGAAAACTTTATGCGGCAGCTGCTTGGTGAAAACACCGGAATGCAAGTGGACTTGTCCAAGAGAAAAGAGAGGAGAAGAGAGGGAAGCGCTTGGGCAGTTGCAGCAAACTCTCAGGTGACTGCCCCTCGTTTCTCTTGGGCTCTTGTCATTTATTCCTGCAACTGAAGCTGTATCTGCAACTAGGCCTCCTGATATGCCTGGTGCAGCCACTGGGTCCCACCTCGAAAACCCTTTGCCTTTTCTGGCCTTCTCAGCCAACGGTCAGCCTGTGACTCAGACGGAAGGAAGGCAGGGCTATGAACAGCGAAGGAGAGAAAGGGGGGCAGAGGGGGAAGCATGTGCAGATTGGAAGCTAAATTCTTCCCATAACCCCATGATGGCAAACGGTCTTTTCGCCCTTGGGAGCTTCTTTTGAGTCCTGTCCTTGGACAAAAACCTTGGACAAAGCATTTTACAATCTCAGAAGCAGCTTCAGATGCTCACAATAGTTGTGGTCCCTAATGGCCCTAAGCCTCGTTTCTAACACAATCTAGGCTCTGTCATGAAAGGAGCAACTGACACTTTCAGGTAGTTTTCTTTACAGAAGTAAGCGATCCACCACCGACTTCAGAAATTCTAACTTGTGGTTTCCAAATCCGAAGCGAATTTTAACATGCGTAGCTTTCCAAAGTCACAATATAGCTTGGGCTCCCCGTTTTAGAGATAAGGCCTTTCTTTTCATTAAGTAGGATGCCATAGATGTATCTATACAGAGAAGGAATTTATCAGCAATAAGTAGATTAATACAACTCAGCATTCAAAACTCCAAAATGAAGAGCAGGAAACATGAATAATTAGCACCAGGCACAGTGTTTTATCGTACCTTCAGTCCTGAGGGCTAACTCAAGTTACCACAGGGGTGTCCAACCTCGACAACTTTAATAGTTGCAGACTTCAACTTCAATGGCTGGCTGGGGAATTCTGGGAGTTGAAGTCCACAAGTGTTAAAGAGGCCAAAGCTGGACACCCCTGAGTTACTAGAGCACAGGGCAAAAGGAGATTCATATCGTAATACTCTGTGGGTAAGGAAAGTAAATCACAATTTACTGAAACTGCAGGAAAGTTCTCAGTTTTCAGGATAATAAAAGGCATTTACGTAGCTACAGGTTTTTTTTTAAAGCCAATCAAAAGCAACAGCCAGAAGATGTTCCTGCGAAAATGTAAAACGTGCCAGAAATGTTTCTTGTTCCAGGTCTACCACCACTTTGGGGAGGGGGGGGAGGAAGCACAGGATGGCCCAGGCCCCATCTGTTGACTTGGGATCAAACCCCACCAGACTTCAAAGGGAAGCCCGGGACCCCCTGCAGCTCTGGAATCCAACTATTTCCGGTGGTGCAAAAGGAGCCAAGGAGACCCCCAACCTCTCCTCCCCCCTGCCCTTCAATTCTAAAGGGCCCCTTTTTCGGTGACATGTCAGGGGGGTGAACAGAGAACTGGGTTGTCATTACACCCATTGCTCAAATCTTTCATGGGAGACCTGAGGTAGAAGTCACAAATCATCAGACACCCATAAGACAAAGAGGCTGCACATCTGAAAGGGGGCAGGATGGAATCTAAAGATTTGTTTCCAGAGCTAAACAGGAAAATGAATCCTACCTTTCATTCTGTCAGATGCAAACAGACACACTGTTAACAGATGCCATAAAACTGGGCATTAGGCATAAAAGTCCTTATGCAGGACACACATCGGATCTTTCCTGCCTTAGTTAAAAAACGGGGTTGGGGGGGGGAGGGAAGCATATCAACAGAAGAACAGCAAGGAGTCCTGGAATTTTCTTGCCTTCCAACTGTCCAAACATGAAGTTCTGCAGGGGGGGGGGGGGAGAAGAATCAAGCTAAGGTTCAGAAAGTAAAATGTATTTCAGGAGAGAAGAAGGGAATCGCTGTCATTTCTCTAAAGCGCCAACTACTTTTCTTCATACGTCTCCCGTTTCATCATTCAGGTAACAGCTGCCCAGGCAAAGAGACCGTGACAGGGTCCCCTTTTAAAACTTTAAGAGGATTGTCTCACTTGAAAGCAGGCTGACATGCGCCTACTTTATGTTATCTTTTTCTTCTTCTGCCCTATCCTCCAATCACTCAGGGCTTCTAGAATGAAAGCTTAAGCAAAGCATTGGAGAAATCTGCTCCTAACTCTGACTCTGCAACTTTACAGTTGGGACTGAGGTGCTTTCAGGAGAATTTTTCTGTAGAAAAGCTATGGGAAAACAGGGATTACCGGCCAAGTGTATGTGGCTCGGATTCCTGAGGAACCTCATCTGCTGTACCATCATGCCCCAAGGAGCTCAGGACTGCCCACCCGCCATCAAGGGATCTGCCTTTCCCCAACAGGATGATTTCATCATGTGCCTTTTGTACGTGTTGCCTACTTCAAGGCAGGTTACACAATTGGGTGCTTTTGAAACAAAAGCCAGAAGAGATCCTGTTGAACCATCAACATAAATCACTGAGAAGAGAAGAGGAGGAGGAGGAGGAGGAGGAGGAAAACAGGAAACCTGATTCATGAGGAACAACAAGTCCACCAAGTATTTCTGAGATTAAAACACAAACACATTGCTATTTAAGGAATGGAGAGAGCAGAGAGCTGTAGATATGCGAAGAAGGCCTCAAACCATTCCAGCCCTGAAATTATGCTAATATCATCACATTGCCCAATGTAGGCTTCCTATCAACAGTACAGCAAAGAGTCAAGTAGATAAACACAAACAGACTGTCTGGAGAGGAATGGAGTTGCAATTCAACGTATCTAGATGGTGCAAGGATGGGGAAAGCTAGATTACAGAGAGAATAAAATCAAATTTCCATACCCAGAGTTTTCTTGGGGTGCAGAGTAGGACCACTGCAGATCTTACACACTGCTGTGGAAACAGAGAAGAAACCCCATTTCATACTTCTCTTGATTTTACAGGGTGTAGAGCCATGTTTATGATAGAGGGGATGTGCCACAGGAAAAGATTTCCCAAATGCTAAATGACAATTCACTCATGTTAAAATAAAGCTTACAAAATTCAGAACAGTTGCCTTGCACTAAATGGTATTGTGAACAATCTGGACATTGCAGGCACAACATCTCCAGACAATCCTTGCTCAATGATCTTGCATTAGGACATATTAAACTCTCCGCTTTATTGAAATGAAAAACAGGAAGTGTTTGCAAATCATTCCAAAGTACCCTTGCCTTACTGAAGTGCCAACTCTGTTTTTGGTCAAAAGGACTGTAGCAAACTGGCTAAAAAAAGGGCAATTTTGTCAAGAGTTATCTGTAACATTATTGATTCAACTAAGGCTATAGAGTGTTCAAGTATTCAAGACACAAATGTTGCCAAGCCAGCAAGCAATAACAAACAAACAAAACCCTAAACATATACCTGGAATTGGATGTTTGACATAATCTTTTTTTTACTTTTGTCCCCTGAAATGCAGAGTTCATGTAGCATAAAATATACTCAATTTAATTAAGGAGTTAATTTTAATATTCTACCTGCTAAACCAAGGAGGCATAGGGGATAAAAATCAAGATGTTGTATACTAAGCCGAACAACGAAAGTTCTGTTTGCTTGTTCTCTGCTTCATTTATGCAAGAACAGTTTCATTCTTTAATTGCAGATTCAGAGAGCTGACTAAACCTCATAAATCACAATAGCCCAGAGAAGCTATTATTTACTCTTTCAACTCAATAAGTTCAAGAGGATACCAGCCTCATGGACCAGTGAACATCGTCAAACAACTTTCAAAACATGAGTATAACTTTAAAGAAGAAATGAATTATATTATAAAGAAGACCCAGACAAGACTGTATGCAATTTAACTCCACTTAACTCCCTTAAATAAGCTGGCAACTACAATCGGGGGAAGAAGGTGAGTCGGTTTTTTGAACCTTTATAAAGGAGTTAAAGAGTGTCTGCCTACACATGAAGAACATTTTCCATTTCTTCTTTTCTTCATCGCAAGGCATGCAACAACAATTAACCACTAAAGTTGCTTCCAAAGTCATAAAAGTCTCCCCCAAGCATGTTGTGAAGCTACAGAAACTACAGGGGCATTGAGCATGGGAATCCTTTCTGGCTACTAAAAACTAAGTTTGAAAACAAATACTTTCCATCAGCCATTTATGTCAGTGAGGCTGGCTTAAGCCAAGTGAGTTAAAACCTGAAATTCAGGAGAAGTGAGGAACCGGCCTAGAATTCTGTACTTTTCCACTGCCACTCCTTCCATCTTCCCAAGGTCTGAAAGCATGCAGGGGTTAAGGGGAGGGGGGGCGATGCCCCAGGGCCCTAGGCAGAAGGATAACTGAAATTCCCTCTCCTCACAAATGGCCCTGCTTCTGGCAAGCAGCTCACACTCAGAGGGATGCGTGGGAAAAGCAGAGAGGGGCCTCTATTTTTACTGTAAGCAATGCCGATCACCCAACTCTGTAGTCACTTGGAGAGCAACAGGATGAAAAGATGACATTCATGGCAGGGCTTGTTTCATACCTTGGGAAGGCTTGTGCTTCACCCTCCCAGCTAGGAAGGGAACTGGTCAAACTTGCAAGTCAATGTTTCTGCACCTTAGTCCAGCTGCTATAAGCCATGGGCATCTCAGGTTTGGAGCATAACTTCTCTAACTGACCTATGGTCCACGGAGCAGATTCAGCAGACTGAGTTTCGCTAGCCCTTTCTGTGACCTCGACGGGCAAACGGTTGAGCAATGTCTTTGGTTCAGGGTAGCTAAGAACTGCAAGCCAAGCTGTGTTTAGGGAAATGTGTGACTATTACTAATCTTCATCAGATCAGCTTCCAAAGAACCCAGGAAAATAGTTTCAAGATGCAGCAGAAATCCTGCATCTTATGGGAACACAACAGTCAGTTTCTGTGTTTGTTGGGCTCCGAGTTCACCTCCTAAAAAAGCGCCCTCTTACTATGCTCAACAAGAGAGGAACCAAAAATAACTGTGGCCAATAAGGAAGGGTTTGCTTGATGGATTCACACCACAGCTCTGATGTCGCCCTGGGTAACCTATTTAAGTCACTGAGAGGCAGCCTTTCCATGCCTTCCAGGGAAGCTCACAAACCATCAGGCTCATAAAGTGGATTACAACTGCTTTCCCATAAAGTGAATTAATATATTTGTATCACATATATGCTGCGATGAATTAAAAATTAAAAACAAAAGATGAATAAGTTAAACAGCAAATGAAATAATAGCAAGTTAAAACGAAATTAAACACAGGCTGCCTTATAACTATGAAGTGCCAGTTTCTCAGCTTTGTGACTGAGATCCAGATTTCATGTTGTTCTGCAGATGTGATACAGTGTAGTATCTACAGTTCATAGCAAACATGGTCTTTGGCCATATTGGCTGGGAACTAAATGTAATATATAGATGTACTTATGCCAATATATGTGTGTGTGTGTGTGTGTGTATGTATGTTTATGTATATGTATGTGTGTGTGTGTATGTATGTGTGTGTGAGAGAGAGAGAGACCTCCAATTCCTATGCAGCTGCAGAGACAACATTACAACACCAACCTGCTTCAAATTAACATTTCATCAAAGCACAGCAGCCCATGATGATGGCAGATGAGATTCTGCCAAAATGTTGCTACAACTTTAAAAGCACAACTACAATGATGTGGGAAAATACCCGAACTAAGCTGAATGCTATATATATATATTTATTTATTTATTTTGTCATATGTACATCTATATATTACATTTAGTTCCCAGCCAATATACAAACACACACACACACACACTATATATATATACACACACACATGAATGAGACTTCATCAAAACGTTGCCTAGATACTTCCAATCTTACGCGGGAGAAAACCCGAATAACCAAAGGTGTGTGTGTGTCTGTGTGTCTGTGTGTGTATATATATATATATATATATATAAAAATATCACATGTGTTATTTTACTCTAGAAAGCTGCAGACAAACCAAAATACTCATTATCTACAAGTCAAGACTTGAACATTCATGTTGTGTAGTTAGACTGGTTTATTTGATCCCAAGGCAAATGGCACTATTCTTCCCCATGAAACTTACTTGCAAGACGTCAGTTAAGATCAGAACGAATGAAAGGAATCTGAAGACATATCGCTAAATGATGGGAGAATGCTTCCCGTTTTAATTCAAAGGCTACAATTTGCCACACACATATGTGGCAATTACTTCCATTAAATTCAGTGGGGTTTAATTCTGAGCAGAAATAGTCTGTTAATAACATTACAAAAAAATATGTATTCCAATTATATGGCAATGTGTTTACCTTTCTCCAACAACAATAAAATACAGACAACCCATTTCGTCGAAACCCCACAATGATTTTTTTGTAATGTATTTTGACCTGGAAGCTGCTAAACTGCCAGACAAAATAATCACCACAAATTTCCATTGCAACAACCCTGAAGTTATTAGGGTTACAGTGTCAGTCCCCACATATGATCAGCCTTTCCTACCCGCAGAAGAATTTTGACACTCTCCATGGGGCTGTTCAGGAGAGCTACATAAATTTAATCTCATGCTTGGCTGACCATGCCTCACATATTTCAGTATAATTTACTCCCAGGTAGGCTTCCACAGAGTCAATTGACAATTGAACATTTCTAAGTGACGCAGAGGCAGTTCGTACACATTAAGACTCCTAACTAACTTGGATGCACAAAAAGGGCACGCACTCCTTTTCAATAAAGTTATCCTAACTCTCTTCACTTGGCTTTCTTTTCTTAAGGAAAAAAAGGAGAAGAGAATCCAGGAAACCCCAATCATAAACCCACTGCACAGATTTCACAAGCTCTGAACCAGCATGCCAGCCCAACTTACAACCAGCCTTCTTCAACACACCACCTCCAGAAACAAGAGGCCAACAACTCGCAAAATTCCAGCACTATCAGCGGAAATTCTTAGCTAATCTCCAAGGCTGAGCAGGGCCAGAAGAACCCATTAATGCTTGGATGGGAGACCACAAGAAGTATCAGAGCTGCAGACTAGACTAGAAAGTAGAACAAAATAAATCCCAGAACAGCAGAACCTACCTGTCTAAGAAGTTAGGTGTGTCTCCACAAAATCACTTAGAGTTGATTTATTATTTCATCTTTACTTAGTTCTAATCCTCTTAAAAGGCACCAAGTGAAGGAAGGTTACTGTACCCAATGCATCTATAACCAAAACTGTTCTGGAAATTATCTCTTAATTGCAATCAGCCACTATTTTTTAATATTGGCATAAATGTAAGTGCATTTTCTCAACTGCACTGCTGTACAACAGGGAAGAAACCAAATTTCATCACTGGAGGTCCCTGTGTATTAAAATGTTAAACTCATATTTATACAACATTCAAATATCTCCCAAACTACACAGACTTCTAATAAAATGTTTTAAAATTCAGTAGTTTGGTAAAGAACCCAGAACATTTGCAAGAGCTGAACAAACGATTCAGAAAGGAATTATGATCTGCTGATGTGCACAATGCAACAGAAAATAATAGAAAAATAGACGGAAAATTATTGAACATCAGACCTCTCCTTTCTGACAATTTTGATTCCAATTGACAAAGCAGAAGGAGAACATGTATTTATTTCCCAGCTACTAACTGTTCTGGGGTTGCTGGAACAACCTTGGATGACAAAAAAGAAAGACCACTAGATTTCACTGCCATGAATAAAAATAACTGCTGCTCTCATCCTAAATGAAAATGACAAAAAAGGACTAAGAAAATCCAGGGTGCTAGGATCTGACCTGCGATACACATCCTTTCAGAATGACTCCTTCACAAAGACCTCCCCACCCAACACAAAACACAGTCCCGATTGCAGGAATTCCCAGCTCCCAAAGACTGCACAGATTCACCGGTGTCTGAAGCACCAAAAGCCGTCTGCATTTCAAATCTGATTCCGGATTTGGAGAAAAGAGAAGGCAGAGACTCTCAGGAATCTTGGTTGTGTCACCCATACCACACCTTAGGCCATTCTCCACCCTGTGTGTGTGTGTGTGTGTGTGTGTGTATTTCAGATAAAGACAAATATCTCCCAGACATGCAGAGAAGCTCCCATAACTCAAACCGACCACTTGATTGACACCTTTCAGATATTCAGGAGCTCAAACACCGGCCTTCTTTCCTTTTTCACACACACAACTGTCCCCAGCCCACCCCCAAATTCTTCCCTTGTGGGTCCGTTTTAGATAATTGCACAAATTTGGTCCCTTTTTCGCGTTGAGGCTCCATCCACTTCCAAGTGCAACAAGCACCCATGAAAAAACCACAACAATAATGGGGGATAAGCTGGTCGCAGCTTTCCGCCTATCCCTAATTCTGCCCAAAGGCCACGAGCTTCGGGGTGGGCTTGGCTTTGAATCCAAGGCACAAAAGCTGCAGGAAACTTGCCTCGGCTGCTACCGGCTCCCCAGTTTCCTCGCTACCCAAAAATTAAAAATTAAAATGAAATTAAAATGAAATGTCCTCCTCCCAAGCCCCCCTCCGATCAGTAGAGGTTGATGTACGGTCCCCCATTTGCACCAGCCAGGAATAGTTGGGAATACAGCCAAAAAAGCAAAAAAAAAAGGGGGGTTCAGCCCTTCCCTTAGACCCCCCCATGCAAACCCATTTCGAAGGGGGGAAGGGTCTTTGTTGTGGAGGGAGCATCTTTTACCCAAGGGGGGAATGAAATGGGGCGGGGAAGGGGGGAAGTCACACCAAGGCAGGGTTGACCCTATGCCCCTTTTCTGGCCACCCAGGACCCCCACCCTTCAAAAAAACCCTCTCCTTTCTTCCCCTTCCCCCCCACCCAAAGAAACCCAGAATAACCCCACACACACACAAAAGGGAGCCCTCCCCAACGCGGTTCCCCCCTTCCCTCCATGGGGTGGCACCCCCCTCCCCACCCAGAGACCGCCCCCGTCAGTGGGTGGGGTGGAGGCGCCAGCGGAAGCCCCCCTCCCTCCGCCCGCCTTCACCCAAGCCCCTGGGACAGGCCAGGGTCGGGGGGGCTCCCTTCAAAAGGGGGGGCTGCTTCTCGGGGAGCAGAGGGGCAGCCAGAGACCCCCCTGAGCGACCCTCCCCCGAAAGAGCCTCCGGGGCAGCCCCCGGGGGGCTCCTCAGGCCCCAGGGCCGCCCCCGTCTCCCTGCTCGGCGTCTCCCACCTGCTGCCGGCGGGCGTTGCTGGGCTCCGGGCTCCGGCGGCCACGGCCGCCGCCTTCGACACCCGCCGCCCACACGCGCCATCCAACATGGCGGCCCCGCCGAGGGGGGAGGAGGGAGGGGGAGAAGGGGGAGGGGGAGGGGCGCGCTCCCGGCCGGCCGGCGTGCCCACGTGAGGGCGTGCGCGCAGCCGGAGAGGTGTTCCCACCGCCTCCTCCTCGCGCAGGCGCCCTGGCTGCCGAGGAGCCCGGGATTCGCGCGAATGCAGAGATGCAAGGATGCAGCTGGCCTCCCCCGGCATCCGCGCCGGCATGCATGGGCCGCCTCATTACACGGTCCGAGGGAAAGATGGCCAAGCGATAAATAGGGTTGCAAAAGCTGCCCCGGGATGCGCTGTGACCCGATGCGCTTTTGCAATCCGGGTTTCCCAAGCTTGCATCTTTCCATTCGCAGAATTCCCCCAGCCCGGTCGGAGAACCGACCCACAGGACCGGGCGAGAAGAAGCCAGTGGGGCGAAAATGCAGCCCTGCTCAGATCCTTCTCCCACTAAGAACTGCGCGGCCAACTTAAAGCATCTCTCATTCCCCGCAAGTGGCCATGGAGATTTTCAGTCCTCCAGGTCCTGGTTCTCCCAAAGGTCCTTTTTTTTTTCCCCCAGGAGCCAACTGGACCTTCTTGGTTTTTGTTTGAAGACGTTTCACTTCTCATCCCAGAAGCTTCTTCGGCTCCCCTCAAGGAGCCCCACTCTCTGATGGAGCAACCTTCAGGGCCTGCCTGGAAGTAGCTGCTTTCACTCCACTTTGCCTCTGGGGCATCTTCCTTGGTGGGTGGGATTCTGAAGTGGGACCCCAAGTGTCAGAGCGGGACTAGGGCTCTGCTCTTTTCCTGAGGAAAAGCTCGCCTCAAAAGCATCATGCCCCAAAAGCCAACTCCTCTCGCTGGGCTGAACAGCCGTCGCCTACAGGAGCCGTTGGATAGGCTGGACTGCCCTGCAATTGTGTGTCCACGGGTGTTTCATTTGCTGCCAAGCCAGCGATATGTGCACATGGAGGCAGCATCGGAAATAAATATCTTTTATTGTGTTTGTTTCTTAGCAAATGCAGCCCAACCTCTGCCAAATCACGTTTTCTCCACCCTTTGATGAGGCTGAATCTTAGGAGGAGGCTATTGGGCTCTGGCTTGTGTGCAGTTCAGCCTCCAAATCTCAGCGGAGTTCTGTGTTAGAAGGTCTGTCTACAAAACACACACAGAGGGACACACACACATGCAGCTCCCAGTTTCCAGAGTCATTAAAGAGATCAATAGAAGAACAAAGGGCTGTGTCAGAACTGCAAAATCGGACCTCAGGATAGAAAATGGAGCATAGCCGAACAGATGCCCAGGTTAGTGTGGTAATAAATGTAATAAATCAGCATAAGGAAGGGTTCATTTGCAAACCAGAATCTTAATTTTTCACGTGCCCATTGCCTCAGTCCCAAGGCAGCCCTCTTTTTAGAGCTGACTGTTGGCACAATAGGACCAAACACGCAGCTACGCCGAACATTTGAAAATGGAGAAGTAAAAGGAAAAAAATGGTGGGTTTCTGAGGATTTCCTGGGTGTGTATAGCAGGGTGGGGACAGGAAAATCAGAAGGCCGCCTGGCTCCTGAGAGATGATGCTTTCGCTCTGGGTGGGCGTTGGGCGGGTTGCTGAGAAAGGGAGGGAGAGAGATTGATTGGCTTGGTTGGATATTTCCATATGCCAAGCAAGATAGGCAAGTAATAATTTATTCTAATTGGCACCCTGCTGCATTCTTCTGCTCTTTGATGAAAATGCCCAGCTGCTGCCTCTTCCTCCCAACACCTGGAGGAACCAGTGGTTAATGGAGGAGGAGGGAAGGCCTCTCTTCTGCAGTAGCTTATTACTTTAGGAAGTTCAAGATGCAAAGACCACGTCTCTCTTTGATGATAAGGCAAATCTCAGCAAGCTGGGCTTGTTTTTTATATTTTACACCCAATTGGGTGCTTTCAATCCTGGCACCAACTTTGACTGTGATCTTCTTGGGCCAATGCCAGGGCGTTGGGGGCCCCTGTGTGGCCCAGATGCAACTGGGCCTTCCTCCCGTCTTAAAAAATGCCAGCCCCAGGCAGGAAGGCTAAGCCAGTTGGCTCCCCTTCACCCTCTTCAGTTCTCGGTGGATCGATTCGGATCCAGATGTTCCCTTTTCTGGAGTGACCCCCTGAACCACTCCCCTCCCTGGTTCCCCTTTGGCTCAAAGCAGCATTTGTCTGCCTCAGCTATCTTAAGACAGGTGGACTTCAACTCCCAGAATTCCCCAGCCAGCATGGGTAAGATTTGAATTCCCAGAATCCCCAGGCCGGCATGCCAGCTGGGGAATCCTGGGAGTCGAAGTCCACAAGTCCTAAAGCTGCTGAGGTTTCAGGAAAGGTGTTGACCCTTGGAGGGAGCTCTTCTGGGCACAGAGGCCTTCCCGAATCCTCCTGGATTGAGTCTGGAAAACAGGAAGCGTTTTTCACGATCGCCTTCTTTCCCAAAAGGGGATGCCCTACTCCATGCTTTCCCCCAGCCTGACCGTCATCCACAGGGCATCATGAAGGAGCTTTGGAACAGATGAATAGGCAACCCCTCCCTCGCACACACAACCAGGGGTCCCCCTTCCTGAGATTCCCCCCCTCCCTGCACACCAAGGGACCCTGGAGCATTTTAATGAAGGGCTGGCACACCAGCTAATCTCCCTCCTGCCTCTGCTTCCTGGGCTATGCATATTTTCGAGTGGGGGTGTCGGATCCCACATGGATCTCCTGGAAGTCTGCCAGCATTTATGCAGGAAGAGCCGGATCTGCTGAGATGCACTCACCAGACGAAGCATCCCGTTGCAGTGCTCTCACTTGCAGACCCCAGCCATGTGCAGACCCCTAGAACTTCTTCCAAAGGAATCTTGGGGGGGGGGGGGCTATGGCTGCCGTGTCCCCTTCTCCTGCCTCCTCTCCCCTATTTCTACACCCCTTTGCACCGTTGGAATTGCGTTCCTCTGATGCTCGGCCAAACGGGCTGTTTCCACCAGATCAGGAAAAGCAAAGGAAGCAGTAAAAAAATAAAATAAAATAAAAATAGCATGGCTGCACATGATGTGTTTGACAGCAGCCAGAAAGTATTTGGCAACTCTGTAAGACAACGATGGGAGATGAAGAAAAGCAGCCTTCAGAACTGGAGACCTCTGGGGCCTGCCTGTCCCAGGGTGGGGCTGTTGCTGGAGTTGTCACTCACCAGCCGAAAAAAAAATCCATTATAAATTCCTAAATGGAAATATTAAAATCATTTGGAAAAAAAATAGAGAGCCTGTAGATGCTTTGGTTAAGATGTTGGACGGATACAGATTCTGGTTAACTCTTAGTCATGCATCACCCTTTGGGCCAGTCATCAGCTCAGCCTGCCTTGGAGGACTGTCGTGCAGGGCAAAATAGATCTTGCACTGAGCTTAGATCCATACTAAGTGCATACTAAGTAAAAAAAAAATATGCCTGTGGATACCTTTCTCCGTGAGTAGAGGCTTTGAAAGGGTTCTCCCTTCCTTGATTTGTTCCTGGCTGTCCTTTCAAACTGGAATGCCAGGCTGCAGATCCTGCCACCCACCCACCCGCTAGCTGGCTGCGTTCACACAATCTGCTTCAGCAGGTTGAGGAGAGAGGAAAAAGAATGGCAGGGGCCTTTGCTCAGCATGCTAAGCTCGGTGGGCATCGGCCAGCACGCTGAGTCAGTCAGCTGGGTACTTCTACGGTGCTGTGCCTGTCCTGCGCTGCCCAGAATGCAGTGGGCTGGGGCAGTTCGCCAATATTCTTAAACAGATAACCAGCAACCTTTAAAAAGCGAGCCTATCGGGAGCCAAACCAGGGTTTAATTCAGTCCCCAGCTTAAGGGTGAAGTGACTTGGGAATCTTATTTTTCCAGGCAGGAGAAGAACCAGGGAACCCAGCAACCTGCTCAGAGGAAGCCAAAGGGCTTCAGGGAGATTAAGGAAAATTATTCTGAGCTGCATCCCTCCATGGTCCTGGCATTTGCCAAACGAGAGTCCAAGGGCATCTACAGGGTGCCAAGACTTGCCAGCCACGTTTGGCCTGTCTTCACCTACCTATTGTACCCACCATGCTTGCCAGCCAGAAGAGAAAATGTGCTGCCTTGGAGCAAAAGGCCAGAGCAACACAGACCCCCTTGCCCAGTTGCACATCAGGAGGCCCCACACGCACCTCTGCCCAGGCGATGCCGCAGTGTTTGAAATGAGGTCAGTCTGGAAGAATGATCTCTCTCTTTCTCGCCCCCCCCTCCTGTCCTGTCAAGGGAGTGACAGGTGGGGGCTTTTAGCGTTTTCTGTTCTGGGCTTCCCAGAATATGCACCAGAAGGCAGGACAAGAAACAACAGGTGGAACCTCATCTAGGAGACAAAGCAACCTGGACCGGAGGAGAAACTTCCTGATAGCCACAACAATTAGCCAGCAGGACAACTTGCCTGCCGAAGTTGGAGATGCTCCATCCCTGGTTAAGAAGAGACTGGAGAGTCACTTGGTCTGGAATGGGGTCGGGTCTCCTGCTCTTGCAGGGGGTTGGACTACAAGACCTCCAAGGTCCCTTCCAGCTCTATTGGATTGATGGATGTGTGCACTTCCAGCCTCTGGTTAGGCAGAAGATGGTCCAAGGCCGCCTCGCCACCTTGTGGCCAAATGAGGCATTTGAGAAGGAGTTGCGCAGATGTTTGGGCAACTGGTTTGGCCACAGGGCCACTGACCCCCACTCCCCCCGCCCAGCCTCCTGAACAGCGGATGAAATAATCTCCCTGCGGATCCGTTGGGCAAGAGGGGAAGGCAGTGGGGCAGTGGGTTTGGGGGCAGCAGGACCCCCAAAACTCCAAGCTGAGGACTTTCCAAGCTCACCTTCTGCATCCATTACACAAACTCAACCAATGATTCTGCGTGGTTTTTTTCCACCTAGAAAAGCAACAGGAGCCTTTCGAGGGGGAAAGAGGCTGGCTTGGGTTGGTGGTTTCGGCCAGGGAAAAAAATAAGCCCCTTTTTGCTGGTGATGGGTTCGAGCAGATGCGCCTGCCTTGAGCACAAGCAGTGCAGGCGGCAGGAAACCTTGCGCTGGAGCCCCCTGGGAGGAGAGGAGGAGGAATCCCCCGCTGTGAGGTTGCTTTCTGCAGGTGCAGCTTCTTTCTTCCTCACCCCCTTGCATGCCCCCTCCAGCAAACATAGTCAAATTATATTTCCTGTCTCATTTTTACGCACATATTTTTTCCCCTGTTCCTTTTTCTGGCCCCAAACTACCTCCTGACCTGTGGCTGGAAGGAAAACTTCGGGGGCTGATCTGCACGGGAGACAGAAGGCAACTCGGCCTGGTCCTTCTCAAGAGAAACTTCTGGCTGCCTTTTTCAAGGGGCCTTTGTTGGACAAGCAAGTCGGGCAACTGGGCTGGAGAAGGACCAGCCCCAACATGGAGGCCCTTGCCTTGTATAACTTCCAGGCATCCGAGAAGGATGAATTGGCCTTTAAGAAGGGAGACACGCTGAAGGTAAACGAGGGACTGGGGGGGGGCGGTCAGGGCTCTCAGCAGATCAAACCTCACCTGCATTTGTTCTAAAATACCAAAAATCAGATCCAGTTGGACTGCTGAACAAAATCTGTCATCTGAAGCAAGTTGAGAGATGAGAGGTAGGTAGGTAGGTAGGTAGGTAGATAGATGATAGATAGATAGATAGATAGATAGATAGATAGATAGATAGATAGATGATAGATAGATAGAGATATGATAGATAGACTGACGGATGGATGAGAGAGAGTGGATATAGTTCTGATCCACCTTGCTAAAATTCCCCAAATAAAACAAGCATTATTCATCCTGCTTTTGCCAGAGCCTTCTGTCTCTCTAAAAAGTGTGCCCCAGAGCCACTTGGACTGCATCCTTGGGCCTCTGAGCTTCAGGAAAGCAATCTCTCCTTGAACTCCACATCGTCCTCTGGGCTTCCTCCACGGCAAGATGGCGTCTACCTACCAGGCTTTATCTCCCCCCACCCACAACTCCAACCCATCCCCTCGGCAGCCTCCTGCCCCTTTCCCCCCATGGCTTCAGCCAGAGGTTTGCTTATTCCTCCTTTTGAACCCACAGATTCTGAACATGGAAGTGGACCAGAACTGGTACAAAGCAGAGCTTTGTGGGCTGGAAGGCTTCGTCCCCAAAAACTACATCAAAATGAAAGCTCATCCGTAAGTAGCGCTTTCTTCCCCGCTTGGGCAAGACAGAGGAAAGTCAGCAGAGGGGGGGGTTGCCGTGGTTGATATCATCAGTTAATTCCCTCCTAGCAGGGACCTGGCCTGCTTAGTAGGACGCCATGGAGAGAAAATCAGCAAGCCTTGCTTCAACCACCCTTTGCCCATCGATTTCTGCATTTGTGTCTCTTTTCTGTGCATATAAACAAGCATACAGTATGCATAAATTAAAATGCATGGCAGTTTGTTGGTTTCATCCCATCAAGATCAATTCCAGCCACAGCAAGGATGCCAGATCTGGGTCACCGTTGGCCCCCCACGAAGCCCAAAGCAAGGCAGAGGGGCGGTGGAAAATTGCAAGAGCAACCCAGAGAGTTTTATTACAGGGCTCTGGTTGACATTTTTTGTTTTCTCTCCCACCCAACCCCTTATTTCAATATTCAAATGGGGGCTGGGGGGGAGGGTAAACCGAGCTGAGCTTCAGCCATGCGTTGCCTTGCAAAACAGGCGTCCTGAGAGAAGAAGATCAGAGAGCGAAGGCACCTGGGAGGTCTTCTAGTCTAGCTCAAGCAGGAGGGCCTGGCTGGCTGGGGAATTCTGGGAGTTGAAGTCCACAAGCCTTAAACGTTCTATGTTGAACTGTACCACATCTCCCCCACTTATATCATTCGGGACAAATGGCTGGCCAATTTCTTCTTAAAACCCTCCGGTGATGGAGCACCCACAACTAGGTTGAATCTCTCCTTGATGAGCTTCCATCCATGGCTCTTTGTCCTGCCTTCAGGGGCTTTGGAGAAGAGGTGGGCCCTTCCCTCTTCTTTGGGCCAGCCCCTCCAATGTTGGAAGGCTGCTACCCGTGTGAAGAGATGACGGTGTTCGACCTGCCTGGAGTTGAGGGCTGCTCTGCTCAGAGCGCTTTGAGGAAGAGAGATGGCCTAACCTCTGACCAGGGTCTCTTGCCCCCCCCCCCACCCTGTGGATTTCCTTCCTCCCCATTCCTTCCCCTTGTGCCTCAGCTGCCCAGCGGTTGTCCTCAGGCAGAGCCAGCCCGGAGAATCCCAGCCGGGAGCTACTTTTGCAGGGTTAGGCAGGAAGTGGCTTTCTCCTGCATGCAAGAGAGATTAGTTCCGGTTCTCACCGAAAGGAGCTCAAGGCAGAGCAATCCACTCTCATTCTGACAGAGTCAAAAATAAACCGAGGCTGTTTTCAGGAGCACCCACACCCTCTGGAGGTACAAAAGGGGAACCGAAACGTCCTTGGCAGCCCCGGTGGCTGTCACCTTTGATAGGTTGGGAACCTCCTGCCTCTGCCCCTCCAGGTGGTATTCTGGCAAAATCTCCAGGCAAGGCGCTGAAAAGGCCCTCCTCAAACGACGGTTCCGGGGCCTGTTTCTCATCCGGCAGAGCGAAAGCAGCCCGGGGGATTTCTCCATCTCTGTGAAGTAAGTCCTTTGCCTCGAGGCTGCGGGGGAGGGGAGGGGGGTCCCTCTGCTGTTGGGGGGCCCCAGAAGGACCCAGATGCGAGACTCCTGCTGCGCGCAAACGTTGCCGTCGGCTGCAGCTCAGAGCACCAGAGAGAGCTCTCCACTCACCGGGAAGCAGCCGAAGCAGCCTCTCCAGGAAAGAAACCGCCCAGGGTGCTTGGAAGGAGCCAATTTCCCAGCTTTGGGAAATGAGCGAGCAATTAAGAGAATATAACTGAGGGTTCCTACCAGCGCAAAGCATGCATCCACTTCTGCAGTAAACTTAATTGGCTATTCAGTGGCAGGCTCTTTTGCTTCTAGTGGTAGCCCACCCACCTTAAATGCCTGGGAGTTTCTGGGAGCTGAAGTCCATGCATCTTAAAGTCAGAAATGCTGCTCTATGCCCCTCGGAGTCACCCAGCACCTTCCTTCCCTCTCTGTGCTCCTCCCACCCCTCTGGGGGTGACAAGTTGGGGAGGGCCCCCTCCTCCTCTGTGCACATCTGGAGGGTCCTTCTCGGTCCCCCCCACACCTGCCATGACCATCTTGGCACAAGCCAGACAAAGCTGCTTTGCTGAAGGAGGTGCCCAGGAGGGAGGGTGGCAAGAGGACACAGTTCAGGTTCATGTTCAGACTGATGCGCAGAGCCTGGCATGCCAACCACCCAGCAGGTTTTCTGTGCCAAGGGCAAACCATTAGGGAGAGAGAAACCCGGGGGGGGGGGAATGTGACTTCATCCACCCCTTTGCCAGCCTGGCACCTTTTCTTCATCTCAACCCACTTTGTATTCAAAGTCAAATCTGGGCCTTTTCTCCCTTTCTCTTTGCTTTTGTTCAGAGGTGATTCCTCTGCTTCCAAGGGACTAGAAACTTGTAGCAACAAGCCCCAAAGCTATCCATTAAACATGACAGAACTGACCTCTCCTTTATTTACCAGGGAATGGTTCTGCTCTCCGTGAGCACAGTCCTCAGCGGCTGCAGGATTTGCCCCTGGAGGGGGAACCGACCAGGCACATCAGGCCAGTGGAATGGCTTCCCCCTGTACTCACCGTGAAGGAACCCCCCTCCACTGCAGCCAGCATTCTTTAGAGGCCACAACTCCACAACTCCACACTTTGCCTTAAGTCTTCCATGCTGCTTAATGGGGTGGGAGTGTTTAAACCAGGAGTCTCCAAACCTGGCACTTCAACTCCCAGAATTCCCCAGCCACCTTTGCTTTGCTTTGCTATGCTGGCTGGGAATTCTGGGAGATGAAGCCCCCAAGTCTTAAAGTTGCCAAGTTTGGAGGCCCCGGATCTAAGTTCAAGTAGTCCTTGACTTATGACCATGGTTGGGAACCAGAATTTCTGTTGCTAAGCAAGGCAAGTAGTTAAGTGAATCATGCTCAATTTTACGATGTTTTTTGCCACGGTCGTTATGCAGATCACTGGGGTTGTTAAAGGAATGATGTGGTCATTAAGCAAACCCGACTTCGCTTATTGACAAACCGGCATGGTGGTTTGCAAACCAAGATTTCCAGCTGAGCCAGATGTGCAAAGTCATTCCAAGGGAGACGCCCAGCAAGCCTCTCCTGGTGTCGGGAACCAAGGGGTCCCTCTCCTTGACTTCCTTTCCAAGCGATTGAATGGCCCTAGGTGTGTTTCCAAAATGCCACAGGTGAGAGGCCCAGCTGTCAGCCTGCCCTTGTGTGTCCTGTCCTGTTCGAAGGGAGGAGAAGAAAACCAAGCTGAGCTGGTAGAAGAGGCCGGGATGATTCGTCCTAGATCAACAAGGGAGCTGAGTTTCCAGAGACAGCAATGAAAAGACGCTTCCTTTGTGCCCTCAATTATATGGCCAAAATGGTGACGTCATCCTGGGTGGATTGGCAAGGCCAAAGGGCTGTAGAAACCCAGTTCCATGATCCCAAGCACATCGATGTACTGAGATCTCATCACCTATAAGCCTTATTGTCTCTGCCCAGTTCCAGAAGAGGAGGTGCACCTGCCCTTCCAGAAGAAGAGGGCAAAATAGGCCCAAGCCTGAGGTCTCCTCCCCTGCTTAGACCAGAGGAACAGACCGGTTTCACCAAAGGTGCTCCAGGACCTGCAAAGTCAGGTCAACCTTTGCATGGCTCCATCCTGGTGCCTCTTTCTAAGAGATGTCAACAGGCCAGGCATCATTTCCTCCTGACCTGGAAAACCACAGAGCTTGAACTTGCTTTGATTTCTCTGCCAAAATTAAGCTGTGGTTGCTGTCTAATTTTATCATCATTTTTCCTAGGATCACGGGGTGCAGTTTTCATCAACAGGGCATAGAAAGGACAGCTCTGCAGCTTACTCTTGTGTCAGCAGAAAATAGGCAGGTGGCTTTTGAAGAACTACCAAGGGTAGGAAGCAGCTTTGCGTGGTATCTTCTGCCATTTTCACATGATCCAGAAAGGGATCTGAGTCAGATTCCTTCTCCTGCCCAACATGCTGGCTTCCATGTGGCCAGCATGGCTGAGAATTAAGAGGACTACATTCCCAAAATGTCAGGAGTGGGTTGAGGAGATTGACATAGGATCATGACGGGTAAAGTGGCTTCTCCTGGAGTCCCGTTTGATTCTTCCTTCACATGGTGGGTCTCCAAAACCCAGGAAGGCTTTAACCCAGTTGTTGTAACTTAGGATCTCTTTAATGTTCAGGGCGGAATATGGAAATTTCTGCCTGAAAGAGAGCTGTGTCCCCTTCCCAAGTGTCCTGATGAAGAGAGGTTGACCCAAACCCATCTTGAACAAATCCATCCATTGAAGTTCTGTAGCTTTCCATCCTGTCTGGGCAGCTTACAATTCAACACGGTCCATTTTTCTTCTCCTACAGTTGGGTCTCCTTCAAACCAACCCTCAAAGCTTTCTGAATGGCTTCCTCCCCTACCCAGCAGGCCCCATCCCTCCAACCATTGCCCCCCCGCAACGACACAATGCCTGCTGCCCCACCTCCAGGTTGTTCTTCTCATCTCAAGCATCGGCACCCAGAACCAAGAAATGTGCTTCCTGGCACATTGCCTAAATCAAAACATTGCTCAGACTCTCTGGGGTGTTTAATCTGCGACTTTGCGGGTGCAAGTTGTCACTTGACACAGGAGCTGTGAAAGCAAAGCTGTTTTCCCATCGCCTCTTTGTGTTTATATCAGCTTTGTGTCTCTCCTGTTTCAGCAGCCGAAAGCTTATGAGGCAGAGTGATGAGAACAGGGTATAATTATGGCTTAACCCCAGTGCTGGAATTGCAAAGGATGGGACTTTAAAAAAAAAAAGGCAATTTGCAGCTGGGCAACTAAATTGCCAAATAAAAGTTTCTTTTGGAGGTGATTTGGAACTTCCCTGGGCATTTAGAAGCAGAAGGGTAAAATTGGACCAAGTTTCTGGCCTCTGATCATTTTCCAAAGGTGGCAATTTTGAGAGGGGTGGACTTCAACTCCCAGCTTTCCCCAACCAGTATGGCTTGCTGGGGAATCCTGGGAGTTAAAATCCACAAGTCTTAAAGTTTGGAACATGCCTTTGGAAAATATTGGGTTTAACTCTGGCAATTCAGGAGACCGCCGTCAAAGGCACCAGTTCTCCACCATCTCCAGAGGTTTTTGGCCTGTGGCTGTCAACTGTTATTTTGCCCCAAGAAAACCAAATGCAGCAGTTACCTGGCTGGAAATAAGGCCTTTTGCAGTTATATTAGACACACAACACCGACTGTCATCAACCCCACCTGGTTGTCCACCTCACATCTCGCATACTGAGACCTGGGGAAGGTTGGCAAGCAAGTTGCACACAGAGGGTGCGCTTTTTGTGAGTCAAGGCTGTGGGGATTAGCAGGAGCTACGGAGGTCAGCCTGCAGGTGAATTGCTCTTATTCCTTTTTTTGGGGGGGTTTAAAGGAAGCCTCGAGTCCTCAGCACAAGAGCCAAGGAGCCTAGTTGGGAGAGCTTGGGCGAGGTCCCCACCGAGAGGCCAATGCCCTCACTCGTGCCAAGTTGCGTCCTTCCTGTGGCAAACAGACTTTAAATAAAATGATTAAAATAGATAAAATAGATGCAGAAAACTAAGTTGCTTTAGTAAGGCGGAATATCAGCATTGGAAGGGACCTGAGAGGTCTTCTGGTTAGGCAGGAGAGCCTTTACGGTCTCAGACTAATGGCTGTCCAAACTGATGGACGGGGGAGACTGTATGGTTATCCAGTCTATGCGGTGGACACACGATAAGGAAGGTCGCCCTGCTTCTCTCTGGTCCATGAAATTATTTCCTAGAACCATCAACCTGGAGGGCCGTTGAGGCCATCAAGCCAACCCCTGCTCCGTAGAAGAAGCCCAATCCACCACCCAAGTGCCCGGCTGTGCTCCAAGCACCCAAGCGCTCTCCTCCTCAGCCCTAAACTTCATCCACCCTCTGCTTCCCTCCTAGCTGCGGAGACCAAGTGCTGCATTTCAAAGTTCTCCGAGATAAAAGGGGCAAGTACCACCTCTGGGAGGAGAAGTTCAACTCCATCAATGAACTGGTGGACTTCTACCGAACCACCAGCATCGACAAGAAGAGGCAGGTCTTCCTGAAAGACCATGGAGAAGCCGAGGAGGTAAGGAACCACCCAGCCTCCCCTCGCTTTTTCCCCCGTCCTGTTGTAACTGAATAGTCATAAACAAGTGGTTGGCAAGTCACGGGCTACTTGGAATTGCACCCCTTAATTTAGAAGATGGCCTCTTCTGGAGCCTCCCTTGACCTCCTGGGCTCCCACTGCCCACCAAGCCAAGGCTGACCTTGGAGAACATCTTGCCTTGGAAGCTTCTAACCAAGTGGACAAAGGCATCCCAGATCTTCTGTCTCACTGAATGATCCCCAACCTCTCGCTCTGAGAAAGAACGCCCTTCTCATCCCCCACCCCATTCAACCACAGAGCTGGGACAAGGGGGGGAGGAGGAGGGAATTGCTAACAAGATCCCATATTTCCTTTCCCCTCTTTCGCCCGCAGCCCAGGAAGCCGACGTTCGTCCAGGCCCAGTTCGACTTCTTGGCCGAGAGCCCTTCACAGCTGAGCTTCTGCAGAGGGGATGTCCTCAAGATTCTGGACTGCTCGGACCCCCACTGGTGGAGAGGGAAGCTCGGGGTGAAGATGGGCCTTTTTCCTCGGAACTACGTTTTCCCCCTGCGCATGTGACCTGCCTGGCTCACTCAACCATCCCTTCTGGACCTCCCCTTCTCTTGCACGAAGTCAGCCCATGTTCTCACTCGGCGACCCTCAACCAGAGCCAGGCAAAACATTTCATTACTTTCACACTCCGACCTTAAAAGAGGAACCCCCAGATGGCCATTCAAAGGCTGAAACTTTGGGGCTCGTTGCAGGCTGAAATGCTTTGCAGACCGATCCCCATCACTCACCTGGAGCCCAAACAAACCTCTGGAGTTTTCTAATTATTTTGCCTTATAAAACAATGTATTTCTAGCCTTAGAACCGCAGTGCAGCTTCAATCAAAGCGCTGTCCTAAGTCAGCCCTTCTTCACAACTGCCTTATGGTCCAACCATCTGATGTTTTCAAAGAGCTGCCTGAATTTACGTGCTGGAATGACCTACAGCGAGAAATCTGATCTGCTGGTTCCTACCACCCCACATTGGTAGGGGGAAAAAAACTACAGTTCCCAGCATCCCTTGACAAGATGTGTGGACCGCCAACTTACAGTGGAGGGGTCCCCCCTAGAGATGCCCTGCAGAGCATGCTGGCCAGGGAATTCTGGGAGTTGAAATCCACCCATCTTAGAGTGGCCGAGGTTAGAAACATGGCTCTGGATGCTGTCTTGGTCTCAGAGCCCTCTTGACTGCCACAGAAGATCTGCTGCAAACCTTCCGGCATGCACTGGGTGTCCTGCTGAGCTTTGATCTCACACCTTGGCAGAGATCCTCAAAAGTGATCCTAGGGATGCCAAAGTGATTCCCCCCAGTGGACTGATGGACTCAGGAAGCAGGTGGGGGATTTCCCTCCTCTTTCTTTCTTTCTTTCTTTCTTTCTTTCTTTCTTTCTTTCTTTCTTTCTTTCTTTCTTTCTTTCTTTCTTTCTTTTTCTTTCAGCGTTTCCTTTTCCAGTCCAGCTCTCTCTGCTGCGTAGTCCTCTTGGTCAGCTGCCAAGTGCCAGGAATGAAGGCGCTGATGATCACCTAGCAAGTCAGAAAGTCCACCGGTCCCCTCCTTGGCCTTCCGCTGCTCCCCTAATCGTTATGAGACCTGCCCTAATCCAGGTGTTTGCTCAGCTACCTGCAGAGGTGCTCCCAAAGCTTATCAAGACTGCCTGGGGCTGGAAGGCATTTTTCCACCTGGCAGGGCTCCCTTGCTGGGGGCCGGCCACCATTCAGCCTCCAAGTGGCCCTTGGACCACCCCAGGGGCCCTCCAAGGAGATGGGGCCACATTTGTCTTCCTAAGCTGCTCTTATCTGCCAGACACAAGTTTCCAAGATTGATTTATTGGGTTTTATCTTCTGTGCCACTAGGCGACTTGAAGAGGCGAGCAAAGTGGCTACCAGGACTAACAAACTGAACGCCTCCCCCCCACCGCCCCCAAGTCATTTCTTTCATTCCTAGGGGAAAAAAAATCTCTTGATGAAATAAAAGTTTTCCTTTTAAACCCCCAAGTCCCTTTCGGAGAAATTTTCTTCAAATTCTTCTTCCAAAAGCCCCTTTGCTTTGTTAAGAACCCCCAGGGTGGAAATCTATTGAGAAGCACCCACCAAACCCCCTCCCCTTTAAGCCCCCTTGGAACGCAGCCCTTCCCTCCCTCCGAGATCACCCTTCCTGCCCCCCCCCAAAGAAACCCCTTCAAGCGAAGTAAGCGTAGAAAAAGAGGTTGATGCAGAGGAGGACCAGGGCATTGGCAGAGCAGACCTGAGACCAGAAGCCGGCTGCCCTCTGCGTGCTCCAGCCACCCTTCCCTGGGGCACCTTCGGCCTCCCTCTCGGTGCAGAAGGATCCCGGCTGGGGGATTCCTGGGACAGCTGGCAGGGAGAGAAGGAGAAGCCGACAGTCAAAATCAGGGTGCCCAGAGATGGCACTCTCCCCAGACATCATTGCCACCCAACCTCCATGCGCAGGAGCAGTCCACCTTAGAGTAGGAACGCCAGGGAGAACAATCAAGGCTTGCCTCCTGCTTGCAAACCAAGGCCATTTCATGACTTGCAGGCGTCCGTCAGCCCTAGCAGGGGCTGGATGGCCTTTGGGTGCCCCCCACCCAATGTTAGCCATTCACTTTCTGTCCCTGGGAGGCTGGCTCTGCTTTTTTTTGGCCTTCATCCTCTGAGAAGAGCTGGTTTGGCATCAACTCCAGGATGCCAAGAGGAGTTTGGCTCCGGCCCAGAGACCCACCGTCTTTCCCCAGGCCAGGCAGGGACGGGGCTCCAGAGAGGTGGGCAGATGAAGGCACCTCCAGGGACCGCCGAGTCCACCAAGTCACGTCCTTTATCTACAGTGGTTTCCAAAAGAGGAAAAGAGAATTGCGACAGCTGATAAAACATGAACCCTGACTCTTCCCTTTCCTTCCCCCTCTCTCTCTTCCCTTCTTCACCCATTTACTTCCTCTCCTTACCCTTTTCTTCCCTCTCCCCCTCCCCTCCCCACTTGTAGGGGGTATCTTGCCTGGGGCCCTAAGAAGAGGACTGTTTGGGGGGAGGGGCGGACGAATTTCCAGCCCAGAGCATCCTTCTGACGGCCCCTTCCACCTTCTATTTTTCCTCTCCAGAGCCAAGGGACAAAAGCCTTCACCCCCCCCCCACTCCATCCTGGAAACGGACACGAAAGCCCCCAGACCCAGTCCGGGAAACCTGGCTGGTTCCCCAGAGTGGATTCCAGGACCGGCTGTTTCCCAGCACTTCTAGGGGGGCAAAAGGCTGCCGTGTTTGGGGAGGTGGCTGTTTCTGAAGGCGGGGAAGTGGCAGGGGGGGACTCACTGCTGGGAGGGGCAGCTTTGCCCCCCTCTCTCCCTCCCTCCCGCCAGCACAGGAATGCAGGACCGGCTCACCCATCCTGCTTAGCTGCGGCGTGGCCGGTCGGAGGCCCTGAAGCTCAGCGTCCTCAGCCCAGCGGCTTCTCAGTTGTGGCTTCGGCTCAGCCGGAGACACAACCCAGCCCTTCTCTGAGTCAGCCGGCAGAGCAGCAGGCCTGCATCCAGCCTGGAGATCAAGTTCGCCTCTCCCCCTCCCAGCGGTGGGGCCAGGCGAAGCCCCCAATTCTCCCCCCTGACCCCCAATGCTCTGACGCTAACCCCGTCCTTCCTGGCCCTCCAGTTTGGAAAGGGGGGGGGATTTGGCCCTCCCTGGGGCACCTCTGCGGATGCCCCCAGCCATGCCCTCCAGGGGCTGTGCCACCCCACCTTTCCAGACTCACCTGGGCTTCAGACGGGGGCGGCGTCAGCCAGCTGATGCCCACCATGCTGGCCGCAGTCAGGAGACACAGGAGGGGAGCGAAGTGGAGGTAGTGCAGATCCCTCACAAACGGAGGCCGATGGTCCAGGACGCCGCAGCGGGGGGCCGGGTAGGCGAACTCCAAGGCCATCCGGCTCAGCCCCACCGCCAGCCCCACTGCCAGGCCCCAAAAGGCCCCCTGCATAAGGAGACCAAGGCCGTCTAGACCAGGGGAGTCCCCCTCTGGCAACCTCAAGGCTCCCAGGATGCCCCGGCCAGCATTCCCCAACCAAGGCTACGGTAAGGGTCATTCTTTGGGGTTCATGCACCTTTCTCTCCAAATCCAAGTGAGCCACACATGGCCTCCCCAAGGCCAGCGTCCCATAACGACCGTCCAACCCACCACAAGGCCCTCCTGAACCGGGAGGGATGGTTTTGTACCCTGGCCAGGTGTGCAAAGGGCTGCAGGGATTGGTTTTGCCTCCCCGAGCACCACTGGGGCAGCCAGAGGTCCAGCGCTGTTGAAGACAACCAAGGCACACGCTCACACATACACACAAAACACCGAAGTCACCTGCTCGTTGGCTCTCTTCCAAAACACGGCCAGGAGAAAGACGGCAGTGATGGGAGGGGCCAGATAGCTGGTGACCGACTGGATGTAGATGAAGAGCTGACCGCTGTTGGAGCTCTGCAGGATGGGCAGCCACACCACACTCACCGCCACCAGGACGACGGTCACCACCCTGCCAAAGCAGCAAAGACACAGGTGCCCTTTGCCCTTCCCATCTGCCCCTGCTCCCCTCCCCCCTTTTCCACCTCCAGAATCACCCGGAGGGGCTACAAAAAGGGGGGGTCACAGCCGGATCCTCGAAGGTGGACTTCCCTAGGGATTCTGTCCCATCTGCCGGAAAAGATTGAGGGGTCTGTTGTCCCTGTTGAGGATCATTTTTGTTCCTGGGATGGTCATTGACTGCAATAAACCTCCTTCCCTTCTTTCTTCTCCTTCTCCTTCTTCCTTTTTTTCCCTTTTCCCTCCCTTTCTTCTCTTTCCTTCTCCTTCTTTCTCTCTTCTTTTCTTCCTTCTCTTTTTTCTCCTTTCTCCCTTTTCTTTTCTCCTTTCTTCTTTCCTTCTCCTTCTTTCTCCTTCACTGCTTCCTTCTCCTTTCCTTTCCTTCTCCTCCTTTCTCCCTTTTCTCCACCTTCCTGATTACAAAGGTTTCCCGCAACCCAAATAATATTTGAACGCCATCGAGCAGCACTCCAGCCTCACTGAAACATTCGCTTATTTTAAGGTTTCTGCTTCCTTAAGGTTTCACGTTCTTCTGCAAAACCAAGGATGGTCTTGAATGGCTAAATAAGGGACACGACCCAGCCAACCCTGAACCCCCGACATCCGTCCCAGGAAGGAGAGGGAGCTTGGCAGGCAGCCTAGAGAACCAACTGATAAAACGGGACCTGAATCCAACCCAGAAGTGTAATTTGAGAAAGCGTCTCCGAAATGACCTCCCCATGTTGTCTGAGAAGCAAAGGGGGAGGGGGAGGTGGAATGGAAGCTCTTGCCACTTCCTGTTCTTCCATCCTTACAATCAAGGTGTCAGTTTCCCAGCCTGGACTCCCTCAGAGGGTTGACACACCCTTCTGAGCACACCTACGTCCCCTTGCAACCCATCATACGATGCAGGAACGGATTTTGCAAGCTTGTGGAAACTCAGCTGAGTCACTCTGGATTTCAGGGGCAACCCTAACCGAAGCCACTCATGGCACCCACATTCGGAAGTGACGGTGTCACCTCTTTCTCCCAAGCGTGATGGCCCGAGAGTCACTGTGGAAGGAATTCAGACGTAAAAGCCTATCAACACCTCTGAAGCCATCGCTCAACAACGCCCCAGCCAGGAACGGTGTCTCGTGGCTTATGACCCCCACCAGGAGGCACACCAAATTCTGGGAAGCCACCAAAAGAAAAGGGATTCCACTCCCACCATGCAAAACCCACAAATCCTTGCAATGCACCATCAGCCCTGAGAAAAACCATGATAAATAGAAGAAGCAGCAAACAAGTCCAGGCACATAATTGTGATAACTCTTTATTTTTACCTCGGGCCAAAAAAGCCAATCAGACCTTAATTAAAGCATCCCCTTATTCTGGTAGCTCTCCTGGGGGAAAAGAAGGAAGGTTGCTAAGGAGAGAGATCGCAGAGACATAAAGTCGATGCTGCCTTTTCAAGTTGACCTTGAAAAAAATCAGCATTTCAGGGAAAGGGCTTCCGCCCCGAAGCCCGGCATGGAATTTTAGGAACTGCAAAAAGGGAAATGATGGCAGGGTGAGGCGAGTAAGTGAGAAATGCTAAACATCATTAATGCAAACATAATGTCTTTGTTATCTAATTTTGAACAGTCACCTTGGCGGCTTCCTGTTCTATGGAAAGCAGGGCCAGGGAGGGCAATCGACAGAAATGCTTTCCCCGGTTCCTGAAGCAATTAGGCAGTTAACTTTTTAAAATTTTCACTTTTCGGACATTTACATGCCTGGATGTAGGCTTTTGTGGAAGACTAAAGAAGGTATAAACCAGCCTTTCTCAACTTTAAAACGCGTGGACTTCGACTCCCAGAATTCCCCAACCAGCCACAGGAGTTGAAGTCCACGGGTCTTAAACTTGCTAAGATTGAGGAGTTTTGGTACACATGTTTAGCAAGAAAGGAGGCTAATTGGCAGGTGAACGTTTGCAGTCCAGCACACCTGGACAGTGTTGGGTGGAGAATCTTCTCAAAGGCTTGACAGCTTCATAATTCGGATTATTACTGTTCCCAGCCGAGGATGAGAAAGGGCCACACAGGCTTTTTAATTGACCAGCTGGGTTAGCCAACCCCGCAGGGCTGTCCTCAAACAGCCGCCACGTCCTGGGAAAAGGCGCTTTGGCATAACTGCCCATCTGTCTCCAAGCCTTTGGGTGAGTCACGATTGCCGCCTCCTCCTCCTCCTCCTCCCGCTTCTTTCAAAGCCAAGCCAGGGCAGTGGCCCAGTCCTGCCCATTGCAGGCATTTTTCAATCAGCATTAAGAACAAGAAACTTCTCCAGGCCGGGGAGGTAAACAGGCAAGGAGAGAAAGACCTGAAGAAGGGCAGAAAAGGTCACTGGCCTGGTTGGCACGAGGAGGTCATGAAGTGTCTGGGGTCATCCCTGCAGGTTCCAGAGGTTGGGCCAGCTGAAGGTCCACCCCCATGAAGGATGGACTCCACAGTGGTGGGGGGTTAGGGGTGCAGGGGGCCGTGGTTCAGCATGGGGGGAGCCGCAGGTAGGTGGGAAGCCATCACCACCGTCTGGGGTCTAACCACTCAGGTCTACAGCCCCCAGCCAGCTTGCCAACCAGTGCTAAGAGGTGAGGCTTCGGATGGCTGGGAACAGAAGCAACGGGGCGGCAGAGATTCTTCAGCCCAAACGTTCCTCCTTCGGGGCCAGCGCTGCAGTTCACCAGCTCAGGAGATTGGCCCTGGAGGGCAAAGGGAATCGTGGCTGCAGAGCCCCCGCCCTGCCATGGACCCAGTCCTTGAATGACCCACTTCCCCCCCCCAGCCACCCTTTGGCTTCCAGCCCCATCCTCGTTGCGTGCCACTCCCCGGGCGGGGAGGGGGGAGGAGATGACGCAAGGATATTGATACTGCAGGCAAACGGGAAGAACCGCCTCGTCCTTATAAGGACAAGCGCAGCTTTTGGGTTACCTGCGTTACCTGCCGAGACAGGATCTCTGTTTTTCCAAGCGGGGCAACTGTTTGCTTCTTCCCCATGGCAACCGGGGACTCGGTCCCCACCTGGCAGCTTCAGCCTCAGCTCCTGAAAATTAGCTGCTCCTCCCTGGATCAAGCGAGATGCCAGAGCGCAGAAGGGCCCCTTAGGCTTCTGGTCCACAATCCAAGTCCGACCGGAGCCTCCATCAGAAGCAGGGGGCACCTCCCGAACTCTCCCCCCAACCCCTCAGTCTCCCCTGGCAGAGAGGAAGCTCCCTGCCCCCCCCCAGCCCATCCCAAATTGCGGAAACCCCCGAGGCCGAAGCAAGGGCGTGCCCATCTCCCACAGCTTTCTTTCCCCGCCCGGTTGTGCCCAGCGGGCATCCCAGTCCCTCTCCGCACATCACAAGCGGAGCGATGAGCTGCAAAGAGACGCCATTGAGTGGCGGAAGGGCCTACCTTGCCCAACGCAAACTGGCTGCGCTGGGGGGGGGTGTCCAGCCTGTGGCCACTCATGCGCTCGCTCACTCGGGCAATGGGACTGTGCCCCGCAAATCATGCCAGGCCCAGATGTGCCCTCAGCTGCCAGAGGTGGGGAATTGTGCCCCTCGGGCAGGTAGGGAAAGGAGGCCTCCTGCAGCAGCGCTGAAGCAGGGACTTCCCTTTAATTCAAAAACACCTGCACCTCATTTTCCTGCTTAAGTTTTAACGCTCTTCATGGCTCACGGCTTGCATTAGCCACAGGGAGTCTTCTACTTGCAACCATTCATTTAGCGACCATTCAAAGTTGCAGCGGCCCTGAAGAAAGGGACTCGGGAGCAGATTTCTGCTTATGACCGTCACAGCCTCCCCAAGTCAGGGGTCACGTGATCGCATTCCTTGCAATCTTTCCAGCCGATTCCCGGCAAGCAGAGTCAGTGGGAGAAGCCGGATTCGCATAAGGACTGCATGACTCACTCAATGGCTGCAGTGAATTGCTTAACAAGCATGGTTTTTAAAAAAAGGCCGTAAAATCAGGCACAATTCACTGAACGACCTCCTTGCTTAGCAACAGGAATTCTGGTCCCGGTTGTCGTCACAAGCCAAGGACTAAGCGCTCTTAAAAGGGCAGCATGAGGTTGAGATCAATGCAAGAAATCTAGGCAGTCTCACAATATTATTGGCAAAGGAAGCATACAGTGAGTTCAACAGAGACATTTCCTGACAATGATAACAATTAACCAGTGGAACTCCTTGCCAGCAGAAGTTGTGCTCCATCACTGGAAGTTTTTAAGAAGAAACTGGACAGTCACTTGTCTGAACTTGGTCTCCTGCTTAAGTAGGGGGTTGGACTAGAAGACCTCCAAGGTCCCTTCCAACTCATCACCCTGCATTGTCCAATTCATGCAACTTGAGATGGTCCATAAATCAGATTTACAGAGAAAGAAGAATAGTCACCTATGGTGAACACAGCACTCCTGCCAATCAGTCCAACATAAACTTACAGGTATTTTTTTAAAAAAACCCAATAATCCCTGGAAACTATAGAGTAGCACGCACACAGGGGGGGTTGAAATTTTGCAGGATGATAAAATCCAGAGGATGACAGCCACAACATTGGCGGCTGCTCTTCCTCGATGCCTGCTTGCCAGACAGGCTGATGAAACGGGGCATCGCTTGGTGATTCATCGTGATGAAGGTCGGTGTGCAATTCAGACAATCACCACTCGAGCTCTCGCTGTGTCATACAAACAATGAAATAATTGCTGAAGTCAGCAGATGCCGGTGAGATTGTTGAGCCCATTTTACAGGAAGAGAAACTGAGTGGCGGGTGAGACTGGAAAATTACCCAGGAGAAGAAGAGGAAGGCGAGAAGAATTCCGACCTGGGACTGAAGCCAGGTCTCAAATAGTTTTGCCCAATGTGGGGCCTTCCCTACAGACTGGAAATCCCACCATCGTTCCAAGATTGCATCCAGTATGTTTTTGGAAGAAGTACATTCACACCTCTGGAGTTGGGCCCTCCCTTTCTGGCTAATGTCATCAGGCTGAACTGCTGTTGCTTGGGCCCCAGATAAGGCAGCTAAAACACGGCTTGTCTCTTCAGCATCCCATCAAGGTTGCCTTTGACTCTTCAACTTCCCTCTTCAACATGATCCCGGGGACAAACCCCAGATGTGCCAAGCCGAATTACAGGAATTACATCCCACGTCTCTGATCCCAGTTTCCCGTTTCCTCCTCGTTGTCCAACAGCTTAACCAACATTCATAGATACCTGGTTTGCCCAGCCCTTGCTGGTTTACTCTAGACACCCTAGTTGACATTCTACCAAACTTCTGCACATGTTTAAGTTCTTCCTTCACTCCTCAAGTAGGCAGTGCTGGTTTAGCTACGAAATATGGGACAGCAGACTTAATAGGATTGTGGATTTCTCTGAAGGCCTGAGCAGAACCCACCAATATCCCATTGCTCTCACCTTCCAACCAGCAGCAGCTCCTTCTCACTGGCCTCCTGCCGGACCTTCCTCCAGATGTCCATGGTGAAGAGGGCACTGCTGCTGTTGAAGATGGACGTCAGGGAGGACATGAGGGCAGCCATCATCACCGCCACCATTAAGCCCCGAAGACCTGGCAGGTTGTGGAAAAGTCAGGTGTTCAATGCAACCCTTAAATTTGGGGAAGAGAAGGAGAGGAAGGCCACCTGGAGTGTGAAGCTGCCTCCATAAAGTGACACCACCTGGTCTTCACCTACCGCTCGGCATGAGTTCCATCACCAACTTGGGATAGGCAATGTTGGCACATCCAACTTCTGTTCCACAGACGAGAGTGCATTCCTCTGGATCAACACATCCAACAGCATCTGAAATCCACACAAACATGAGGGACCCTCAACTTACTGGGCCTCCAGCCATAGGCTGCCCCCCCCCCTTGGGGAACACCCAACTGCTCCCAAGACCCGGAAACCCAAATTCCCGCATTCGACCTTTTCTGGTATATTGTTCTGTCATATTATACAATCTCTTTGGATGCATATAATTTATTTATTTCTTGTCATGGCTTTTTTCTAATGTAAGACACTTGGTGTTCATGGGAGCGGAGTGTTTTTAAACCCAGGTCCATGAATAAACAAACAAAGAAACTGCAACTGGCTTCATTAGATCTGCGGAGTGGCCACGGGATCTGATGAAGTGAGACATAATTCTCGAAGGCTTTTCATGAAATTGTTTAGTCTGAAAATAAGGAGCTCCCAGACTCCGCCTGATAATTAACCAGCCCAAGTCATAATACTAATGGGGCCTCATTAGGGATTATTATATTAGACATTCAAGGCAAGAACAGCAACTTCCGTAGGAGCCCAACATGGCCATGGATATCACACCCAAAAAAACCTTCCCCCGCCTCCCATACGCATTGCAAGAAGGGACACACACACACACAACACCCCACAAGCAGAAGGTCTCTGAGCACCAGCTGTGGGTCAGGAGCCGTCAGGAGCAATGTGCTTGCCTTCCTGCCCTCGAACGTGGACCCTGCAACCCAAATCCTTTTGTTTGTTGTTGTTGTGGGTTGCACAGTTGGCCAGATGTTTAGGCTGGAGCTGGCCCTTTTATCCACCTAGGGAGGCCTTCTTCCCAAGGACTTGGGAGAGGGAGGAGGTGATGTTGTTCAATAACTTGCAAGGTCTCCTCGGAGACTTTTGCAATTGGCTGAAGGTCATTTTGTTATTGTCATCCTCATCCGAGTCCTCCTTATTTCATCGAGCTGCCCATTCCAGCCGCTTACCAAATACAACAGCAATTCAAACAATTAAGCACACAAAGCAAATAAAACAACACAGCCCGCATTCAGAAAAAAAAAGCCAACCACCGTTCAATCCCAAACACAGAACAGCGCATTCCAAACGTCACCCGCACCCCCAGCCTTGGGGTGTTTGGGGGGACCCGAGGATGCCACCCTGTCTCGGGGGGGGGGCTGCTCCAAAGAGGGGGGGCGATAGAAAAGGCGGTTTCCTCAGTTCCACGAGAGAGCAAGCGACCTGGAGCGCCCCCGTGGAGGGAAGAGGGGCAGAACCGAGAAAGGCCGTCCCTCCCTCCCTCCCTGCCTGCCTGCCTGCCCCTTCCCCATCTTCTTCCAGACTCTCCCGAGGATCCCTCGACTCCCTCCTGCTGTTTGCAAAGAAGGAGCGGAAACTTTGCCCGTGTTTGGAAAAGGCGCCGGCTGCCTTGCGCGCTCGGGAGGCCAAAGTCTGCCCGGCTGCCCGGCCAGCCTCTGACCCGCCCCCCGCCAGCCCCCCTCTCCCGCCGGCCTGGCCTGGCCTGGAAGAGCAGAGATCCGACTGGGGCGGTGAGTCAGTTTCCTGCCTCCCCTCCGGAGCCGGGCAGGTTTTGGCACCGGGAGAGCCCCGCGTGGGACAGGCAGGAAGGCGGGCGGGGCCACCTGGGACCGCAGGTGAAGCCAGGAGGAGGAGCGGCTTACTCAGCCGGGTCGGGACTTTTGTTCCTCCTCCTCCTCCTTTCTCCACCTCCCCTTCTCACGGGGACTTCACTCCAGGCAGACGCCGCCGGAGGTTCCAGCTGTCGCCCGGCCAGAACCGGCACCTCAGGAGCGCGCCCGGCGAGGCAGCCCAGCGGGCAGAGAAGGGAGGCCGGGAGGAAGGAAACGAAGCTCCGGAGAACAAGAGACCCGTCCGAGCCTGGGCAGGCTGAATTCCTCCACCTTTCGTCACCGGCGCCTCGGGGGATCTGGAAAGCGGAGGGTGGCGGTGAGGAGCGGGGATTACTGGAAAGTTTCTGACGGAGGAGGAGAAAGAGGAGGAGGAGAAAGAGGAGGAGGATCCGCCGAGGGAGGGAGTCCTTTGGGGAAGGGGACCGGGCTCCGGAGGCTGCTTTCCACCCTTCGTGGTCTGTTTACAAGAGTTTCGGAAGAGGAAGACTCGGGGAGCATGTGGAGACTCCTTGGTACTTTGGGTTCTACGAGATGAGATGAGGGACCAGGCCAGGAACTGGACTCTGAAGCATCCAAAACTTTGGCGAAGACTTCTCAAGAGCCTTGGAAAGAGCCGGAGAAAACTCCACTCAGGCTGCTAACTGCCCAACTCGGGAATAACCACTAAGCATCTGAGCTTGTATTTATTCTTGGAGGAGCAGATTCTCCTCCTAGTTTTTGAGCCCAACCATGGCCTTCTCCCAGGTTCAGTGTCTGGACGACAGTCACGTCAACTGGAGGTCCAGTGAATCCAAGCCCGAATTCTTCTACAGCGAGGAGCAGAGGCTGGCCTTGGAAGCTCTGGTAGCCAAAGGGCCGGACGCCTTCTACGAAGTTCTCAAGAAGGAGAGCATTCGAGACTTCCTGTCCGAGCTGGAGCTCAAAAAAGTGCTGGAGACCCTGAAAACCTACGACCCGGGTGCGGAGTTTCCCCTCAAGGAGAGGAGTGGCTGCATGGACAGTGGCAGCCAGAGCAATGACCAAGGCCCCGGGCCTTCTTTGGAATACTGGCCGGAAAGATCAGACCGATCCATCCCGCAACTGGACCTTGGCTGGCCAGAGGCCATTGCGTACCGTGGGGTGACCCGGGCGGCCGTCTACATGCAGCCACCCATTGACTGCCAGCCCCACATTAAAGAGGTCGTGCGCAAGATGATCTTCCAGGCTCAGAAGGTGAGAGGGCCGTGTGTGTGTGTGTGTGTGTGTGTGTGTGTGTGTGTGTTGGGTTAGATGTCTCAGGAGCTTCCGGGGAGGACCGCCTGGAGGGTGAGCCACCACAGAGCTGATCTGGTGTCTCAGTGAGCTCATCCGGGGCTTTGCTTATGGCTGCTTTCTGACCTGGTGGCAGGTGAGTTCCCAGGATAAGGTCCCAGAGGATGGGAGAAGTGGTGGAGCGACAGGTGGAAGAGCTAATGCTTAGAAGCCAGCATCTGTCATGCTGGAAAGATGGGGGAGATAGAATGGGGTGGAAGGAAGAGGCCCCCATCCCCAAAACATGAACCAAAACTGAGCCAAAACCTCCGTTTTTCATTCTTTCAACTCTCAGCTACTCGCCTTCCGTAACCCCAAACAGCTATTCGTGGGGAAAAGTCCTTGCACGGAAGGTGGGTTCCAAGTCTTGCTGAAAGGCTGAGGGTGGGTTTTTTGAAGCATTTCCTTTGCTTCTGGCCTCAGGGTCTCCCAGGTCTAAACATGGCACAAAACCAGCCTTGTTTGTTTCACTTAGAAAAAGAAATGGAACAGGGAGGGAATTGGATTCAGTGCAGGATGCACAGCTGGGAAAAGGCCATGTGCTTCAAAGGCCCCAGGCAACTTTCAGTCTCAGTGTTCCCAACTGTAAAATGGGAGTAACTGTGACCTAGTTTTTTCAGGCTGTTGCAAGAAAGAGATAAAAGGCTACTTATTAAAATTCAACCCCGTATTATAAACAACTACCTCAATCAAAAGTAACTGCAAATGGTCTCCATGTACTCTCACTTGATTAACATATTTCAAAACCTCCAGTCCAGCCCTGGACATTCCTCTCCCTCCTCCTCCTCCTCCTAATTCACTTTCAACTCAGATTAATTAAAATTGGGAGAGTGAGATCCAGACCCTGGTTCATTTTCAATCTTTAGAGCTTCGGTTGAGGTTTAGCAATCGAGCATCCGCAGCTGGCACGAAGGCGATTTTCATTGCAAAAGACAAAGTTGCCAGCCCAGAATAAATACATAAATTTATTTACTTTTACAACATTAGGTTGGGAAACGAAAACTGTCAACGTGCAAATAAAGGTGTTTTCTGGGACGTGCCTGCTGGCGGATTCCCACACATTTATATCCCTCTTGAATTGCAGTATCAAAGAGTATTTTGTAGAGGTAAAAGGAACCAAAACCCCATTTTTTAAATCTTCAGTTGCCTGTCATCAAGTCATAATGAGAAATGAAATGTATTATGAGAAATGAAATATAATGCCTGTAATTATAGTTGAAAGATGTTGAGCTTGTGCCATTCCATCGCATTCCAAGTTGGGGAGAAGTTGGCTTTCTCAGGAAGATTAGAGACCCCACCATGCAAGGGGTCCACAGTCAAAAGAGTCAAGATGGCAGCCACAACTCTGCGAACAAGACCCTGCCCCCTTTTGATGTGGGATGTGTGTAACAAGGGATGGAACATTGTGGTTGTGTGGCTGCCATCTTGAGTCCTTTGCAGAAAGGAACATGGACACCCTTGGAAGAAGATGAGATTTAGGCGGCCCTTGACTGGCACCTGCCAGAAAGGCTGCCCATGGCCATGGCTTATCAAAAAGTATGCCAGGAAACTTGGATTGGCCAAAACCTTGGTTGGCATTGGAGATCAAGATCAATGGCCCTCTCTATGACCGCAGCAAATGGAAGATGGTATTTTGGAGCAGAAGAGGATAAAACAGGAAAGAGCAATAATGAGTACCAGAAAGAAAAAGGAAGGAAGGAAGGAAAGAAGGGAAAGAAAAAGAAAAACAAACAGAGAGAAAGAAAGGAAGAAAGAAAGAGAAGGTAGGAAGAAAAAGAAAGAAAAAGAAAGGGAAGGAAGGAAAGAAAGAAAGGAGGGAGGGAGGGAGGAAAAGAGATCTGTGGTCTGTCTGGGAGGCCAAGGAAAGGGAAGGAGGGATCGCTCTGAATGAAGATGGTCTCTTGGAGCAGAACTGGTTATATAGGCAGGGAAGGAAAGGTTTGACTTTAATAATAAAAGGCCTAAGACATCAGGCAGGGACCGTACTTTGCTGTCATCTGGACTGTTATCGGTAGGAAAGCGCACATCCACAGGTTGATGACAATTATGTTATACTCCATTGCAAAAGCAAGGGGAAAAATCTGCAATATTCTAAATAGATGCAATCCAGGGAAAAACACTCTACCAGGTGACAAGAATAACTGGGGGGGGGGGGGGAGAGTAAAGGGAAAGTCTATGGAACATCAGAAACCTGGTTGGTTTGGTGAACCTCTGCTTAGGACAAAGTCTAGTCATACCTTTGCATGAAAAGGAATTAATATAATTCTAGAAGCATAACTGATTTCACTGCTTACTATGAATGATGGAGAAAATTAGCAGCTTGAAGGATGATGAGATGTTCTAAATGTGGAACCAACCTTTTGTATACCAGTATCAAAGTGGCCTTTTCAAAATATTGAAAGAATACAGAGTTTTATGATGGGCAGAAGGTGTTCAGATTCTTGGTCTTTAGTTTTAGTTTTTCTTTGCTGAGAAATATACATGTCTGTGAGAAAGTAAGTTTACCTTGTGTTTATTGATTTAGAGAAAGCATTTGATAAAGTTGAATTTGCGAATGGGTCAACTGAAAGCAGGACATCATACCTGAGGATTGTTTACTGCATTTCTGGATAAACATGTCAGAATAACCTTTGGTGACAGAGACATGTCTTGTTTTGATGATGTGGACACATCTGTATTTTTCTATGCAAATGATGCCATGTTGTTGCCATCTTGTCAATGGAAAATTAATACAGCCAAGACTATGGAAGTTGCATCTGAGAGGGACAACAGAGTGAATGGTTGCAAGTCTATGCATAAATGGTGAAAAACTAAAGTGAGTCGATTAGTCAGCAACTGACTTGAAAAGCTGGGTTCACAAATTACCTTAAGCCAGGATTGTCTGATTGATTGATTGTATTGACCCTTGATGAGTAAGAGCAGCTGAATTCATATATTCTAGGTAAGTTTATCTCCAGAAATCAACAAGCCCCTGATTGCTTCACGCTGGATCTCAGGGTGCTGAGTTTTTGTTGAGCTGATCCATCCAGACTCCACCAAGAACTGTCTTGGACAAGCTTGGGCTTGTGAAGCCCTTCTAGCCATAACATTGAAGTGTCCTTGGGAGATTGAGCTCCTCTTTTGAGCTGCCTTGGCTTAACTTAGAATTGGTTAGGCACTAAGAATCTGTTTTATTTGCAGTAGCAAAAATGATCCTCTTGCGTTTCTAAGAAGCCTGCAGAAAATGGCCAAATGGCCACTTTTTTCAACATAAAATGAAAATAGTTCTCAGTATTTCAAAGCTTTCCTAGGGGATTCTGGTGCCTTTCGTCCCCTGCCCAGGTGTTTCTCTTAGGGAAGAGTCAGAAAATGTGGTGGCAGATCTTGGATGGAAACATAACTCTTGGAGCTGGGAGATCTCCTATAATGTCAGATGCAGTTCCAGGTTCTGCCTACTTCAAAACAGGTAAAAACAGGAGAGCGAGACAGGCAGCATATAAATTTAATAAATCATTAAATTCTCAACATTCAAAACTAGTTTTTCATATTGTCTGGGACGATTCCACCTGTCTCTTTTCGAGCCACTGAATCACAGACCAGACGCCTTTAGGGCAGGTCAAATTCTACGTCATTTCTGTGTCACATTTTCTCACAACATTTAATTTTCAAGATCTGTTGCCAACAGCTGCCATTGGCAAATCCTACAGCAGCAGGCTAGATTGGGAAGTCAAAAAGATCCTGCAAAAATCCAGAAACAAATCTCCAGTGCAGTTGTTTATGAAACCACTGGTTGAATTGGTGGGGAAATTTTCTTTTCAAGTGGCCCCTCCAGGGCAGCTGAGTGCTGATGAGATCCTGTCTCTTCTGATATATTTTTCTTCGGGGTTCCTTTGTTCATCCTTGCTCTGAACGGTATTATTTGAACATTGCTCCAGGTCTCCAAATGGATGTTTTTGAGACCACGGTTTCTTCTTTTTTTGCAAATCTCACAAATGAGAATTCTCTCTACAAACAAAAGGCTCCAATTTGTCTTTTTCCATTCCTGATCCATGCAAACCTGTTGCACTCCGTTGCACAAACATTATTTTGCCTCCTGAACCAATCCAGGGTGATCTACTCCAGAAATGGACCTTGGTCATAACAGCCCTTTGGAAAAAAAGGAAAATGTGTTCTTGGAAGCAATCGAGCAAAAAGACAACCTGAGCAGATTAAAGGGCTGATGAGATACGAGCTTCCTTTATCCTTCGCTTAACACTTCTTTTCAAACCTGCACGGGTGACACAGTGGTTTTCCCAACAGCCATACTCAGTGGTGTGTTTCTGGATGCAGAGCCAACCAAGGGTGTTCATTAAGACCAGGGCTCTCCAAACTTGACAATGTTAAAGACTTGTGGACTTCTGCTCCCAGAATTCCTCAGCCAGCATTGCTTAAAGTTGCCAAGTTTAGAATAACAGACTTGGGCATGATCGTGGAGGTCATCTAGTCCAACCCCCTGCTCAAGCAGGAGACCCTATACCATTCAAGATAAGTGACTGTCCAGCCTTTTCTTAAAAACTTCCAGTGATGGAGCCCCCACAACTTCTGAAGGTAGTTCCACTGGTGGATTGTTCTCCCTGTCAGGGAGTTTCTCCTTAATTCCAGGTTGCTTCTGAGCTTGATGAGTTTCCATCCGTTGCTTCTTGTCCTGGTGCTTTGGAGAGTAGGTAGGCCGCCTCTTCTTTGGGGCAGCCCCTGAGATATTGGCACAATGCTACCATGTCACCTGTAGCCCTTCTTTTCATTAAACAAGTGTTGAGACCCCTGGTTAAGAGCATGGAAAAACGGCTTAGGTTTGGCTGGCCTCTCATTGCATCCTCTAGATTTAAGACAAGCTACTTCACCCAGTCTTCCAAGGCCATAAACAGTCTTCCAAGGCCATAAACCCAGTCTTCCAAGGCCATAAACAGTCTTCCAAGGCCATAAACCCAGTCTTCCAAGGCGGCTACTTCACCCAGTCTTCCAAGGCCACAAACAGGCTGGGAGAAATCTGACAATGCTTCCTAATCCACTCAAAAATGCAGACCAGCCGCATAGTCTAAATAACTGCAGAATAGTAAAACTCCAGTGATGGAGAGAGACCTAAGAAAGGGCCAGGATCTGTAGCTCCCAGCAGGCCAACTGGAGGAAAGTGGCTTGTTTTACGGTGGACAAAATGAAGCAAAGAGAGGAAGCCCACAGGAAGAAAAATCCTTTTTCTAAACTGGAGGATAGCTTGGGAAATTTGGCTTCTTACTCCGGCATTTGACAGTCAGAGAACTCAATTCAGTTGGACTCTGGACAGAGAGCAGGATTTATTTTGGCAGGGGGGAGGGAGGAAAAAACCATTAATCCACCGTTTGGATGGTGATGCTGAATGATATTCCTGAAACATTTCCTTGGGTGGGTTTGTGAAGCATTCAACAGTAGCATCCTGTCCAGAAACTATATGTTTATCTACAAACATATAAATAGTATTACGCACGAATCAATCTAACTCTGCATGGTCCTTTTTGAGAGAGAAAAGCTGTTTCCTGTAAGTTTCAACTTTGAGACCTGGAGACAGAAATCCTGGTTAAGAAAATCGCAAACCAGGATATCTTGGGGTGTTTTTTGGACTGCGATGTCCGTGAAATCTTTAGCAGAAATTCCGCTTTGGTCTGGGACAAAGATACCTGGTTCTCTTTTGAAAAAGGCTGAAAACTCTTAATGTTTTTTTTTTTTTTAAAATTTTTTTGCAGGGACTATATGCTCTTTGTCTCTGTTTTAATCGATAATTGAACAGAATAACCTTTTCGCTCAGCTGCCTGGAAACCTGCATCAGAAGAAAGGACCTTTTTGCCTCCTGCTGTTGGTACAAGGGCTGGAAGGGACCTCAGAGGACTTCTAGCCCAACCCCCTACTCAAGGCATCCTGGTCGAATGGTTGTACAGTTTATTAAAGTGTATCTTTAGGCTCTCGGATCAGCCGCTGGTGCTAGTTACCTAGCAGGGGCAGGTAAATGCTGAGCTGACAGGGCTCTGCCTATTTCCCTGGTAGCCAAAGCACTAAAAAGAATTATTGACTCACAAAGGAGGAGGAACAAACACTGACAGGCTGCACTGGGGCCTCTGCAAACAGCCTTGACTTCTCGGTTCTGCTCTGCTGATCCAGCTAGGATCGCTCAGCCTGACCTCCCGATTACCCCGTTGCTCACAGCACAGCCCCCGGCCAAACCTTCCGGCCCTGGATTCTTTCAGCAAAGCTGCTCTTCCCCACCTGTGCACCTTTCCACATCTTTTGCAGAGCCCAGGGCTTCCCTAGGGAGAGGCAGTCTACCTGCAGAGGTAGTGGCAAGATTGCAGAGTAGGTGCCTCAATCGCAGATGGTCTGGTTGGCCCAGGGAGAGAACTGGACACAGAGAAGGAGAAGGGTTTAAAAGGCAGCCTTCCCCCGCTCCCCATTTCCAAGGATGGGGTCTCAAGGGCACTTTTCTCAATCTTTGCAACTTTTAAGGTGTCTGGACTTCAACTCCCAGAATTCCCCAGCCAGCATGACGGAAACAGGGAGGAGGTCAGAAATCTGGGAAGGGTGCAGGACGGCTCATTCCCGTTCAAAGCCCCTGGTGGATTGTATGGGACTGACAGACAGCAAGAAGATGGACAGGTGGAAGGCTATGGCGGAATCAGGAGGCCTGAAGGTTGCCATTTGGGGGGGCAGCAAGACAGAAGAAGATGGATTATTTTCCAAGCATGCTTTTTGTGGAGGGAGGGTCCCAAGCTAGCCAGCTGCTCTGAATAAACCTCCACCCAAAAGTAACCAAGTTCGTCTAAGGCAGAGACGAACCATTTGAAAACTCCTCAAGAACATCCCACCCTGGAGAAACAAGAGTTTTGGACAACCGATGTCTTCCCCAAGCAAATTGTCTCAGGACAACAGAATTATCTGTTGCAAAAGCAAAAAATAAAAAAATCAGGATCTTTTTTTCAGCAAGCAGAAGCTGCTTCAGAGAAGACTTGGGACCCAAGAGACACTCAAGGTTTGTTCTCCAAAGAGCTTCGAAAACAGGTTCCGTGTGCCTGGCCCAAGATGAAAGCCGGAGATAGCAACATCTGGGAGCGCCTGAAAGGGAATTTTGCCCTTAATTATGCCAACAAATCTGATCCCAGTGAAGTTTGCAGGAGGAACAAAACATTACTTTGCAAGGGAAATCGGAGACCCAGAAGTCAGCACCAGTTACACACCCACATGGGCGTCCACAGGATGTGGTCACAAAAAGTCCACCCACAGTCACAGGCATCAGGAGCGTTCCACGTGTCCATATTTTCTGCGTGCTGGAACGTCCACGTGGAACTTCGATCCCACCAACTTAGGGCCACTATCTGGCCTTTTGGGGACCCCCCAGCCCACAAACTGGTCTCCCTGACAAAGTCCCTGCCTCCCTCCCCTCCTGCTCTTCCTATCACAGCTGGGGACTGAGCAAAACCAGCCACGGTTTCTCAATTGTCGCTCGGATTATGTGCACAGCGATATAAGTGCCATGCTTGGTTCATGGCGCATTTGCGAGATGCTCAGGATGGAGCGGGATTATTAAGCGTGATTAAAAGGCCTTGTCTTGAGACAGTAGCTAATTGCTCCGCATGACAAGCTTAAGTAGGAGCTCAAGTAGGCCAAGGGAGAGGCCTCCGCTCACTCATGAGGTGGCATTTAACAGCTTGGCTTGGTGGTGTACACAAGCCACTCAGCCTTCCAGGCGTGCCTCGGTTGCCCAATCTGCCAAAAGCAGGTTACATGGCTGCGTCCTGACCTCCCATGGAGAAGAGGCCCTGTTCAATCATGATCGCCTCGCCCAGAGATACATCTTCCAAAGCCTGGAATGAAGGCGCAGCCGATCAAAAGGAACCGAAAGACGATGGTTGAGAAAACATGGTTGAGACAGCCTGTTCAACATTGAGCCCATTCCCTCCCATTGAGCAAACCCCAAAACAGCTGGCACTGTGGCCAGATGCTGACACATCTCAGTTGCAACGGGTCCACAAGCACCACGTAGGCAAAGGGTGGCCTCATCTGGACCGACCTCTCGATTTGGGAGTTCGGCATATGGCGATGGTCGATCGATCTCAACTGCTTCTAGAGGCTTCTTAGCCACCTATGGTCCACCTGGTGTGTCCTGGGGAGGGCAGGAGGGGGCACACTAGGGATCTGGACCTCTTTGCCACCAAAGGACTTTCGGGTTCTTGGGTCAAGGTAACTAGATGGGGCCTCTTTCCTCAAGGACACCCCCGTAAGTAGGACATGGGAGAGCCACAGACACTGTCTCCACCATTTCTGGATGGTGATTTTTTCCCCAAGAATCCCCTGCAAGACCCCTGTTGGGAACTGGGGAGCAGAGCAAACAAAAGACCACCTTTCCCAGAAGGCGATTCCAGAGAATCGAGCTTTTGCAATGTGACCTGTTCGAGAATGGGTTCCCACGTTGCAACCCCACAGCTTACATAGGGACTCAAACACAGACAGCCCCAAAGTGTGTCCTGCTGGCTTTTTCACGTGTGTGTGTGTGTGTGTGTGTGTGTGTGTGTGTGTGAGAGAGAGAGAGAGAGAGAGAGAATATGAATGAATGAATGAATTAATTAATTCCTGGCACAAACAGCTCTGAATTTAATCAGCTCCTGAAATGCATTTCGTCCCTTTTCCTTCTTTCAACCAACAGTTGATGCGCCTGTGCAACAGATCAGAGCCAGATCCAAAAACCTTCGCCCAAAACTGGATCCTGCCCCAATAACCACATTTTGGGTTCTCCCAGGTGTCCAAAACCTTATTCTGCACCAACAGTTCACACAATCCACTTGGCAAGATCAATCAAAGTCAAAACCATACAGACTCAGCTCGATTAAATCTCGGATTGTTTCAGGGTGTTGCACAAATCCAGCCTGTTTGGCTGGTTCACTTTTGGCGTATTGTGAGGATCCAGAATCCTGTGACTTACGTTTCTTTTTAAAAAGGAGGTTTGGCTACCGAGATCCTTGATTTTTCCCTTTCAGCAAGAAAAGTCAGTTAAAGTCTTGCCTATAAGAACCAGAAGCAACCTTCATTTAAGTTTTTTAGAGTTTGGGTGTTTTTCTATTGTTGTTGTTTGATTGTTTATGTGTACCTGTTTGGTTTATTTTTTTGTTTTTAACTGTGTGGGCAGCTGATGGTTGGGTGTGTAAAATGCGTGGCTGTACAAACTGATTGACCTTATTTGCTTGTAAATAAATCCCATTATTCCCTCCCTCCCTCTCTCTCTCTCTCTCTCTCACACACACACAAAAGAATGCCTTACTGAAATGTTTTCCAGCCTTGCAACTTTGCAGATTTCAACTGCATCAACTTGGTATCTCCCACGAAATGCGTAAAAACGAACGTATTCCCCCCCCCAGCTCTTCTTTGGAGAAACAGGCCCACCCACACAGCTGGGACCCAGCTGGAAAAGATTTTCCTTTTGGAGAGGCTGGCCAAGAGAGGGGGGGGGGGGCTTTAGTGCAACATGGAACCAGGCCCTCTTAGAACACCTTTTGGCTTATAGCAAGCCTCTTTCAGCAGAAGCAGGGATTGGGATACTGATGTTTAGGAATTGAGACTCTTTGCTCCTCTTTGGAAGTTGGAACTGCCCCAAACTCAGCCTTTGAAGAGGGGGGAGAAACTATGCACTGATAACTTAATAGCCAGGAATGCTCCTGGGGGGAAGATGGTCTGCGCTGAGGGTTTGTCACGGGAAAAATGGTTTTCTTCTGCCCCCCAAACATTGGAATGTGGTTCCCATACAAGCAATTAACAAATGCCACCAGCTCAAAGATGGAGGGTGGATTTCACAATGCATCTAATCCTGGGCATCCAATCCTGGGGTCTTGAATATTTGGGGTGAAATGGAGAACCAGTGTGTTCTGATCCAAGGAGAAAGTTCTAGGAAGTTTACGGGGTGGAATCAAGGAGCAACATTGCTATACTCTAGCATGTAAAGGGCGGTGAGATGAGAACCAGTGAGTCCCAGGCCAAGCAAAATCATTAGGTAAACCTTGAACCAAAATCTCCCAATCTGAAGGATGGGAAGAGAACAGTCCAATTTCCATTGACTTGAAAAGGGAGGAAGACAAAATGTAGAATTTGAACCTTGAAGTGGGCATGGAGAAAGAGTGTAATTGTTCTGTTCTACATGAGGAAAATGTTCTATGCAGATAGTTTCTGTCTTAACTGCAGTCAAGCCATTAAGAGAGCCGCATTATGGGGTGATGGAGCCGGTGAATCAAGATTTATTGCCATGCTTGGTGTGAATCAGGCACCTCCAGAAATGCTGGGATTACCTCTCCCAGAATCCTCAGCCAACTAAGGTAAGGCCAGGTCTGGAAATACTCCCCTTTTGCTCCTGTGGCTGAGGTCTCTTTTCTCCCTCTCGGCAGGTGATCGCGGTGGTCATGGACATGTTCACGGACGTTGACATCTTCAAGGACCTCCTGGACATCGGCTTCAAGCGGAAAGTGGCCATCTACATCATCATAGATGAATCTAACCTGAAATATTTTCTCCAGATGTGCGAGCGAGCCCAGATGCATGCCGGCCACTTGAAGGTAAACCAGCCCCGAGCCTAGCAAACGTCCAGTTGAAAGGTTGTCCATGAAAGGGAAGAGATAAATCACCCTCGGGGTGCTTAAGAAGAAACTTCTTGTAGTCTGAGCTGATGTCTTCATTGGCCAATTCAGGGTATAGGGTATAATTACTTTCCCATTTTGGAATAATTGCAACTTCCCCAAATTCTTTTAAGCCTTGGCTTCAGAGAGGGCAGCGCTTGCCAGCCCATCACATCCATGCTGGAGCACCCAAGCGCTTGCGAAAAGAGTCTCCATGGCACCAGTTGGCCGTGATGTTGATCTCTTGCTGGCCTTTGCCTGCTCTCTTCCAGTCATTCTTCCAGCCGCTCTGAGAGGAGGAGAGAGCAGAATTTCACAATGATTCCAGCTTCTAAGCTAAGCGAGATCCCAGCCCTCCTTAATGGAAAGGTAGTTTCAAGAGTCTTGATTAACGCCAAGAAATCTTTTTTGCCCCCCTCAAGTCAACCTCTGAGTGCTGATGATGTTATGGACAAGTTTCCAGTTTTCTTGTCCATAGTTTCAGAAGTGACTTTGTCAGGATCTTCTTTCTTGGATAGGGGGAGAACGACTGGCCCCCAAAGTCACTCCGTTGGCTTCATGCCTAAGGCAGGACTAGAACACAAGGTCTCCCAGAGAATTGGAAGGGACCCTGGAGGTCCACTAGTCCAACCCCCTGCTCAGGCAGGAGAGCCTATGCCATTTCAGACACATGGTTGCCGTTGTCTCTTCTTGAAAACCTCCAGTGATAGAGCACCCACAATCCCTCCCACCGGTTAATTGTTTTCACTGTTTTCTAACTTGTGTAGACCAAAACAGGTAATGAGGCGGCTCACATCCATTTCCCAGGCCAAGAACCAACTGTTGGAGGCCTGAATAGCTCCTTATTCCCCATGACCAACAAATCTGCATTTTGCAGGGGCTCGCCAAGACGACAAGAAGTTATAAAATCTGAGGAAAAAAACAGCACTATATGCATTATATGTAGCAACGAAGAAAGTCTTTTACACCTCGGTTGGTTGGCTCAGTGGCTAAGACGCTGAGCTTGTCAATCAGAAAGGTCGGCAGTTCAGCGCTTCAAATCCCCAGCGCCGCATAACAGAGTGAGCTCCCATTGCTTGTCCCAGCTTCTGCCAACCTAGCAGTTTGAAAGCATGTCAAAGAAATGCAAGTAGGAAAATAGGGACCCCTTTGGTGGGAAGGGAACCGGGTTCCTCCGTGCGCCTTCAGCATTTAGTTCTGCCGGCCACATGACCACGGAGACGTCTTTGGACAGCGCCGGCTCTTCGCCTTCGTAAAGAGATGAGAGTGCCTCCTAGAGCCGGAAACGACTAGCATGGATGTGCAAGGAGGGGAACCTTTCCCTTTACTGGTTGTTTCAAACCGTTCAGCCCACCATACACACATCCTAAGATTCGTTGTCCTCATTTTGCAAATGAAGCAAATGGCGGCTGTGGAAAAGAAGGATGGATGTAAGGCCATGGAGGAGCTTTGAGCGGTGGTGGATTTCCAAAATGCTATGCCAGAAAGCGGCTGGTGATGGAACCAGGTTTGTCGTAGTCTTCACATCAGAGCATGCTTGGCGATCTTGAAACACTGCTGAAAGAGATACGGAGCTGAGCAGATGAGTTTTCATGCCCTTTTGTCCTCTTGCCGGCCACTGTGCACTTCTATTCCACAGGCCAAAGGTGAGGCCCCCCCTTGGTCTCCTTTTCAAAACACAGAACTGCACTTTACCCATTGGGAGATTGTAAACAGAAAACACCTTTGCCTTGAATGGCCCTGGAGGAAGGCCTTGCATTCCAGCTCACCAATTTTCTTTGAAAACTCTTGTTTTATGCGGCTCCACCTTTAGCACATAACGCCAACAAAAGGCCTGGCTGTGGAAGGGAGCTTGTATTTATTTATTTCAAAGCTCATAAGCTGCTCCAATCAAAACCAACTGTATTTGCTTCAAAGATCTGGAGATGTTTGCTCGTGTGGGCTCCAGAGGGACTCCAGGTATCTGGATTCTCCAGTGCTGTAGAGTAGTGCTTCTTAACCTTAAGAACTTGTAAGATTTGTGGATTTCAACTCCCCGAATTCCCCAGCCAGCTATGGGAATTGAAGTCCACATAGTCCCACCTTTGAGGTCCTAAAATTCCACAATTTCCTTTGGGGGAACAGCAGCTCCCTTCCCATCAGCCTTGGGGTCCATATGAGGACACCCGAGCTTCAGCATCATCCTACCTGGCAAGAGTGGGCAGGCAGGTGCGCGGGATCAGCCACAAGGCACCCTGGGAAATGTCTCCAGCTCGCCGAGCGCAGGTTTGCCCAGTGACTCAGCCCTTGGCTGGAGCTTTCCTCTTGGCTGATTGCTCTCGTTTTTTTGTGTCCTGCTCTGGCCGGCTCAATTAACAAATTGCTGTCACTTAAGACAGCTGCCTCAGCCACATTTTCCCCCCTTACTTTGTTGTCAATTCAGGCTGCTTATTTTCCATGGACTGTGCGTGATTTTCTTCCGTGGAAGGGAGGGGACTAAGCATAACGTGATCCATTAACTGCAGAACAAAACAAGGTGTTCAGCCTTAAAATACCGGCTGGGTGAGGAAGGGCCTGAAGAATGAAAAAATATGCATGGTTTTGGAACGAGAACAATTAAAGGTTAATTGAGCCCTTGGTCTCTACCTTCTGCCTGGATATTTTCTCTCTGCTTCCCTTTGACCCAAACTTTTACAGAAGTTCTCAAGAACTGTTAAAGCAGCCCTCTTCCGGATCAGCCATCAGGGTGTGTTGACTTTTTGCCAACCCATGGCCTTTCTCAAATCCAGGTTATCTCAAAGTTCAGCGTAGTCACACCAAAGACAATAAAGATGGGAAAATCCAGCCCTGGGCTTTCTGCCACTTTCCCAAAAACTCTGCATGTGGCCTTTGGTTAGTTCCTCAAGTCCCCTTCCAGCTTCATTGGCCTGCTCCTTCTGACCTGCCCTTCATTTGCCCATGTTGACTTGTTTCTACAAGGAAACTTTTTATATTTCTTTCTTCAGCTTCCCATTTATCTTTATTTCTCCTTTTAAAGCATTTCTGCAGGTTGTCCTCAGCTTACAGCCATAATACAGGCTGCCCAGTATGGTCGTTTTAAGGTGGAATGGTCCTAAAACAGGTCACCACATAAGCAACCCGATTTTTGCAAACTTTTTTTTTTTGCAGTCGTTGTTCAGCAAATGTGCCGACTGGTTTGCAATGGGGTGTTTTGGCAAAAAAAAAAAAAAAAAAAAAACACCAACCCAGAAGCAAATTTCAGTTTTCAGCAGAAATATCATAAAACCCTCAGAGTGCATTAATGTGTGGTATAAGGCTAGTCCGCCAGGGAAATGGGTTTAGCTCAGCACTTTCTCAATACGGAGGAGGCTCCCTTACAGGGAGCGCACAACACATGTTGGCATGGTGCAATTCTGCACTTTTCTGGTTTTCACACACCACAACTTCCTACATCCTGCTTTCACTCCAGCCCCTCCCTTCACCAAAGCCAAGAGAGGTTTGCAAAACAGGCATCGCACAGTCCAAATTATTTGGGCTTTGCAAAGATGCTTTGGTAATCAGCTTGGCCGCCTCTTCTCCCTTGCAGCAAACAGGTATTGTGCTGAATAAGTCAACCTTGGCTGGCCAGCTTTGATCGGCCATGCCACACCTGCTCCCGGCTCTGCCCTCCGCCCATCCGGGTTGGAAACCACAACTATGGCTCCCAGGTGCCCAGAATGAAAAGAAATGTCCTTTAAGTGCCAATCGCCCGATCGCCATCTTTCCTCCACTGTTTTCCAGCTCACTTCTGTCCTTTTGTGTCTGCAGCATCTCCGTATCGGCACGATTGGGGGCACTGAGTTTTTCACCCGCTCCGCCATGACATTCAAGGGGGCCTTGGCTCAGAAGTTCATGTTTGTGGATGGGGACAAAGCCATGTGTGGCTCCTACAGGTAGGTGGAGAACCCGGAAAAGCCCCGGTTTGGGGTCCCACTTGCTTCAGGGGGGGCTCTGCATGCAGAGGAAGGATGCTGTGGGAGAATGTAAAAGACCTCCTAGGGGAAACCCTTCAGCCCAAGAGAGCCTTCCACTCTCACGGGAGAGATCAGACAGGAAATTGGGGGCATTGCTACAACCAAAGCTTTCATACTTCGCTCCTTCTCATGATCCACAACCAAAATGAACAAGCAGCAACTATTAAGGTTTTGCACACAAAAATGGTCGAGATGTGCATTGAACCCAAGTATTTGGATATAAAAAACACACCCTTGTGTGGTTTGTCATAGTGCTTCTCAACCTGGACAGATTTAAGAGGTGTGGACTTCAACACCCAGAAGTCCCTGGGCTGGAGAATTCTGGGATTTGAAGTCCACACCTCTTAATAGCAATAGCACTTTGACTTAGATACCACTTTATAGTGCTTTACAGCTCTTTCCAAGCGGTCTGTAGAGTCAGCCTCTTGCCCCAACAATCTGGGTCCTCTCATTCTGGGAATTGAAGTCCACCTCTGCCCAGGCAGAGAAACACCACCATCCTAGGAGGTTTCAATAGAGCTACTCCTTAGCCAATTTTCCTTTTAAATTTTTCTTCAAGGTTGAGAAACTGTCAGTCCCCAACTTAACCCTCCCATCTTCCCTTCCAGCTTCACCTGGTCAGCTGCGAGGACCGACCGGAACGTCATTTCCGTCCTTTCGGGCCAGGTGGTGGAGGCTTTTGACAAGCAATTCCAGGAGCTGTACCTCATGTCCCGGAGCGTCAGCCTCAAGTCCATCCCCATGGGGGAGGAACCGGAACCTGAGCCAGTCATCCTATCTTCGGTCATCTCACTGACCCCGGCCAACTCCATGGTGAAGAAACTGGTCAATCCGAAGTACGCGTTGGTCAAGGCCAAAAGCACCGAGCAGGTGGGCAACGGCAAAGCCAGCAGTGACAAAGTCCTCACTGAACCACGGGCAGAAGTCCAGAGCAAGGTCGTCCCTGAAGACCGTGTGTCTGAGAGGCCCAGCAACCTCATGGAGAAGGTGCCACTCATCCACCCAGGTCTCCTCAACCTGGAGAAGGCCAACATGTTCGACTACCTGCCCACCTGGGTGGAGCCCGACCCAGAACCCGGAAGCGAAGTTCTGGGCTACATCAACATCATTGACCCCAAGGTGAAGAACATCCAGCTTTCTCAAATCAACCGCATCAAGGTGTGTGATGTCTCCAAGGCCAATGCCCAACACAAGCAGCTGCTCAAGCAACAAAAGGCCCTCGAGGCCAAGAACAGAGCCGGTCAAGAAGGGGCCAAGAACAAACCTTCTCAGACTTCCCCACCCCTGGTGGAATCTGCCCCTTCTCCAACCCATGCCCAGGAACCTCCCTCCAAACCCTTGGCCACCAGCCCCACGGAAAAGGCTCCCAGGCAGCTGGTCAACGGGGAGACAATCGCCACTCTGGCCAACAACAAGCACTTGAAGCAAATGCTGGACCCACAAGCAGAAAGTGGAAGCGCTGCTGCCCCAGTGCCCAAACCCAGGAGAGCCCATGCGAAGGACCCCGTCCCCAAGAAAACAGGACACGCAGAGGAGAGGATGGTGACGGCCGGAGACCCTGTTGTGCACCAGCCAGGGACCAAGGCCACAAACCCATCCCCCAAAGAAGGGACCCCGCAGGTTGCCAACACAGGGAACCATCTCAAGGTGAGCACGGAGAGCGCTGGGACTGAGGAAGGAAATGCCTTTCCCCCCGTAAACGGGGTGCAGAGTGGTGAGGGGGAGGCGGAGGCGGAAGAGGAGGAAGACTACATGACCCTCAGTGACCACGGAAGCCTCTCTAACAGCTCCCCTGCCCATAGCTGCCACCTCTCCAATGCATCCAACCACTTGGACAGACACGGGGGGGCGGGCCAGATGTGCCCCCTGAGGAGGACCAACTCCGACTTCCTTCTCAACGGAGAGAGGCCCGGCCTTCATCACTTGCAGCGGAAACTGAGTGAGCCTTACATCAGCCGGGGGACCTTTGTAAGCCCCCTGGGGAGCCCCCCACCAAGGCTTTCTCCACCTCTGGAGGAAGCTACTCAAAGGAGGAGGCAGAAAAGTGACAGCCTGGAGGAGACGAGGTGCGTTTGGGAAAGGGCCCATCCCCTGCATGCTTTACCTGCTGGCTACATTACCTGTACGAGCGAGGCTCCACAGGTAGGCATCTCTGTGGTAGCTTTCCACCCTTAGCATGTGGGTTCAGCTCTGGGAGATCACCCAGCAGGGTTCCCTATAGCAGAAAACATGGCTCTCCTCTAACACAGAACTTGGGCAGGGATGGTCCCAGCCGTCCCTGGAGAGAAGGGCCGCTGGAGAGGTGACTCCTTTCTTAGAGGGGTGGGCTGGGAGGCCAGGATGACCCGGGGGTGCTGCTGCTCAGAAACACACTTGTATTCAATAGCTGCGAAGACGGAGAGAAGACAAGAATCTTGTCTCACTGAGCATCGTATCTTCTCAGTAGGCCACCAAACATGGCATCCGCCCAGCTGCTCTGTTCTGCCACCTCCAATGCTGGAGGTCAGGTACAGGCATTAAGATCACAAATGGCTCCACCCTCTATGAATTGGTCTCTTCTCCTTTCAAAGCCATCCAAGTTGATGGCCTTCACCACCCCTTGGGCCAGCAGCTTCAGAGTTTCCCTGTGAGAGCACCGTAAGGCAGCTCTAAGAAATATTCCTCTGGATCAGAGGCCAACGGCAACAACCAGCAATCGATAACCCAACCCTGGGCCTTGGTCGTGCCTTCCAACCCAGCCCCCATCAGCTCATAAAAATGTTCATTGTGTCCACCAACATTTCTGTGGGGTATTGAGGGATGATCCTTTGGCTGGGAATTATGGGAAGCAAAGCCCAGGCCAGATCCACCAAATAGGAACAAAAATAGACCAGTTGTAAAATAAGGGTTGATATTGGGAGCTATTCACGTAGGATGGGCATCCATTATAGCCATTGGTCACAAATGGGGATCATTTGAAGTCGCTCTGGGTTGCTCTCTCAGTTGTGAAGTTACAAGACAATTGAAAGCGGGAATTGTTAGTCTCTCTGGCCCTTCCATCCAGAGAACTGCAGTTAGCTCTAGTTGTTAAATCTCGTGGCCCCAGAGGCAAAATGTCTTCCAGGCCCACATTTCTCTCCCATCTTTGCAACACTTTCTCATATTGAGCCACCATTTCTCCTCCCAGAACTCCTTCTGGTGATATGGGGACAAAACTGGCAGCTCCACAGTTTTGATTTCCTCCCGAATTTATCAAGTCTTTCCCAAGAGCTCAGCTCTTGGGAAGACCTTGGTCTGCACTAAGCCACCTGGGGAAGAGCCATCCAGAGGTCAACCCTTCTTCCCCAAAGTGCTTCAAACCCAGATTTAGGACCAATGCTAAGTGGAGATGCCGGGCGTTGTCATGTCCAGCTGCCAAGGTCCTCTGTCCAAAGCCTTAGAGTCCAAATATGTGGTAGCTAAAGACCATCAAAGGAAGCAGAAGAGCTTTAGCCGAAGAAGACTGCTCACAACCAAAGGTTGTGATGGGGTGTCTAAAGCCAACCTCATCCTTTTGTGGCTCCCCAGGATGTTTTGTGACCGACAATCTCCAATGGGTGATTTTCCCCACCAGGTTCACACAAGCCATGTTCTGCTTGGTTCATTCTTGGCTTGGTCTGCTGTCATGAATTTATTAGGTCATTAGTGTTTGTATTCTTGCTGCAATCGTATGCCTCTTGGCGATGTAGACATAATATATATATATATATATACTCATGTGTATAAAATGCAGGAAGAATAAAAACAATGCCATCAAAATTATATTGAAATGGAGCAATACATAATTACATAAAAGCCAATGCAGTTATCCAGCTAATTACATGGAAGGGCTCCACTTTAACCTTAACCTCAGCCACTCAAAGTTAGGTGGAGTTCAGCTCCCAGAATTCCCAGCCAGCAAATTAAAAAAAGAAAAGAAAGAAAGCAACACAACAACAGCAACAATTATACAAAAGGCCTTTCATGCATAGATATAAGAAGCACATTGGGCAAAGCTGCTGGTTATTACTATTAATTAGCATTGTCAACAAACCACAGTTGACTAACAAGACTTATCCTAATACCGAACAGTCCTGAATTCTAGCATTAGGAGGAGGAGCAGTAACCTCGATGGGCATCAGACAAGCTATGGATAGAAATACCTCCCCTCTCCACCTGCACAGGTTTCCTGAGATGCTTGACAGGTTTCGTGCACAGCTCACCCGCCTGTCAATCACTTTGCACCCTTGAGCTGATTTCCGGAGGGTGACTTTCTCAACTGGGTTCAGGAAGTGAGCAAGTGATCCTAGTCCAGGGAGGGCAGGGCAGAAACTGCCCCCCCAGCGAGGCCAGTCAATTGCCCTGCGCCAGGGCACCGAAGAAGTCAATGGCATCGTTCTCCTGTCCTGGGCCAGCTGCATTGGCCAAGCTGAGCACATGTGCCCACCTGGCAGCTACTTCCCTGGGCTAGGCTGGGTGCCCCAGATCCATGGCATATTTTATTTTTTGACATGCGCCTTACCTGGGTAGAGAATTCGGCTAATCATGCCTGGCATAACAATGACAATCATTGGCAGCATTTTCAGGTAGCTGGCAAGGATGGAGGCGGCCTTGGCGTGGTTGAGACTCCTGGCCGAGAGGGACCTCTGGACAATGACCTGGAAAGACACGACACAAGGGTGGATTCTCCCAGAATTGAAAAATCCCCATGTTGGTTAGGGAATTCTAGGAGGTGAAGTCCATCCATCTGAAAGCTGGCAAGCTGGAGAAACACGGATCCTCTCCCTCTCTTTGCAACTTTAAGACGGATGGACTTACCTCCCAGAGTTGAAGGGAGTTGAAGCCCACCCAGACTTCTTAAAAGTTGCCAACCTTCAGAAACACGGATGTAAATTTAATCTGCGGAGTCAAAACAGTTATTTCCAATACATTTATGGGAGCTGGACTCTGTCTCTCAGCCCTTTGCAAAACTCAACTGCGCACTGGACACAACTGCATGCAGATGTTTCAAGGGCCCTTTTCCCCTTGTCGATGCTGACACTCAACTGCTCCTGTTTTCTGTTCTCTCCACAGGGGCCCCAACTGTTCTGCTATGGATCCCGGGTGCGAGTGTCAGCAGAACGAGGCAAAAGCCATCCCCAGCAGCGGAAAAGCTCTGAGGAGGGCAAACGGCCACAGGACAGAACTGGGGCCAAGAAAGTTGCCCCAACCTCAGGCAACCCCTTGTTCTGGCAAAGGAAGAACTTCACCTTGGCTAAGAATGCCCAGCCCGGCCCCGTCACCCACCGAGGGGGCACAAGCGCCCCAAGAGCCCCTGGTCAGTCCCTGACTCCACTCCCCGAAAGCCAGAAGTCACCCAAAGAAACAAGGACTCCACTGGGCATTCCTCTGTCCAAGCTCTCCCAGTCGAAGCACCTGAAGACCAAGGTCTCCCAATTGGAGTCCAAACAGAAGCCGGCTGGGACCTCCCACCCCAAGGACCAGTAGGGCTGGTGGAGGCAACTGCATGACTAGTGGGGGCTGGGCTGCTTTGCAATTACCTGGTCGGTGCACCAGTACCACGTGGCCAAGACAGTCAGGCCCAGAGTCATGCCTGTCCAGGGCAGGTCTCCGCTGACGGGATCCCGGAAGAGGTGCATGGCGTCCCGCCTGGGCAGGTGGCAAGTGGTGTTGGGGACAATCTTTGATGGGGTGGCAGCTAAGTAGGCCTCCTCCAGGTTGTGGTAGCCCCCGATCCGGTGGAAGGCTGTCCAAAATAAAAATCAATGGGGCAGGAAAGGAGAGGACCCACGAACAATGGCCAAGCAACCCCCACCACGCCCCCTTGTCTGTGTTCCTCCAAAGCCAACAGTTCCCAGTCCCTCCTTTGTCCCCAAAGAATGAGGGGGGACCTGGGCTTCCTACCCACTCAGGAGGTGAGAGAAGAAGAAGGGGGCCAACACATTGTGCCCCAAAGCATTCAAAAGCAGAGGTCACGGGCAGTGAGAAGCAGCTAGATCCTCTTTGTAGGCCATCTTGGGTTCAGTCCCGTTCAAGAGTCAAACTCCAGTTGATCCTAAGTCTTGGGTCAACCTCTGAAGCACCATCTAACCATGAAGAGCAACCAAGGGCTCACCGCCTCCTCCACCAACTCCTCAGCCGCCCCAAACCCTTCAATAAGCCAGAAGAATCTGTGGTGCATCTACAGGGCACCAAGTTGAGCAAAGTTGCGCTAACCACAATTTCAACCAGAGACCCCAAAGGAAACTTCTTGCAATGTTCCCAGAGGCCCATCTGCACCTCCAGCAAGGGGGGAGTCCCACCTTCTGAGATTTGGCCCCCTGCACCCACACACCTCACAGGTGCCAGGGCCCCACTGATGAAGCCAGAGTGGCATCACAGACACCCAAAAGCCACCCTGGCATCCCATGCCCCGTAATGACAATGCGGTGTTGGCATTGCCCTCCCTTCCTTTCTATGCACTCTACCCCAACTGGTTAGCTCACTCACCTTCCCCTTGACAGATTTCACTCCCAGGAAGCTAAAGACAGGAGCTGAAAATTCAAATTTCACCCTACATATGACTTGAATTTTGGGAGAAAAAGGGCCAGGCACCCCAAACCGAACAGAAGAACAGAGTTGGAAGGGACCTTGCAGGTCATCTAGTCCAACCCCCCGCCCAAGCAGGAGACCTGACACCATTTCTGGCAGATGGCAGTCCAATCTCATGTTGAAAGCATCCAGTGGTGAAGCTCCCACAACTTCTAAGAGAGAAGAAGGGAAGTCCAAGGAAATGACCGTATGGAGGAGGTGGGCAGCGCACCAGCCAGCAGGGAGGGTACTAAGGAACCCTGGCGGGCTCCGCCTTCGGTTGGCCGTCCGATTCCAACATAAATGCTGATAAGTGTTGAGGTGCCTGGGAGGGATGGCCTTCGTGTACCACGTGTCCAAAACCATTGTTTACAAATGTAGAAAGAGAATAAAGGTCTTTAAGTGGCAGAAACACGTCTGGCTCTTTCCACCCAACAGACTGAATTGGGTGGGTGAAATAATTGGAATATAAGAAAGGACCGTCCCTGCCCTGAAAGACATGGGAAAGCCTTCCCGGGGGGGGGGGAGGGAGGGAGATGCACGAGTTCCTCCTGCTCCCAACAGAACTTCTGCCTTTCCCTGGGATTGTCTCCCCTGACCTCCAGCTCCTCCCCTCCAGGTGCCAAGAGCAGAAAGCAAAAGCCCCCCCTCCCCCCCGAGTCCTCACCAATGGCCGTCAAGATGATCGCACCAACCACCATGATGATGGTCTGCAGAGCGTCGGTGTAGATGACAGCCGTCAGCCCACCTGCAACAATGCAGGATTCAAGGGGTTGACACAACGGGCTGGAAACAAGGGAGGACAACCTCTGTTGCTCAGGGTTCAACCAAGGTGGGTTCCTTGGTGCCCTCTTGAGTTTTCATGCAGACGTCTCAGGACCCAACTGGGCAACTGCTCCCTGGACGTACTGATGATGTTGCCTAGTTGGGTCATGAAACATCTGCAGGAAAACTCGGAGGGCATCCAATGAGTCGGTTTCCCCTCAAACAACCCCAGTGTGTCTGGAACCAAAAGCTAAAAGGTGGGAAGTCTACTTCCGGTCACCTTCTGGTGGCTTCACAGCCAAGTCTTGGCAGGTGGCAGCTCTCAATCCTCACCTAGAGCCTGAGATAAGCAGGTGCAGCCTAATTGCTAGTCGAATGGGGACTGCACTGCCAAGGCAGCAGGTGAAAAAAGAAGGAAATGATAAACAGCTTGCTTTGTTGCAAAAAAAATATTATGGGTCGTCAAAGCAACAAAGCCTACAGGCGACCCCCCCACTGACAGCCACAACTGGGACCAGAACTTCTGCTTCAACTCAGGGAAGGTGAGAAGGGCCCCATCAGGGTCCTGCAGGAGGCCAATCTGGGCTGAGAGCCTCTCCGTCTCACCTGCGATGGTGTAGACAGCAGTCACCCCCAGCATCAAGAGGGTGGAGAGGTAGAGGTCCCAGCCGAGGCAGACCTGGATGAAGAGCGCTCCGGAGTACAAGTCTGTCTGCAAGAGAAAACCCAGCGCCGGTTCAATTCGCTTTGAGTGCCCTGCGGGGTCTGGCAGGGAAAAAGCCACCTTTGCAAGGTGGTTGGGCATCAGGAGGCACAAAGGGGAGGGTCACGCCGCACAGACACCCAGTTGTCACAGCCCTACATTTCAGCAAGAAACCCTCCGTGCCCGGCCCCTCAACGTTTCTTTTGCCAGAAGGAATTCCAGCCGGGCCCCGTGAAGCGACAGAGACGCTCCGAGTGCTTCCTGGCTGTGCACCTGCTCAGCTCTCTTGTCCACAAGTCTCGAGGGGCAAAATACCCCGGGGGAGATCTGGGGGCACATCCCTCATTAGCTGCTTCGCGGGGAGGCACACCCAGCAGCCCAGGTGGGACAGAGAACCCCAGAAAGCTCATTGGATCAAAACAGGATGAAAATGGATCCAAACTCCAGAGAGCTTCAGATACGAAGATGTCACTATGTTTGAGGTAGGACTTGGCAGCCTGTCATTAGCCTCTGGAACTCACTGCCATGAGACGTAAGAGGATCACCGAGAGCTCAGGTGGCTTTTGAAGGAGGCAACACAAGCACAAGGAAAGGGAGGGGCTGCACTAATGGTTGATGAGCCAGGATGGTTAAGATCTGAGTAAACCAGAATTCAGGGAAACATCTTGGAGGGAAAGGGAGGAAGAAAACAAATTATCTTTAAAAAAAAACAAAAAAAAAAAACTATGGTGGTTGGTCCTCCGACAGTCATTCGGAGCTTTAGGCTGGATTTGGCATTTTTGTCCACCTATAGAGTCCTTGCCAAGGACCTGGAATGGGCAGATAGGGATGTTTTGGAGGTGCTCAAGGTTTCATTGCAGGATGTAAGCTGTCCAGAGCAAAGCTGCCTTCTGCAATTGACCGACGGGGATTGTGTCAACACCGATGATGTTCAAGTGGTGCTCCAGAGATGTTCTGGGATTGCACCCAAGGCACCTATTACCCTCGGGATTATCCTGGCTTTTGATTATGATTAACTGAGATGCCCTCTGCCTAGAAAGAACCCGTGGATGGGGGAGGGGGGGCTCAGAGGAGAAACCACCAGCTTCTTGGCGTGGCGGGTGGTGTCTCCTCTCCATTCCTGCTGGCTCAGCAGAGCCCGGCTGGCCTCTTTTCCCCTGCCAGGCAAAGGCGGAAGGCGGCAAGTGGGCGATGCCCAGAACTTTCTCTCTCCCAGCTCGTACAATTTCTCCCTCGGGCAGCTGCCCCACCCGCCAGTCAGCTGCCAAGCTCATTCTGCACGCCCAGTGCCAGCTCCACCCTGGGCTACTGAAAAAATAAATATTTTCTGGCCCTCCAGGGAGCCTGGCAGAGGGACCAGTGGCTCTTCCCAGTGTTGCTGTGGTCCCATTTGGAGCACTGCCCTACGAAGGCCCCTCTGCCCTCCTTCTGTGTGGCTTGGACATGCACACCTGCTGCACAGAGCATTTCCCCCCCCCCCCCCCAGAGTCCCAGAGTTGAAGGCAAGACTTTGGGTTGCCCACCTGCAGCAGAGCGATGCCTCCTTCCGAGTGAAGGCCAGCCCTTGCTTATTTCCCTTGAAGACCAATTGAATGGCTGGCCATTGGCATCATCCAAGGCTTGGCCATTCGGTCCCTTGATTCTGCAGTTGGGGGGAGGGAGCCGGATCCCTTCCCATGCTGAGTCCGGCCCCATCAAGCCCGAGAAGAGCTCCATCGACAGCCCTGCCCCCCAAAGTGGCTCCATCCTCCACAGCTGCCTTTCCAGGAAATTGCCCAGTGTGGTTTGGAGGAAGGCATCGGTGGCCCCGTGCAATAGAAGATGGCAATTCTGCTGGTCAAGGGAAGGAGGACCATCCCTCTGCTGGCCTTGGCCCGGCCCCTTCCTCAGCCCGCAGAGGCAGCCACGTGAGCGGCTGGAAGCAGCACCCAAGTCAGAGGAATGCTCCGTAATTACTGCAGAGGGGTGGAGATGCCCGCTTAAGAGTTGGCACCGTTGCACCCTGCTTAAAAACACACACGGGGCATTTCTTGCCTCGAAAGCCTCAAACCCCGAGACCTTCCAGCTTCCTCTTGCAAGCTGAGAGGGAAAACAAGGACTCTGGCAGACTGAGAGGCAGATAAGTCTGAGTGCCACATCCTCCTCCTCCCATAAAACCAGGAAGAGAAATGCCCCCATCCCCCAGGGGGTTTGGCCCATTCATAAAACAGCAGCTGCAACAGCCGGGAAGCCCTTTAATCTCAGCAGCTCCTGGAAGGAAAAGGAGCAGGGGGGGGGGAATCCGCAGCTGTTTTGGGGTTATTACCCCCCCTCTTTGCAGCCGCTCAAAATTCAGGCATCAAAAAAAGAATTTAATAAATCAAAAACCAGCTCATCTATGGTGGATTTGCTGAACGACCAGGTTACCAATTGAACAGTTGCAAGTGATTCACTTAACAAACAGAGCAAGAAAAGGCAAACGTCTCACTCAACGACACAAGTTTTGGGCTCAATTGGGTTCGTGAGACAAGGACTGCCTGCAGGTGCTTCTGGGGAGCCCCGGAGCCAAACCGGCTCCTCCTCAATGGGCCATCGGAAAGCGATCAAGCCCCGGGTGGGGAGGACAAGCTCCGTTCTGGGGCAACTCAAACCAGCTTCCCTTTGGAGACGGAAAAGGCCAAGCAAGGATGTCAATCACGGGGGGGGGGGGGGGGGGGAGCAGCTCCCACGTCACCTTGAGGCATAACAAAGCAGCCCAGGTCACAACCCAGAGCTGCCCACACCTGGCGGAATCTACACCTAAGCAAGAACAAAGAGGGAAGTTCAAGTTTTGCTCGGCCCTCCGTTGTCTTTCAGTAGAGAGGAATTCAACAGAGGCGAAGAGAGGCCAGAATCAAACAAGAGTGAATAATGGCCCTTATTTCCTGCCCTGCTCCTACCTCAACTTTCCCTTTGAGCTAATCATCGCTTATTATCCTTCCTTTGCCAATTAAAATTTAGCAAGAATTATCTGATTGAAGCCAACTCCACGGCCAAGCCTCTCCACATCCAATTAAGGGAACCGGTTGTCGTGCATCGCCAAACCCCTGACAAAGGCATCCTTCCTGGGCCTCCCAGCTCAGCAAATAAAATAGAATAATAGAGTTGGAAGGGACCTGGGAGGCCATCTAGTCCAACCCCCCCACCCAAGCTGGAGACCCTACACCATTTCAGTCCAGTCCAGTCTCTCAGCACTGGAAAAATCGAGGTTGGAAGCTTATGGCATAAACCAACCGTGGTGGTCAGCACACACTGGGTGTCACATCCAAAAAAAAAAGGTCTTAGGTGGCACTTAGAAAACCTGCACAAAATCTCCATCACTGTGATCTGAAGACAACCGGCACAGCGCTTGGACCCCATTGGCATTGACCAACTCTCTACTGGTCAATTGCAGAATGGAGCCACCTCCACCCTGTTCCTTTAACCCTGCCAAGCCACAAACCAGATCCTCGGGAAGGGCTCAGTGGGAGGATCAAAACACCAAATCCAGACTGAACACCTGGGTGACCAATCCTAATTGTTGTTATTGGTTTTTTTTTTTTCTTTTTCTCTTTAAATCACCCTTTTCCGTGGGAAGAGTCTTTCTGGATGAATCGGAGGGTTTGGCTACAACCTGTTGGGCTTTCAACCTCCCAATGGCCCATCCTCCCAGTCTAGCCAGAAAACCCACCAGTGTAAAAACAATGGGATGGCCAACAGTGCCCCCCGCTGGACAAAGGCCTGAGTGCGGCCCTAGGAGTTCCTGCAGGGAGGACAAGGTGGGTGTGAGGTCTTCTTCCAAGGAGCTCCCCCCCCTCTCCAAGGGTTCAAAGGCCATTTGAAGAAGCCAATTAAGGATCAGACAAATTAATTGATTAAACCAATTAAGGTTGCTTGCTGTGCATTGCTGGAGGGAGGGAGGGAGGGAGGAAGGAAGGAAAGAAAAATTAGAGAGAGGATAGGAGGGAGGGAGAGAGGAAGAGAGAGAGAGAGAGAGAGAAAGAAAGAGGAAGGAAGGAAGGAAGGAAGGAAGGAAGGAAGGAAGGAAGGAAGGAAGGAAGGAAGGAAGGAAGGAAGGAAGGAAGGAAGCTCTATAATTTGACATGCTTTAACTCCAGTTGGACCCACAGGCTGCCCACTATCACCATCCCGGTCAGGCTCAAAAAAGGGGGCTCAGCCTGGAGATGCAGAGGAAAGGGGGCCACTCACAGATATCTTAGTGAAGATGGAGAGCAGGAGTGACAAGAAGGACAGGCAGACTTGAATTCGCTCCCCTCCAAAGCGTCTCTGGAGATACTCCGGCATGGTGACGATCTGGGGGAAGAGAGGAAGGGTCAGTCTCCGGCCAGCCTGAAGGAAACCAAAGGGGCAGGTTGGAGGGGACGATGGGAAACCATGAGGAAGAGGAGGATGGAGCTAAAGGATGAAGAGCTTTGGATGGACAGCCTAACACCAGATCGACCCACCACTAGGAAGGTTTAGTTGGTTGCGGAGTTTCCATGTCCTGTGAAGCTCCTCCTCAGGATCTGCAAAGCAGCGGCTGCATCCACCCATCGAGGGTGGCTTCCCTGTCAGACTCTGGCTCAGCAAGCCAAGATTGAGCTCGATGGGGGAAGAGCGAGCCCCAAGGAGACCCTCACAGGCAGCGCCAGGAGTGAAGGGCGGGACACTCACCTCTGACGAAAGGTAGACAGGAACAAAGAGCCAGGCCAAGGCCAGAAGCACGTAGGTGGCCTAAAAGGGGCCAAGAACCCAGGCAGAGACTGTCAGCAGGAGGGGGGCCAGCCTCAACCAGGCCCACCCTCTTTGCTGGCCAACCCACCCACCCTGGGGACACTCCGAAGGGGGGCGGCTGCTTGAACCCGGGTCTGGGCAGAACTGAGCAGAGTTGAGCCCCTTACGTTCCACTCAAAGCCGGCCACGGCGATTCCACCGGCCGCTCCGCTGCTGGCCAACCCGATGAAGAGGCCGGCTCCTTCGCTGCTGGCAAAGAGTGAGGCACCAATCTGCAAAGGAAAAACCCAAAGGACGTTGAACTCCGCCAAATGTCAACCAGAGCAAAACTCCTGGCTGGTGACGGTAACCGGAATTATTTATTAGATTTCTGTGCTGCCCACTTTGCTAGCCAAAGCGACTCTCGGTGGCCTGCACCAAGTTATTATTATTTGCTCAGGGAGCAAGCTACGCTGAGCATCCGAGCGTCACGAACTGACCCACTAACCTATTAAAATGACAAAGCAAACAGAAAACTGTGACTTTTGCTTTAATCATTAACCGGATTGGTTTAATTGGTTTTGTAAAATATGGAAATCATTGGTTTTACTGTGTGTTGCCCAGAGTCATCTTGAGCAGCCGTGTAAAATAGATATAGATAGATAGATAGATAGATAGATAGATAGATAGATAGATAGATAGACAAGAAGGAAGGAAGGAAGGAAGGAAGGAAGGAAGGAAGGAAGGAAGGAAGGAAGGAAGGAAGGAAGGAAGGAAGGAATAAATAAATGAGTGTTTCTCAACCGTGGCATTTTTAAAATAAGTGGACTTCAACTCCCAGACTTTCCCAACCAGTTACAATAGACACAGATGACGTATATAAGCAGCAACAGATATATGCTCATATTCCTTGCAAGAGACCATAGGAATCCGTTACACCCAGTTGGAGTTACTCACCGGCCACCAGGCAATGTTCCTTCCAGCCAGAAAGTAACCACTCACACTGTTCCTACTTGCCCGGCATGACGACTGCAAAGGGAAAGAGAGAACTGAGCCAGGAAAGGGGTGAAATTTATTACATCTGCCTTTCCAGTCTCCCCATCTCCTCTTTTCCAGCCCTGCCTCACCTGCCTCCCTCCTTCCCTCCCTCTGGGAATATACATCCTGCTTTCCAAATGCTCGGCTGAATCCCTACTCTGCAATAAAACCCAACCCCATGTTTATTTGTTACCTTTATTCTTTCTTGAATGGCTCCTGTCTTGTTGCTTTTCTTGTTTACTAGATCATTTCGGCCTGGACTGTGTTGAGGTCATGTTTTTCAATGAATTAGATTTATTACCCAAGACCGTCAACTAGCTCCTTTCTCTCTTCCTCCCTCTCTCCCTTTTTTATTCTTTTTATTTAAGCTCTAATTGAAAAGAAACACAACCTAACCCTATAATAATGATGCTGTCCCAGGATCAAAAACGGCACTTTGAGAAAGAAGGGGCATCTCAGAGCCTCCCACGGAGCAGCTCCAGCTCCCATAAACGGACACCCACTCCCAGTGAATTCAAAGGGGTCCGCTTAAGAAACAAGGCTGCTGTACCCAGATGCCAACTGCCAGGTTCAAAAGGAAATACGTCACCACCACCACCACATCTGGAACGCCAAACGGCGGCGAAAGAGCGGGGATTTCTGCGTGGGAATTATTCTCCATGCATGGACGTCGTAGCTCAGCCCGAAGAGAAGAGCAGTTCACCGTAGCTTCTTCCTTCTGGCTGCTTCCAAGCCGAGGGGAATTGATCATTAAACCAGCAAGTGGTGGAACTCCTTCCTCCAGAGATCAGGGGCGGCCCACCTTTTCAGCTAAAACAGACTCAGATTTGGCCCAGGTTGTTTGGGCTTGCAGTGGCCAGGAGACCAGAAGACTTGTCCCTTCTGATGACCTGAAGCCACGGTTGGATCCTGCTTCTATTCACCCTTTGGATGTCTATGGAGGTTCTCCATCATCCAGGTCACAGTGGCCCCAAAAGTGCTGTCCCAAAACGCAACTGGACTTTCTTGGGTTCAATTTTTTTGTGTGTGTTAAAATGTTCCGCTTCTCATCCAAGAAGCTTTCTCACAACCAAAGAAACTTCTTAAATGAGAAGTGAAGTGTTTTCAAAGGGGAAAAAACAACCAAGAAATTCCAGTTTAGGAAAACACCTTTTGGGATCCATCCTTGGAAGTCCCAGGTAACCTTCCGCCATCTGCTATGGCAAGTGGGGGGCTGCACACACCCACACCTACACAGAGGCACACAGACACTTTGACCACCTGAAAGGAAGCTTCTCAAACTTTCAGAAGACGCGCTGGGAGAAATCCTGGGCACCCTAAACTGATGCTGGCTTCTGTATCTGGCAAGCTCTCTTCGATAGGGTTGGAACGGCAGCTCCGACTACTGACCTGTGTGGATCCACGCCGGACTTAGCGATGTCTAGGAGGACCTGGACACAAGGACGCCCTTGAGGAACGAAGTCAATCCCTTTCACAGGGAGCAAATCCCTCTCCTTGTTGGGATAAAGCTTAAAAGCCAACCCCTTGGGCAATTTCCAATGTAGTTTTTTGACAATGGGTTTGCTATTTGCCCCCTCCGGCTTCCCAGGCTGTCCAATGTGCCTTTGACATCACCTGGTGGCCTCCTACCCAAGGATGAATAGTTCTTGACTTGGCCTAGCTGAGACCAGCTAACAATGGCTTGGGGCCGCCCCCTAGTGGCGATGCTTTTAGGAAAAAAGTGAACACCCATTTAAAAAGGTGGATAGATGCTTGTGTTAATTCTCAACCTCTACCTTAATACGCTTTTTGGGCAGCCTTAAAAACTCGGGGCTTCACAAAGGAACATTTTATTTATTCACTCAATTTGTAAGGAAGGCTAAGGGCATGGTGCCTCTTGGGGGATGGGGGCTCATTGGATCTATTGATAATTGTGGCGGGTTGAAATCTAGACCTCTTTAAAGTTTATAAGATTGTGAAACACGGCCTTAAAAGATGACTAGAATCTTTGAAGAACATTGCTGTAAAAAATTTTTTTTAAAAAAAAAATCCTACATGTCCAGGGAAGAAAAATTGGCCTCTTCATGGGTTGCGTATTTGATCATGGGATCCATTCTTTCATCTTAAGAGGCCAAAGCCCCGTTCAGCCCCATCTTACCAGTCTCTTTTTCACCCCGTCCACCGTCCACCTCTTACAAACATTGACATGCCTCGTTAATGTGTCAACCTTTTCATTTGCTTGTGGCATCATTTAGTTAAGTGGTTGTGTTAAAGTCTAACCCCAGAGGGCTGGAGAATGCAGAAACTCCTTCATCTGAGACACACAGAAGGGATCATAAATGGCAACTTTGCACCCTTGAGAGGTGAGTTTATGGGCAGTCAAGGTGCCAAACACCTGCTTTCAACAGGCGTAAAGTAACTGATCTGCAGAGTGGATCTGTTCTCGGATGGGAGGCCACTTAGAGACCCAAGGGCTGCAGGCAAGATGGAAAAGTCAAAAGACACATTCCAAAATTCCAGAATGGCTGGCAAGAAAATTCCAGGGATGCCTCTCCCCCCAGCATCCAAATTCAACTGGGAGGTCAGCATACACTAGAGGTTGAACTATCTTCCCCCCCATTTTTTTTTCTCCATGTCCACACATTTTTCTCTCCCCAACAGCAAAGAGAGGACAACAATCGAACAAATATTTCCTAAAAAGCTCATGCAAAACCAGAGTTGTTTTATTTGTGCCAGAAAATAAATACCAGTGCACGTTCCTTATGGTTTTTTTTCCCCTATAAAAGCATGTTTACAAAAAAAAAAAAACATCACGGAACTGCATACAACGGTGTGGTTTCCTTGTTTGGCTGGTCTCGGACACAAACTCAATGCCATAGCGATCGTTTGTCGAACAATGCACAAAAGCACTTGAAAAGCAAGCTGGGAGGCGCAGGAAGGAAGATTATGGGATACCTCGTCTTCCAGTAATGCCGCAGAATGCCTCCTGTGCGAATCTCACGGAAAGATAACATAAAGATGCATACGAGGGATGAACAGAAGTGGCTGCTTTCAATCCCAAGTAGCCGGGTCTGACATGGGTGCTTTCATCCCAAGCTCTAAGGCAGCGTTTCCCAAGCTTGGCCACTCCAGGATTCAACTCCTATGAAAACAGCCACTTCCCTTCATTTCCCTCCCACGTGTGCAACCGTGTTTTGTGCGAAGCGGCTATTTTCACGCAGTCTGACATGGCTGCCTTTATCTCAAGCTCTATGTCTGTACATCCCAAGCCTGGCCACTTTAAGATGGATGGGCTTAAAGTCCCAGAATTCCCTAGCCAGCTTGGATTCTGGGAGTTGAAGTCCACCCCTCTTAAAGCGGCCAAGCTTGAGAAAAACTGTTCTAATGGAGTGCAGGACTCTTCCTGTTTGCTGGGACAAAATAGTCTTATGAACATGGGTCCGTCCCAGTTCCGGATCCATGCTAGAAATAAAATGCCCTTGAGGTGCAATCCTTCCTGCCGCCAAGATCACCCCAAATCCCTCCTACCCACAAAAGAGGAAAGCCATCAACAAGGTCAGGTTTCCCTGCCTGGGTTCCTTGCAATGAAGCTGCAGCAGAAAAACCTCTGCCTGGGCGAGAGTCTTGGCTGCAAAAGAGTGCAGCTAACCGGACCGTCCCTAGAAGTTGAAAAGGGGGTCATTGGTTTTTTATGTAAAACTTTTTTTAAAAAATCCTTTCTCTTTCCCGAAAACAAAATCGCAAGGAAAATAGCTCTGGGGATTTTGTCCACTCCATTTAAACCACCGGAAAGAAAGGGAAGAAGTGGGACGTGGAGGGGATAAAAGCCATCTAATAAAAAAAAAAAAAGGGGGGGGGGTCTCATTGACATACAAAGGTGAAGCCACAAAAAGTTTCACAGCTGGGTTTCTGTCCCGTGTCCAGTTTGGCCCCTAAAAAAACCCCAAACCTCCTTCTCTCCTTTTCCTTCAAGCCCACCCCCAAGCAACCGTCAGTCATCCAGCCCTATGTTTCTGAAAAGGTACGACATGGATTCCCCGTTGTGGATTCTGCGGATAGCCTCCGAGAGGATCAGGCTTATGTCCACCGTCTTAATCTTGGGGCACTGAAGCTTTTGGATCTCGTGAGGGATGGTGTTGGTCACCACAACCTGAAACAAAGCAGATGCTAACTCATAAAATATTTCTAGGGTCTTTTTAGAGTGGCCAACAGAAAGGGAGGGGGGGGAAGGGGGTTTGAAAGAGCAGTGGGGCAGCTTGGAAAGTGAAAGTGCATTCCATCAATGATTTCAAAGATAGTAACTTGGCAACCGAAGTTTCTGTGGAGCAAAATTCTCACTGGAGAGCCTGATTGATGACTCTGAGCTATGGGTGTGTCCCATTGGAGAATATGGATTACGAGACACCCAGGGGGGTGGGGGGAAAACCAGGCTCAAGGGTGACAATGGATGATGTGCCTCAGAGTCGGCTACACCCAGGCAGCTCCGGCCATGTTAACTCCCAATAAATCCTTTCCAAGTTTTGGAAGTTTGGCTCCAGACTCAGGATTTAATTGGGGGTCACTGCCGGAATCCTGACAGCAGAGACCTGAAGCTACTGGGGGGTGTGTGTGTGTGTGTGTGAACAGAGACACCCCAGGAGTTGAGCTCTTGCAAAGCTAGACAACTCCCTCTTGGAGCACGAGGCATGGCTTCCATTTGGCCTGGAACGGATCGCCACAAATCGACCAAGAGATTACTTTAAAAAATATAATGTACCCATCCTCTTTCGATCCTGCCTTGTGTCCAAGGGCTCGGGGGGGGGGGGGGGGGACAGTTACAGAGCTCTTCCCTGCCCCGCAGAAGGAGGTGGGCTGAACGGCTTCAAAGTCACCAAAGGGCTCCGTGATGAAACAGCTTGAATTTGAACCCTTTCAGGGTCTTTGGAGGAAGGAGAGCACCAGCTGAACCAACTGGGCAAATGTCTTCAGCCTGAGCCGGCAAGAACTGGGTTCAAATCATGGCGTGAGTGGCGAGGTTAACAGGCCTTATGCTGGGGAATTGACTGACCTTGCCTGCGAAGTGCTTAGACAGCGTTTCTCAACCTCGGCCACTTGGAAGGGGTGTGGACTTCAATTCCCAGAATTCCCCATCCAGCTGGCTGGGGAATTCTGGGAAATGAAGTCCACCCATTTTAAAGGTTGCCAAGGTTTAAAAAAAAAACACTGGCCTGCATTCCTTCTTGGGCACCCAGGCCCAGACGATGTGGGAGCAGGAGCCAAGACTTGAACCGGGGTGGGGGTGGGGGTGGAGATTCGAACCCAGGGCCTCCCGTGGCCATGTGCCACGCCACCCTTTCCCGGCTGCATTTCTGCCAAAGAGTCCTCCTCCCACCTACCTCATCGATCGCCGACTCCTCTATCAACCGGGGGGCGTCGGAGGAGAGGAGGCCGTGGGTGGCCATGACGAAAATCTTATAGGCGCCTCGCTCCTTCAGGGTCTCTGCGGCTGCGAGGAAACTGTCCACGTCATCAATGATGTCATCCTGGCCGGGGAGACCAAGGGGATCGTTAGAGGGGCTGGGGGTGGGGTTTCACCTGCCTCCCGCTGGGGGACCTTCCACCCTGTCGTTTGTGGGTGCCATCTTGACTTTTCCGACCACGTTCCCACAGGCCCCTCTGCACGGGGCAAGTTCCAGAAGCGAGGAAAGAGAAAGGGCTGTTCTTCCAATCAAGGTGGGAGACTCGCCCCAAACTCCTGCCTCTTCTTCTGCAGGCAGGCTCTGAACCCTGCAGGCCTCCAGGCCGCATCCGCCACCTACCACAATGATGGCTATTCGGCCCCCAACGTCTCCAACCACAGTGATGGGCGGCTTCTCTTTCGGAATCAGCACTGGCGAAAAGAAGAAGAAAGAGCAGAGAAAACTAGGGTGGGGATTTCTGCCTCGGCCCCTGCAAAATGCCGCCACCCTCCCGGACAAGGCGGTCTACAGCCAACCCGACTCTGACCAAGGAGACAGAGGAGGGGTCACCCTAAGAGGACCCGGCTTCTGAATTTCTCATCGCTTTGAGAGCCCGAGAAGTTGGAGAGGTTCCTTTCTGAGTTCCTCCCTCTACGTCGCCTCTTGTCCGACCGTTCTCTGTTCCGCATCTCTTCCTCCTTCTCCCAAGGCCATCCGCGCTCTCCTTCCATCCCAGTCCCACACCCTCCATCCCTCCTTTGAGCACAGCCCTCCAAACAAGGTGGATTCCCCCACCCCACCCCCAGAAATTCCCCTCTTGCCTTCCGCCCATGGATTGACAGCCATGCCACGCTCCCTGCGCGAGGCTACTTACTGGGGATCTCCAAGCTGGGGTGAATGGCAGCAGCACTTTTGGCAGTTGGGGGCGAATGGCGCCCGTCCACCAGATCGGACTCGGCATCTTGAGCCTCTCCGTGGATGACGGCGATGCCCAGCCTCAGACGCTCGGCAAATGACTGCGCCCTGCCGAGGAGGAGAATGAGCCCACCGTGTCCTTGGCATGGGCACAGATGCCAGGAGAGGAACCTCATCCCCGTAACAGGGATGTCCAGCCATGGCTGCTTTACGACCTGTGGACTTCACAACTCTCAGAATTCCCCAGCCAGCCATGCTGGGAATCGAAGTCCACAGGTCTTAAAGCGGCCAAGATCGGACACCCCTGCCCTTCTGAATCCTGGGGGAAGACTAGATGGGCTTAGGGAGTCAGGGACCCCGCCTACCTCTTCGCAGAGGCAGGAGATTTGGCCACAATCACAGCGTTCCTGTAGTCCGGAATCTAGACAACGAAAAGCAGAACCACCACACTCAGAGCTGGCCTGTTATGCTGACCGCGGAAGGGACGTTTCAGGCGGCCCCGGATCCTTTCTTCTACGGGAGCTAGAGAAGCACAAAACTGGGGTGCTCCCTCTCCCCACGAACTCCCCCAGATTCCAAGCTGCAATGCCCCCTCGGAGATTCGGGGCCATCTAAGCCCTAGCGATGACTCAGGCCTGGTTCCCCTGAGCCTGCCTTTCCCCATGGTTTCATTTTTGGCCTCCGTCCTCAAAGGAGCAGGGGGCTTGTCTTTACACCCATCCCCCCGAGGCGTGGCTGACCTCCATCCCCCCCATTTCATCTGCCCAGCCCAGCCCAGAGAGGCCGAGGATTTGGGCTGGCTCACCTCTTCCTGGATGTACTGGAGCAGAAACGGTGATGCTCTCAAGTTGTCAACCGGCACGTTGAAGAAGCCCTGGATTTCCTTTTGGTGCAAATCCATGGTGATCAGATGAGTCAGCCCTTTGGGGAGGGCAGAAGGAATAATGCACCGGGTTGGCCTTGCTCCACCCGGGCTGCCCACGTTGGCCGGGCGAGGGCGGGAGGCCTTTACCTGCCTTGCACATCATGGAGGCCAGGAGCTTGGAGACGATGGAGCCCCGCTTCCGCATTTTGCACTGCTTGCTGTAGGGGAAGTAGGGCACCACGCCGATGATGCTTTTGGCGCAGGAGGTCTTGCAGGCGTAGACCATGATCAGCAGCTCCATGATGATGGTGTTCACGTCCCTGGAAGGAAAAGGCGCCAGTCCAGCCCACGGCCCTTCACCTGGGGGATCGGCCTGGTCCCCCCCCACCCCCAAGTTACAACTGGCCCTCCTCGCTGCTCCATAGAGGGAGTTAGAAGACCAATGTGGTAAGTGTGTCGGAGAACAGTCTGAAACACGCAACGCACAACTGTCAAATTAAAGCGTCGTTTTGAAACACGCAACACACAACTGTCAAATTAAAGCGTCGTTTTCGCAAACAGGGGACAAGACAGACAAGTAGAACCAATTCGAGGAGGCCCATGTCCAGGCGGCACTTGCAAAACTCACTTGGAAACCGTCTGGATGATGAAAACGTCTTTGCCCCTCACAGACTCCTGGATCTGCACCCTCGTTTCTACCAACAAGGAGAAAAGCAAAAAACAAGAGGTGCTCAGGGCTGACGCACAAGCAGGGATCTTCAGCCTTGGCCACTTTAAGCCTGGTGGACTTCAACACCCAGGATTCCCCAGCCAGCAACGTTGTGGGAGTTGATGTCCGCCAGGCTTAAAGTGGCCAAGGTTGGAGAGCCCTGGTGTAAAAATAAATTACATCGCAGTGCGATGTAAAATGGAAACCCACAACTACACTGCTCGGCCTCGTGGCTTTTGCAAGTCAGAACCAAGTGGGGCTCGTTGCAAACGGAAAGATTCTCCGGGAAGCGGGCATACTGGGCTTGTTGTCTGCGCAGCAGAGAAGGAAGAGACATTGAACGAACCGGTTGCTCCTCCTCCTTCAGCCTTCAGGGAGTGAGGCCACAGGGGTCCTCTACTCACCTCTGTTTGCCTCCTGGTACACCTGAACCTTGCCCATTTCCACACCTAGGCGCCTGTAGAAGGATCCGAGAGAGAAAGCAAACGGTCATGAAGAGGAAGAGGATCCAGCAGGTATGGACTTCAACTCCGAGGATTCTCCAGCCAGCAGGTGGACTAGTGACTTCTGGGAGTTGAAGTCCACAAGTCTTAAACTTGCCAAGTTTGGAAGACCCTTGCTCTAAATTGTGTGTGTGTGTGCATGAGGGAGGGAGGGAGAGACTATCAACCCCCCCCCACACCCCCATCTCAAAATCCTACTGTTGAAAACAGCCAGGGGAAAGGACGGGGGCACAGGGGACCCTTACTCCGCAATCCTTTTCGAGAGCTCCATGCAGGAGGGGTTGGAGTTGGCCGAGAAGAGGACCAGGCCACCCTTTGTGACATTCATGATGGGCCCAGGTCCAACAGGGGCCACACAAAACATCAAAACTGCCTTTGTCGTCCCGCCTTCGGATAGACTGCCAAAAAATAAAACAAAAAAGGGTTTTCAAAAATTCCACCAAGGACTTTTCAGCAACCCTCAATGGAACAAAAGCTACTGAAATTTTGCATCTCAAGAGTTTCTGCAGGAGGATGGAGGTGTCTCCCCGGAGCATTTAAATCAGGGGTGTCCAACCTTGGCAACTTTAAGACTTGTGGACTTCAACTCCCAGAATTCCTCAGCCAGCAAAGGGAGTAGAAGTCCACAAGTCTTAAAGTTGCCAAGGTTGGAACCCCTGATTTAAAGCAAGGGTCCTCAAACTTGCCAAGTTTAAGACTTGTGGACTTCAACTCCCAGAATTCCTGAGCTAACATGGCTGAAGGAGAAATTCTGGTCCACAAGTCTTAAAGCTGCCAAGTTTGAAGATCCCTGTTTCTCAACCTCCATCACTTTAAGATGAGTGGACTTTCAACTCCTAGAATTCCCATCTTAGTAGAGGTTGAAATAACTGGTTGAGAGGACCTTGATTCCACCAGCTTTTCACCCAGCAACCCAAGCGATGCCTTTCTGAGGGGGGAAAAAAAAACCTCATTTATAACCTCCCATCGTTTACCAGTAGCTTAAGAATCCGAAGGCCACACAAACCAGGGATGAATAAAAGCAGGTACAGTCACCTAAACGGTAAGCCTTCCCAACCAAACAGGTTTAGGCTCCACCACAGCAGAGCAATGTTCTGAATCCAAAGCCTTGGACATGCTTAACAGTCTACACATAACAATCCACAGTTAATTCAGCTGTTTTTTTTCTTCCCCGTGGCTGAAAAGCACTCTCAGTTCTTTGCACTTACAAATAAAGGTGTAATCCAGGAAAAGAGTTTAGGTAACTCAGCCCTCCGCTCTTTAGTCTTCTAGAATGTTGCTTTTAAGCACCTGCCGAAAAAGAAGATATATACATTCATACATACATACATACATACATATAAAAGCAAGAAGTCTGTTTACTATCTTTGAAAACCGAAACCAGGAAATAACTTCAGTCACCCGCCAGCAAGTGTCAGATCAGGTTTAGACAAAGTACCAAATCTCATGAGGGTTCCTTAAAATGCACTCCCGCCTCGTCTTGGGACATCGTCCAATGCCAAATTCATTGCTCAGAGAGGATTAGTTTTCTCCTAACAAGAATTGGAATGTACAAATTGGGCTAAAATCCAGAACTGTCTGGACCAATAAGAGATCTAAAGATTCTAACATGAAAAGTGCCCCTCTAATTGTGGCATCTATTCAGAAAAGAAATATTCTGAGCCAGAACTGCATCCAGCACTGGCCAACAACATTGTAAAAGTCTTTTTTTCCCCTTAAGTCTTGTCTCTAGGCAAACCAAAAATATTCTGTTTGTTTAGGTCTGGTGTCATTTCCCTGCCCAAGGCAATTTGGGAAATCTCTTTCACACTTCATAAGACATTCTGCCTTTTCTGTGCAAATACATAAATCAGCCTCTTGTCCCCGAGCAGCCATTGGGAAGGGGAGAAAAAGAGGAAAGGCGCAAAAAAACAAGGCAGCTGCAACAATGCAGAAAACCACAATGCACAACCCAAAGCCGGGTCTTGTGGCACAGGGGCCAATGGCAACTTCAACTGGCATGGGCCTTATGGGTGGCAAGGAAGGCTGGCAGCTGCAAGCGAGACACATGGCAAGGATGAATTTGTAAAATAAAAGCCAGGGTTCAATTTGTGAATCATGCAAATCCACTAGGTGAACCGGCTGGATCAGTAATTTGCAATGAAGCCGCACAAAGATCACATTCTGGGAGTGAAGCCCATGAAATAATAAAATCTCTACGTGGCAGACAGATCTCTTTCAGTGCAAGAATCTTTCCAGAGGCCATTTTGGGATTCTCGTGTAACCAAGCCTGGTTTTTCCGTAGCAGGTTCCCCCCAAAAGGGATCAGGAAACCCATTTTGCTTTCTTCCTGGGATCCGCTTTGGAGTCACTGCAATCCTAGAGCTGAGGACCCCACGGCCGGTCCAGGGCTCCCCAAAAGCTGCATTTCGCAGCATCTCAGAAGTGCCAAATTCCCTCTTGGGGGGCAGGGAGAGAAAGAGAGACACTGTGATTTCCATCCCGTTTTCCTTGCCAGCTCTTTGTATTCCATCTCATCTCCTTCCAAATAGAATTTAATCAAGGGGTGGGCTAAAATCCAACGAGAGCACCCTCCTCTTCCTTGTCCATCAGTGGGAACGCACAAGATTCCTCCTGACCACAGAGCAGCCTTCTATTTTGTTCACTTGACAGCCACGGATATTTCAAGTCGCCAGCAGGTCTTTCCCGCCTCCTGGCACAGGGGGGACCAGGGGCAGGTGTTGTACAATGAATGGGCTCCATCTGGATTTAGAAGCATAACTGTAGGCCAAAGCAGGAGGGAAAACTGCAAGAAAGCAGCCTTGGATGTGCAAGACCGCTAGTGAAAATTGCACATGCAGCTGTAAAAGTGACAACAGAACAACCACCCCGCACCCCCCCCCCCATAAAAATAAAAGGCACAGAGAAATAAAATAAAAGTGAGCTGAGGCAGAGAGGCTGTAAAACCGCAGAGGCTGATCTGAACCTGTTTAAACGCCATCAGGGCCACGATCCATCTTCTCCCCTCCCTGCAGATTTTTTTGGGCGGTGGGACATGGCAACAGGTAACTGGGCAGCAGAAAAATCACCCCTCCATTCTGGTCCCTCCGCAAACCCAGCTGCACATTCAAATTCTGCAGGGGAATAAAACCCCTCCCAAAGCAAAAAGGGCCAGATGGTAAATAACACGGCCTCGGGGCCGTAGGGAGGAGACAGTCCAGCCTCCTTGGAGCCGGGTTGAAGTCTGAGTGGGAAACACCCATGGACGTTTCTCCAGAAAATGGGTGGACATTTTGGCAGCGTGTGTGTGTGTGTGTGTGTGTGTGTGTGTGTGTGTGATCCAGCCTCCTCCTGGCTTGAGATTTCCAGGAAACCTCTCTCCTCCCACCGCTTTCTCTGGCCTCCAAAGTTGCTGTTTTTTCAGCTGTTGCTTTGAGTCCTCCGAACCCCAAAACCATGCAGCCCCCTTCACCACATTCCTCCTTCTTCCACGCCTCGCTCACCCCCAAAAGGACAAAAACTTCATTTCAATGGCCCTTTTGCATTTTCTCTGCCCCATTACATCTCCCCCCCCCCAACTCAACCAGCCGCACCCACAATGACTTCATTAAAAAGGCCTAATTCCCAGAATTTAACAGAGGGGTGGGTGAGTGGGGAGATGCACGCAAGATCACCCCCCCCCCCCGGAATAAAGGAACCCCTAAATAAACCAGGCTCTGTGGAATTGGGGAGGGGGCCTTCATCTGCCCCCATTAAAGGGCCGCCCAGCTGTGCAGGAGCTCCCTAAAAGCTCATCCATCTTTCAGGGTTACCAGATAAGCAATGCAAGGGAGGACATGAGACGGAAAGGCCTCCCCCACTCCTGGAAATCGAAGAATACCAAACCAGAAAGATGTTGGGGCCCTTAAGCAGACACCTTACAATCTATGTCATAATAAAATATAAGACCATATAGGATAATATAATATAGATCAGGCTATAAATTTCATTTTGATAGATGCTGATGTATGTTTGAAGTGAAAAAGGATTTATCCTACTCTATAAGTCCTCTTGCAATTAAGCTTTGGGGGAGGGGGGGCACAGCAAGGCATGTTTGAATGTCTCCAAGAACCCCCCACCCAGGAAACCTATTTTATCCCCTAACCTATTGCTCTTTGCAGTTCATTTTCCAGAAAAAAAAGCAGGCGCTGTCAATCCCACAGGAAGCTATAATGAAAGTCACTTGCTCGCTGAGATGAGTAGCAATATAAATGTGCAAATAAATAAAATAATACGGTCCTTCCGATTGAGTTCCTGGGGGGGGGAGGGCAGGACAACCGGACATGCGTGCAAGGGGACCCACAGGGACCCCCAATATAAGGCATAATTCGATTATTGGGCAGAATAAGGGAGCAGGCGAAGGAATAATAGGACGAATATCCCCCTCCTTGCAATTGAGAGGGGCAACCCAGACTCACACGTCTGCATGAGACTACAGGAAATCTATCATAGATTAAGATGATTAAAAACCCCGTAATATACCATGTTAATTAAATTATATTATAAGTTTAACACCCCCCCCCATTTCTGCAGAGGCAGCACAGATAAGATGCAGCCCATTATTTACAATGCAACGACAGAATAATAGAGAATATTCCACGGAACAAGACCACCCGAGGCCCCTTCCGGGTCAATTTGGGGAGGGGGGCCAGCACAGACGCCCCCGCTCCAAGCCCAGGAAAGTCTGCCACAAATAGAATAAAGAGCTTCCTGGGAGAATTCACGCAGCCTTGAATAGGGTCAATATTGGCCACGACCCCCCCCCAATCACAAAGACCCCTCCCCAAGCAGTCCCCCCACCCAAGACCCCCCTTTGACGGGGGGGAGGGGGGAGCGGCGGCGCGGGCGCATTCATACGTGCATCTTCCGTGTCCGCCCGGCCTTGCTCCGCTCTCCCCCGCCAGGAGACCCCCCCTCCCAGGGCGGGCCTTTGGGGCGGGGGGGATCGCACCCCCACCACGACCACCACCCACCTGCGCCCCGCGGCGGGGTTGGCGCGGCGGCGGCTGCAAAATGGCGGCGGGGCGGGGCCTCGGGACCCTCCGCCAATCCGAGCCCACGGGGGCGCTCTGAGCCCACCCGGCCTTCCCCATCCTTCAGAGGCGGCGGCGGTCGGCCTCGCGGGGTCGTTGGATGGGGGTGGGGGCTTCAGCCCGGGAAAAGGGAGCCTGAGCTGCCCGGAAAGCAATGCAACTCGCACTTTGCCGTCCGTTTCAAAGGTCTCCCCCAAAGACCCTCCCCCGTGGGGAAGGCTGGCCATTGCATCCCCGGAGGGACCCCTCCCCAAATGCCATTGAAACCCACCCTTCAGGGCTGCCGTACCTTTCTCGCATGGGGGATTGGCAGCTTGGGGGGCCCCCGACTTCCCTGCCCTGCTGGGCTTTGCTCAGGTAGAGGGGGGAATTCCTGGCGCACCTGTCTTGCTCGTGGGGGGGGGATATGACGGGGGGGGTCCCTCACAACAATTGTTCTACATAAGACTGCTGCAAAGTAACTTTATTGCCACAGCATGTGCACAAAGAAATGTTTTCTGGGCATGGGCAGAGGGCAGGAAGGGGCCTTCTTGGTCAATTCAAATTTTCAAGCTCCCCCCCCACCCCAAGAACAGCTGGGTCCAGTTGGCCATTGCCAGACCCCCAAGTCCAACAGAAACCAGAGGGGGCCCTTCCTGCTTCATCCACGCCGTCAGCAAAACCTGCTTTCCCAGCCTAAGCCATCCGGATCTCCATTTGGGAGGTGGCCCTGGATTTCCTCCTGCTGGACCAGGACAAGAGGGTGTCCTCCCCGAAGGCCCCCTCAAAGGCCCCCCGCACGGACCGCCGGAAGCTCTTCTGACCCATGAAGACATAGAGAAGCGGGTTGAGGCAGCTGTTGAAGAAGGCCAGGCTGGACGCCAGCGGGACGCCCAGGTGCAGCACCCTCTTGACTGCTGGGCTGCCAGATGTCTTGGACATCTCCAGCAGGGAGAGAACATGGTAGGGCGAGTAGCAGAGGAAGAAGGAGGCCGTCACGGCCGCAATGATCCGGAGAGGCTTGGGCGACTTGGCCAGGCGCCTGCGCTGCACCTGGAAAGCCACCATGCCGTGGCAGGTGGCGATCACCGTAAAGGGCAGCAGGAAGCCAAAGACGAACCTGGCCAGGATCATGGCTCTGTGCCTTTTCCGCCACAGGCTCCGGCTCCCCTCGCTGGAGTAGTTGCCGGAGAGGGCAAAGTTGTTGTAGCAGCTGGTGGCGTTCCTCGCACTCAGGGCCGTGTCTCGGAAGAGGAAGTATGGGGAGCTGATGAGCAAGGCTGCCCCCCAGGTTACCAGCGCGATGGCCCAGGCCAGCCGGGGCTTCCGGTGGTTCCTGGACCACACCGGCAGCACCACCAAGAGGCAGCGGTCCAGGCTGATGATGGTCAGGAGGAAGACGCTGGCGAACATGTTGAGGAAGGCCAGGCTGCTGTTGAGTTTGCAGAGGAAGCGTCCGAAGGGCCAGTGGAAGCCCAGCGCCGTGTAGGTGATGCTCAGTGGCAGGAAGAAGGTGAAGACGAAGTCGGCCAGCGCCAGGTTGAGGAACCACACCACGTTCACCGTCTTCTCCATCTTGAAGCCGGCGATCCAGATGACCAGGCCGTTCCCAGTCACCCCCAGGAGACAGGCCACCCCGTAGACCGCGATGGAAAGGAGATGCAGGGTCCTTTCGATGCCCTGGGAGGGGCCAGGGGCTGAAGGGGTCAGGAAGGATGAGAGGGATGTGGTTTCCATTCGGAAGAGAGGATCCTGAAATGGAGTAAACGTCAAGTTGATCTCACTGGTGGGGGCCAAGAATGGTTTAAAAAGCAATCTGACGGGGAAAAAATGCCCCCCCCCAAAAAAAAACTTGGATTGAAGCAAAATTTGGCCTAAAGGCAAGTACATTAATTTTATTCAATATTAAGCAACACATTATTGTTTTTTTTACTGAGGAATATCGCGGCTCACATTTTCAAGCATTGTCCCCTCCCTATTTCTGTTCCATATGAGGTTTGATTTCTACACTAGCTCCAGTTGGGATTTTGTTCTGCTTAAACCCCTTTTTTAATTTTATTGTTAATATATTGATTTCCCTTGCTCCCTTTGATTTTTTTTTAAATCATTTCCCTCCTTCTCTTTATGCTGACACAAATCTTCTTACTCTGTTCTTTTCCCTCTATTTCTCCTGGGAGTGGAGAAATATATGGGAAAACTCACCCCTCTTTTCTCCTCTTCCAACCGATGTCTCTCCCTGATCGAATTCTGGGTCGCTATCCCCACCGTGTTGCATTTTGTCTGTTCCTTTGGAAGAAAGGGATCTTCCCAGCGGTGATTCAGGGTGGCTTGAAGATTTTCCTTCTTCTTTCCATAAGTGTGACTTTAGGGGAATTTGATTTATTTAATATATTCCACCTCTCCTTCCTCAATCTGTTACTGATGGAACTTTAAGCCTTTAAAAAGAATTATTCAAGCTGTGAATTTATTGGAATGCAGGTGCTTGATGGCGGAGGTTGGCTGCCCTGCTCAGATTATCTGGTTTCACTTACAGGGATGGAAAGAAACGGATTTATTAAGTTTAAATATTATTAAATATTATTAATACTTAATAAGTCCAGGCTTAGGCATGAAAACTGGCTGGGAAACTTTAGCCTGATCTAAAGTTAGCTTAACTATCTTAAGTTGTTTATAAAAACAATAAAGGTTGGATAAAACACATCTACAAAAAGAGCAAAGACATGACAAATTTGTCCCAATTGCAAGGATTCACACCAGTGTATCACAAACCTGGCAATTTAAGATCTATGGACTTCAACTCCCAGGAATCCCCAGTCAGATATTGGTTGGGGGATTCTGGGAGTTGAAGTTCACAAAACTTTTCCAAGGCTGAGAAATCATAAATTTTACGGAATAGAATAAAGCGTGCCCTGCAGTCTTTCTCTCCAACAGCTCATGTCTTCTATTGTTTAATTACAGCCAATCCTCGGAAGATGTGCGGCTGGAGCTGGGAATCCAATTTCGCAAAAAAAAAAAAAAAAAAAGTGGATTTTAAAATTTGGTTCCTGGGTGGGGCAAATGCATAACGAATACAGCCAGAAACTTTTCTGCTTGGGTTTTTATTTTGATCTCAACCCTCCGGATAGAAAAAAACGTTCAAAATCTCAACCCGCGCATCTCTTTCCAAAATCTCTCCGAGGCAAAAGAGCGCGCGGGAGGCGGGCCGGGCTGCTTTCTCCTGATTGGCTGTGACGCGCCGCGGTAGAATCCTCCGAGACGGTCAGGCTGATTGGCTGCGGCGCGGGCCAAAAAGTGTTGAACGTTCCATCCGCCGAGCGCGCGGCCCCTCGTGGTTTTAAGCCCGGAGTTTGTTGGGAGGCGTCTCTTTTTCGCGGGAGCGTCCGCCGTTGCACCGAGGATCCCGGTAAGTATTACGGTTTGGTGGGGGGGGGGGAGGAGCCTTCTCCTTTTTTCCCTGTAGGATCTCGCGCCCTTTCCTACAGGGCTACTTCTCTGCATAACAGGCGGGAATTCAACGGGTCACTCCCGCTTTCTCTCCCCTGGCTGCCTCCTCCCTGGCTTTTGCAGCCCGTTGCAAAACGAGAGCCCAGCAGCCCTGCCAGGCTGCCATCCCCACCTCGGGCCGCTTGCAGATCGTCGGTAGCTTTAGGAGGCTGCCTCTGGGTCAGCCCGTTTTTCTCCTGCCAGGGAAACAGATCTTAGAACGTTATTACAATATATTCGCGATCTAATATATAGGGTAAATCTCTGGACTCCGGGACCGGCCCAGATTAGATTTCATGATAGAATCATGGTCCTGGGACCCGTGTATTTGCCTTCATTGGTGAGAATGCAATCTGCCTGCTGTGTGCAGAGGAGCAGTTTACAGGAGTGTAGCAGGGATTTTAAAAACTTCCTTGGCAAGGGGACAGTGACAGAAGCGGTTCTACAAAAGGTGATTAAATAACTGAACAAGGTGGGAAGAGTGGTGAAAGAGAGGCATCCATAAAGCGGCTGATTATAATGTCAATTTTCAGCATTGCAAACATTAGAAGCTGTGCACCAAGTTCATATTCGCTCCTGAGATGCCAGGCAGGCCTTGAGCCAATAAAAGAGTAGGGTGTGAACTCTGGGATCTTACAAGCGTTTGCCCAGAAAGTTGTGTGCAACCGGACAGTTTGGTTTTCTTCAAAGCTGATGGGGTTCCTGCTGCCCATGGCTTGTAAACAGGAAAGATAGGCAGAATTCCAACACAAGATGACAGGAGACTTTTGTTCCCCTGGGAAAGTTAATGTATAACTCGAAGTGGCCCAGGCAGAGACTGCTGGGGGGAGGGAGGGGTTGGGGTCAGCTGATGGGAAGCTGCTGGGCTTGTCCTGGAGCACATTGCTTAGGACAGGGGTGTCTAATCTTGGTAACTTTAAGACTTGTGGACTTTAATGCTCAGAATTCTGGGAGTTGAAGTCCATAAGTCTTAAAAGTGGCCAAAGTTGGACACTGCTGCCTTAGGGACTCCTGCTGCCCACCCCCTTGGGAGGCACCCCCAGAACGCTTCTTCTGCAGCTGTCAGTTGGGCCGCTGGCCAGCAAGAGCCGGATTAGCTGCTTCCTTCCCTTTTCATCCCACCCCCCTTCCATGCCTTATTCACACAACATGCTAAAGAGAGGATGGCTTGAGAGCACTGGGCACCGCACAAACACGGGGATGAATTCACGCAATCCCCCAAACAGATTTTTCTCTACCTTAGCAACTTAAAGATGGGTGGACTTCAGTTCCTGGCACATGGGAATTCTGGGAGTTGAAGTCCACCCATCTTAAAGTTGGCCAGGGTGTGAAGACCTGGGCTAGCCGAAATCTAACGGTTTACAAAACATCCAGATTCGGACAAGGCAGGAGGCATGTGAATCTGGATAGGGAACCAAGCCACAATATGGGCTCTAGAATTGCCGCCTCCCCCCTTCCTGGATGTTTAGACTCATTCATTCATCACATTTACGTACCTCCCGTCTCACTACTGAAATAACTCCTGTGCTTTGCATTGCTTCCCATCTTATAACTCTCCTTTGAAGAGCCCCCCACACACACACCTTAAATCACTGCCTAAATGCAAGGCGGAGGGTGGTAACGGAATAGTGATTTTGTTCTGTGTTGCAAAATACTCTGAGAGGTGCAGCACTGGTGTTGTTTTTTACAAAATCAAGTCTTTGCAGGTCCCCAGTACTTCCAGCTGCCATGGCCAGCACGAATGCCGGTGGAGACCAGGTCACCAGAGGCCACTGGGTCTCTCACAACAAGATGGTGATGGAAGCCCTGGACACCAATGATCCCGAGGTAGGCCGCTCATCCGTTCCCTTCTGCTTCTTTGACTGCTGACCTCAACTGAGAGGGGGGGGGGCTGTATTGATCCAGATGGGCAGAGGCCACTGACCGGCAGCGTGACGTTCAGTTGGGAGATTTTAAGCTGGCTCAGCTCTTGCAGGTTGACACACCTCTCAACCTTGCATAGGGAATGAGAGCAGCAAGTACAACGTGTTCCAAAGTTGGGTTTGTTGCAATCAATGGCTTGCATTCCTCTTGAGTAAACAGCCTGGATGAGCTGCAGTGTCGCTGCTGGTGCAGCTTACGTGGGAAATGGCAGGGAACGCCTCCATCCTTCCCTCTGGCTATCCGGGAAGAACATAATAGGAAGATTGCTGTAATTGACTCACTCAGGGAATTTTAAACCTGCACTTCAGAAAACTTTCACGAGGGACGTTTATTTACTGTGATGCTACAAAGAGAGCGTGCCAACTGATCAAGCCAGATAGTCAAGGCAGCCCCCAATGTAAAGCAAGATATATATATATTATTTAGGAAAATTAGAAACTTCACATTTAAATATCCAAAGCATCTTAATCTCTCAAGATGAACTACTATAAGACTATATATTCTATCCTTTACCCTTTCCTGGACACCTGAGCAACAACCTGCAGCCCCAGACAGACCCCCTTCTCAATCCTGTTCCAGCAAGCCCCCCTTTTTTTCTGCCCTCCCCAGGTCTATGATATTATCAAGAAAGAGAAGCGGCGACAGAGACTCGGGCTGGAGCTGATCGCATCCGAAAACTTTGCCAGCCGAGCCGTTCTGGAGGCGCTGGGCTCCTGCCTGAACAACAAATACTCAGAGGGATATCCAGGGCAAAGGTAGGGCTGGGAAGGAAGGGTGGTGGGTCTGGAGTTGAAGGAGACCCTTGGACCAGATGAGGCCCGTAAAGGGGATGCTAGGAGCAACCTATTTTTCCCCTACCCCACTCAGGTTATGGACACGGTCCTTGACTTAAAACGGGGCCGTTGGTGGGGGTCAGAATCGGATACGTTAATGGGTAAAAGGATAATCAGATCTACAGTTTTCTACCTCTTCCCAGGGATGTTTTCTGAAACGTGATTTGCAAGTGGCTGTGCAGCCTTTTCTCTCTGGTGTCCCCGTAAACCTACATATTCCAAAGGTATATTTAAACCCGTGCAGACTTCAACGCTCAGAGTACCATCTGTTTCTTTTTCTTAGATATTATGGTGGGACAGAATTTGTCGATGAGTTGGAAAGACTTTGCCAGAAGAGAGCCCTGGAGGCCTATGGGCTAGACCCCCAGAAGTGGGGGGTCAACGTCCAGCCCTATTCAGGTATTTTGCAAGCTCTTCTGGAACGGACTGCATCATGCCTGTCGGGGGCAGTCTATATGGGCACAAGAGGGCTGTTTTCACCAAACCGACCAGAGTTTGAACACGACTCAAGGCGGCTCTTCTTGGTGTCCTTTTGTTTCAGGGTCCCCCGCAAACTTCGCTGTGTACACCGCCCTGGTTGAGCCCCACGGGAGGATCATGGGCCTGGATCTGCCGGACGGGGGTCACCTCACCCACGGCTTCATGACCGACAAGAAAAAAATCTCCGCCACGTCCATCTTCTTCGAGTCCATGCCCTACAAGGTGACTTCCATGCCCCGAGAGAGAGAGGGAGAGGGAGACCTTCCCTTGGGAAATTGGCTCAGAGTTTGTGTAAAATTCAGGATTGCGCTCCTCCTCGGGTGAAAAGAATTGGGGGAGGGGGGCCCTCAGCCCGTTTGCTACGAGCCTTTCCTGGCTTGTCATGCGCCCCCTTCCCCTCCTTTCGAAAGCATCCTCTCCACTTCTTCATTTGGCTTCAGGTCAACCCCGAAACGGGCTACATTGACTATGACCGACTGGAGGAGAATGCCCGCCTCTTTCATCCAAAGCTGATCATTGCAGGTGAGGCTCCTTCTCTTCCGCTCCCCGGGGTTACTCAGAGGTTATCTGCTTGGGCCTGGGCAGCCTTCCCCTGGCTGTGCTTCCCTGGTCTTACGAGCGCAACTTCAGAAAAGTCCGGGAGCCAAAACGACAGGAGTACATTCGGCATCCCGAATTGTGAAGATATCAACTCAAGGAGGAGGAGAGGCGGCTTCCCTTCCCTTTCCGAGGGCCTTCCACGTCAGGAGCGGCTCCATCCTAGAAGCAAGTCCAGGGCCCCGCTGGCGCCTCCTCCTTCCCTGGAGCCCTTTGGAGTAGCCCTCGCCCTCTCTCTCCCCCACCCTAGGGGTCAGCTGCTACTCCCGGAATTTGGACTACGCCCGGATGAGGAAGATCGCGGATGAGAACGGCGCCTACCTCTTGGCCGACATGGCCCACATCAGCGGCTTGGTGGCTGCCGGCGTGGTGCCTTCCCCTTTCCAGCACTGTGACGTGGTTTCCACCACCACCCACAAAACCTTGCGGGGCTGCCGGGCAGGCATGATCTTCTACCGGAAAGGTGAGTGCTGCAGCGAGCAGGTGACTGTTGCTCCGTCTTCCTGGGCTGAAACCCCTGGAGCCAATGGTGAGGCACCGGGCACCTTCCAAGCACCCTTCTTCCCTTCTCTCCAGGCGTCCGCAGTATAGACCCCAAGACGGGGAAGGAGGTCCTATACAACCTGGAAAGTCTCATCAACCAGGCCGTCTTCCCTGGTCTCCAGGGAGGCCCTCACAATCACGCCATCGCAGGTGAGCAGCCCTTGAGCAAAAGACCATCACAGCCTGGGAACTGGGAGGAGGAGGAGGGAGGAGGAAAACTGGGCAACGTATTCCTGCTGGCTCCCTTCGAGCTCACGCCAAGGAAAACGTCCGGAGAAAACGGGTTGCATTCCCAGCGCAGGAGGTCTTGCAAAGTCTGCTCTTTGCAACCCCTCAGTCTGGCCTGGCCTGTCGCCCGCTCCCCCGGGGGGGGGGGGGGGGGCATTACTATACAGAGGCACCACTTAATCCATCTTCCACTCTTTGGGGGGGTCGGGACAGGAATTGCTGTGGCTCTGAAACAAGCCATGACTCCCGAATTCAAGACGTACCAGCAGCAGGTGGTGGCCAACTGCAAGACTTTGTCTGCCACGCTCACCACCTTGGGATATCATGTCGTCACCGGTAAGAAAATGCGATCCTCTCCGGGACAATTTCCACACCTTGCTGGTTTTATTTCCGAGTAAATGTCTGGCAGGATTGTGTGGTGTGGCAGCCGTGGGTGTAGTTCTCCTCTGGTGCCTCCTCTGGAGCAGGCAGGGCTCCCCAGGGGGATGGTGCTCTGTGACACCCGTCAGCAGCTGCTCTTTTGGGGGGCTGTCCTTGCAGGGGGCTCCGATAACCACCTGATCCTGGTCGATCTGCGCAACCAGGGCACGGATGGGGGGCGAGCTGAACGGGTCCTGGAGCTCTGCTCCATCGCCTGCAACAAGAACACCTGTCCAGGTGAGGGAGGCTCAGCCAGAAGGGACATGCCTCAGCCCCAGGGGTTTTGCTGGCACGGGGTCAACAAGGACGGTGGCCATTGGTTGGTGTCAACATTTGGACCTTCTTAAGCAGGGGAAACAACGCAGCAGCCAAACTGGCCCCAAGCCTCATGGCCAAGGGACCTCGATTCTGGCGATCCTAACCCTCCCCCAGGCTAACAGTCCCAAGGGGGCTTGGACACACAGCCACACTTGTACTGGTCGGTGCAATGTAGGCCTTTGAGAGGGAACAGCTGCTTGCAGGGATGACCGCCTGCTTCAGTCCCCAGCCGGCACCAACCAGCTTGCAATTTTCCTGCAATTTAATCCCCGTTTTCCCCTCCCTTCCTTGTAGGAGACAAAAGTGCTTTGCGTCCCAGCGGACTGAGATTGGGGACTCCGGCTCTCACCTCCAGAGGATTCCTGGAATATGACTTCAAAAAAGTCGCTCTCTTCATTCACAAAGGTGGAGGGTGGTCATTATACCTGCTTTGCCTGCCCCCCCCCCCAGGCCAACCAGTTATGGTGTGAATCCTGGGAAGATAAGGAGGGGGGGGGATAGTGAAGGGCTTTAAGGAAGAATTCTCCAACCTTGGCAACTTTGAAGACTTGTGGACTTCAAATCCCAGCATGCATTGGGTGGGGAATTCTGGGAGTGGAAGTCCACAAGTCTTAAAAGTTGCCAAGGTTGGAGAGCCTAACTTTAAGGGAACTGGGTGAAACTTTGGGAGGAAAGAGCTCCCCAGTTGTGGTCTGCAAAGCGGCAGAGCAAGCGTTGGCCAAGGGCAAAGACTTCAGCAGGAAAAACACCCCCAAAAAAGGTGTCCTTAAACCTAGAACGGGCCACTTTAAGAAATGAGGGGCACCCTTTCTCTGGAATAATAGAGGCAAAGTCCAGCCAGCTGGACCCCTTGATTCTTGCATCCCAGAGATTTCATTCTGCAGGGCTGGATTGGGAACCTTCCCAATTGACCCTGTTATTCAGTCTTGTTTCAGTGAAATGCTTCAGCTCAGGCAGGTGTCTCTCTTCCCCCGTACAGGTATAGAGCTCACCTTGCAGGTCCAGAGCGACATGAACCCCAAAGCCACCCTGAAGGAGTTCAAGGAGAAGTTGGTGACGGAGCCGAAGTACCAAGGGCTGCTGAGGTCCCTCAAGCAGGAGGTGGAGGCCTTCGCTGATTCCTTCCCGCTTCCCGGCTTGCCTGTGTTGTAAAGGAGCCACACCTGGAATGGCAGCCCCGCCACCCCCCACCCCCCGGCTGCCCTCTTGCGAAGGCAGTACCGTTTCCCTTGGCTTGGCCTCTGCCTTTTTAACCAGCGTTTTAAGCAAATTCTGTTCCTCCCCCTTTTTAAAAAAAAATGCACCACGGCTGGCAAGGAAATGGAACAAGGGCAAATTTTAGCACCCACCCTCTCTGGAACAGAAATTAATGACAGGCCAGTGTCATCCCTTCCCCCAGGCAGCATTGCCTTCCTTTCTTGGGGAGTGAAATCCCAGGTCAATGAATACGAGGTTCACCCTTAGGGTTAATAATCCAATTTACTGAGCTGCATTTTTATGGGGTTTGGCATCCGGGGCAGTGAGGCTGTTTTGAGGGATGGCTCCACTTTTAGTCTCAACGGTTCTTTGGAAAATAATTCTGCAAGACTCCTTGAAAAATGTGTAAATGAAGACTCAACCATCCAGGCCAAAAGTATCTTTAAAAGGTTAAATCCTGGCAACTGGACCAAAGTTGATGGAGGTGTTTTGTTACTCGTCCAAGTGATTTCTTAAGAAACTCCCTGCAATCTAAACGGCAAGAGTTGGGTTCTTCCAGTGACTCTGCCTACACAAAATTTTCATTCTGATTGAAAGAAGTCACTTGGATGAGGAATAAAACATCTCAATTTTAATAACCTTTGGTCCAGTTGATATGATTTAACCCTTTTTAGATACTTCTTGAAAAGTTTTCGGACTCCTTTCAGAGGCCTTCCCAATGGGATTATCTCACCTTGTGCACCCTTTGATCTCGCGGGAAAAGGAAGAAATAGCACGATTGAGTGAAAGGTTTTCAAGCAGAAGATGCTATCTAGACTTCTTGCCAGAAAAAAAAACACGTTGATACAACAGGAGAAGCATCTCTTCTAGAGATGTTTTGGAGAAAAGTTGGGGGAAAAATTGTTCTCCAAACTCTTTTGCATTAAGTTACAGAATTTATTGCCACAATTTATGGCTTAAGTAGGAGATGGCCTTTGCAGGAAACCTGGTGGTTGGCCAGGGAAGGAAGCAGGAAGCTGAACAATGCAGGAATTTTTATTTTCTCTCGTACTCCAGAGCTTGTCCCGCAGTTGTACTTCCAGTTCCAAAAAGCAGATGTGTGGTTCAAGGAAAGGGGCGCTTTTAATGACAAGCTGAGCAACATATTTGACACCAGTTTCTCCCCACTCACAATTTCTCTCCCCACCCACCACCGACAGTTGCCTTCACTGTACTAGATGCACAAGCCCAAACATACCTTCAGGACAGTTTTTACTAAGCACAATAAAATTAAGAATTTTACCACGATTGTATGGGTTATATAAGCTTTAAAAAATACAACAATATATATTATATATATTTGTATTTCAAAAAATATTTGCGCCCAAATAAATAATTTCCTTTTTTAAATATACACTTTTTTTTTAAAGTCACAGTAGCTTTGGTGTTGAATATTATTTCATCCAGTTCTTGCTCAGGATGTGACTTAATAGCACGAATGCATGAAGGCTGCCTGGGTTTCTCTGAGGGGCCCCAGTTTCTGCTGCCTCCTAAGTGCCACCGATGCAAAAGCTCTGGGACCAAACCAGAAAATCAAACATGCAGAGATGAGAGACGCTGCTTGGAAAGTGATGGTGTCATCAGGGAGTGACAAAGGGGGTGCAGGAATTGGCAATAAGAGGAAAAGTTCGGGGGGGGGGGCCTGGAAGGGCTGTGCTACGTCTACAGATACTACTACAAAGGCAGGCCAGCCAGCACCAGATCAACTCAAGCAAAGTCTACATAAAGTCGCAGCGACTACATAGCAACTCCAGATTGCTCTCAAAAGGCACAATGTCCCCGGACAGGCAGAGCCACGCAGCTACCACAGTGCACCCTCCTAAAGCAGCGTTCCTCAATTTTGGCCGCTATCAGAGGTGTGGACTTCAACTCCCAGAATTCTCCAGCTGACAATCCACACCTCTGACAATGGCCAAGGTGGAGAAACACTGCCTGCAAACACTCTGGTGCTTAAAGAACTAGGTGACACTTTTCCAGCCGACTCTTGGGGATTGCAGGCAAACAAGTTTTAGGGTTTCTTAAATATGCCCAGAAACGAACATTTTACTTCCAAATCTACTCTCTAGTCTTGCTGAAATGTAATTCTTTGGTGCTGTGCCAGTATGGATGACATCAATGAAACTGGCAACACAACCAACCCTCCCCAAAAATTTCATGGGGAGGAACAAGAAATCGATGTGTTGGAAATATTTTTCAAATGAGTAAACGAAGTGCGCTCCAAAAAGCTTTCTCAAGCCTGGTCTTGTGCAATCCTGACCTACCACAGAAGGAAAAACTGGCGTGTTTTCAGCATGAGCTGGAATATTTTCAAGGGCAAGCAACAAAAATGTCAATCTACAATGTTCTTAGCCATCAAACTAAGGGCAGCTTTCTTTATTAGCCAAAATCTAAGCCACTATCTAGACCAGGGGTGTCCAACCTTGGCAACTTTAAGACTTGTGGACTTCAACTTCCAGAATTCCTCAGCCAGCTTTGCTTTGCTGGCTGAGGAATTCTGGGAGTTGAAGTCCACAAGTCTTAAAGTTGCCAAGGTTGGACACCCCTGGTCTAGAGCAAAAGAACAGTTACCTTTGAAGGGCCTGGGTGCAGCCATGCTTACGCTGACCAGATCACTAGAACTTGACCCAGCCAATCTGGGGTTCAAAACTTCTCAGGTGTCCTATTATGGGAAACAGTGCGGGGTTTCAAAGTCACACAACGTAGCTGACAGACTGAGCTACTCTTAGGCCAAAAACCAAGCCATGTTAGATTGTTACCCGAGGGGCACCCATATTCACATCCTTAACAGTTTTCAGAGCTGCACCCTCTTCCCCATTCAGAAGTGCAACGCAAGAGCAAGTTTCCCTATTGAATTGAATTGAATTGAATTGGGGAGGGGGCTCAACCCATCTCGCCAGGCAGATTTTGCCCCACCTGCAATTCAACACCTGAAACGAATCAGATTCTTTATATTTGGTTTCTGAACACTGCCCTCTGCTTGAAAAAGGAGAGTAAAACCAACAAGACCTCCTGCCGATTGCCCAAATAATAATTCACATTAGTTGGAATATTAACCCACATGCAAATGAGATGCACTGGAGATATCCCATCGATCTGCAAAAGACCTGACCGGAAGAACTTGCTCACAAACTCGGTTATCCCAGCTTCCTCAAGTTCATGATTGCCTGCCACATTCATGCCCCCTTCGTACAAAATGCTGCTCTCTTGCCTTTTGAGGGCAACCTGGCAGCGGTGCCAGATGTCTGGAGTCTCACTTTAATCTCTTATCGCTCTCAGGATTCCCCGGGACAGTCCTGGAAGGGTGGAAGCCTGTTAAGGGCCACAGACGAATGTGGGGCGAGGAGGGACATTGGCAGGGCAGGCTCTGGAGGCTGCCTAAATTTTGTACAAAGAGCTGGGCAGGTAATCAAACCTGAGCACGGGGCTAACCCCGCAGATGGGATCCTGAATGTACTGCAATTTCAGAAGCTCGGCCAGATACTGGATCACTCTGCGGTCCTCGTTTGCCAGACCCAGCTGGACTTTCAAGAAGTTCTCCCGCCGCGCGGTGACAGAGTCCTCCGTTTCCCCCTCTCGGATGGGGAGGTGCAGGTGATGGCAGAAAGCGTAGAGGAAGGCCTTGGAGCAGAGCTGGGTCAGGAGGGTCTGGACGTGCACTTGGTAGGTGCTCCCTCGCTTGATCTGGGTGCGGTGGTCGGCCAGCCGGAGGATCAGGTGCCCTCGGTACTGCGGGCAGCGGAGGGTCTTGTGGTCGGCGTCCAGCACACTGATGTATCGGCTGTATCGGCTGAGAGAATGCATCATGTTGGGGCCACCTGGAGAGGTTGACCTGTAAAGAGAAGGAACAGGTGGAAATGGGGTGGCTGGAAGACAAAAGGTGCCCTGGAGGCAGAGCGAAGCATCTTAAGAGGAGGAGCCACCATTAAACCCTCTCAATGCCCACTATTGAAAAGGATCTTGTAAGCATGTTTGCCCTTCTTTGCTGCACTTTCTCGGGAGATCTTAGCTAAAGAATTGGATACTTTATTGCCTTTTGACAGTTAACTCCCTTATCTGTGTTTACCTGAACCCCTTCCCACTATCCCAGCCTTTGTTAGAACAGGAGGAGATCAGATCTCCACACCTGCCTCCCTTGTTTACTGAATAGGGGTGGGACACACCAATTGGCTACACAGATAAAACAATATGATTGTGGCTGTTCAAATCTCAGCTTGGCCACGTCTACCAACCACTGGAACTTGAGGAAGTTACTGGTGATTTTTAACAGAATTGCAAGTTCCTCTTTCTCTCCTCATGCTGTGGTTCAAGTTTACTGCTTCCCCAGACACAGGAAACCAGCAACCTTTTCTTTTCAGTCAGTTGATCAACTGGTTGGCTTGAAACAATAAGCCTTCTGCCAGGCACACCTGTCAAGAATTGTTGGCCAAGATGGTCAGCTACAGAAACCGAATAAACAAACAAGTTAGCCATCTTGTTCCTGTCTAACCTTCTTTCTCAATGTAGCTCACAGGCTCACTTTCGATCCACCTTCCTTGTGACCACCAAGTGTTGAGTCAAGAACATCCCTCAAAACATATTTGAACAGGATCGTTACGTATAAGGCTAAACACGCCAACATATAACACTCTTCTACTTCCACACCTCACTACCCAGGCCCAGTCAACTGTCCAATACCGGCAGAGACCCATTTCAGATCTTGCCACTCAACATGGCGAGGTCAGAGGGAGGAGGGTGGGAGGGAGGAGCAGGCAATTCTCTCCTTGATGTGACATGGTGAGGAAGTGCCTGAAATGTTACCTCTGGAGCCCCACCAGCTTCCACTTCTGAAAGTCCGTGATCTGCAAAGGCGAGGTAGCCCAGTGCTTCATGGGCTTGGCGTATGCACCGGAATTGGGGACAAAAATGGAGAGGGCAGCAATGAGCTTCTCCACGGTGGCCTTGTCTTCTCCCAGCACCACCAGGGTCCTCCCGCTCAGCAGAGAGTAGATAGCAGGGTGGGCGAAGGGGTACTGCCGGATGAAGCGCAAGGCGCTCTGCCCAGCCTTCTTGGGCTTTTCTCCCACAAGAGCAGCGGGGGACGGGGTCCGGTCGGAGTTGGTGGATGCCGTGCTGCTCATGTAACTCGTGGAATCCGAGCATTTATCCAGGCTCATTTTTCTGGTTTCTCGGCCATCACAGAGGTAATGAGGATCGAGTTCATAGGCAAGGAGGCCTCCCAGGACCCCATCGTGGGAGCAGTCTGTGAAGTTCACCTGAAACCCTGCGTCACCTGGCCTGTATGGCTGTGGGGGGATGCTGACCACGCTGTCGTCATCGCTGTGTCTGGGAGGCACATTGGCTTGACCCTCAAGGAAGTTGGGGCTCTCTTTGCCAATGCAGCAAGAAGCATCCCCCGGAGGGGCTTCAGGTGCAGGGCTGCCTTCCATCTCCTCTTCGGTGCTGTCTAGAGTTAACTCACGGCTGAACAGGAAGCCCTCCTCTTCTTCGCCACCGTAAGGATCTTCGTTAATGGCACTTGGGTAGCTTGCTTTAAAATCGTCTGGGATCAGGGCCTCTGAGGGGCAGGTACTGAGGACTTCGATGCTGTCCCCACTGATGGTCCTGCTGCTGGCGGCTTTGTCCCTCACCACGGGGGGGCTGGGGGGCACTTGTAGCAAGCCTGACTGACTTTCAGAGTGGACAGAAGTTGTGGCCGATTTCTCCGTTACCAAAACTTCAATGCTTTCACCGCTGCTGACGCTCCCTTTCAGGTCGACATCTAGAAGTTCGACATTGTCATAAGGGACAGAGTGGGAGACCTCTGGGTCTTGCGTGTCTTCAACCTCTGGATCCATCTTAATCGGCACAGACTCCACACTGGATTTGTAAGAGGCAAGATCGATGAGTATCTCAGGACTTGGTCCGCTTTCCAAACAAGCCATGTTGGGAGGGTCCAGGTTCTGCCCCGGACTGACTTCAAAGGACTTTTCCTGCTGCTCCTCATCCAGGAGAGACACATCTTCGAAAAGAAAGCTGGTGAATGCCTGCTGCTTCAGGAGGGCTCTGCTGATGCGGTTGATCAGGAGGTAGCAAACGTCGCCCCGGAACATCTTCTCGATCCGGTGCAAGCGGTCCAGGGTCTGGCTGAAGGAGTGCTCCTCACAGAGTTCCTGCAGGGTTTTCAGCTTCTTGTCAAAGCACTTGCTGGATTTGGCCTGGATGAGTTTCGGGGTGTAGGAGAAGCCCTGGGGACAAGGTGGTGGCAATGTATCATCAACTGGTAACTCTGGCTGGGCATCCTCTCCAGTCGGCTCGCAGGGAGGCCCGCTGGCCCGCTTCCGCCGTCCAGGTGGATAGGATCGGATCTGCCGGAGCAGGTCGCGGTGCTCGATGATGGCCTTCTCCACGCTGGCCAGCTCGTTGGCCTTCTCAATGGCTCGGCTGGAGTAGCAGCCTTTTGCCAGGCTGCGCTTCTGCAGCTCGGTCTCGCGGTGCAGCACGGACCGGGTATAGTCCAGGTCACGCAGCTTCTTCTCCAGTTCACGGGCGAAGGCCCTGCGGTTGCCGTCCTTCAGGCCCTCGGAGGCGCCTGAGAACTGGGCCGAGAGCTCCGGGAAGAGGCGCATGACCTTGCGCTCGTCCGCTGACACGTAGGCCAGGCAGAAGGGCCGCACGAATCCACGTGCCTCCAGGTCGTAGAGTGTCAGGTGGTGCACATAGGCAAAGGCACCCGCCTTGGAGTCGCCCAGCACCACCTGCGAGTCCCGGGCGAAGCGCAGGCGCGGGTAGGGGCCTCCCGGGGCTGCCCCCGCCGCGCAGGCCTGGTAGTCCACTGACATGATGCGCAAGGCGAAGTAGTTCAGGTCGAAGCCGCCTGGAGCCTCCCCGGCCGGCACCGTCAGCAGCGGCTGCGGGCCCACCTGCTCCGAGAACTCGGCCACCAGCAGGAAGTCGCGCGGGAACGGCGGCGGACAGCCCCCCGAGCCGCCTCCCAAGCCGCCCCGCCGGGACCACGGGTGGGCGCCGCGGCCTGGCGCGGGCAGCAGGGGCACCGAGTACTCCTCGGGCAGGCCCGGCTCGCGCGCCGCCGCCGCCGCCTCCTCGGCCGCCGCCTCCTCCTTGGCGAAGGCCACCACGTCGGGCGCGCCGATCATCCTGACCGGGAAACGGGGATCGCGGCCTGGCTCGCCGGAATCGCCGCCGCTGTCTCAGCCCCCCAGCCGCCACCGGGCGGCCATCTTGGAGTCACATGACCCGTGGGCTGGGGACCTTGGCACCGGAAGCAGTCGCACCGAGGGCAGGGGGAGGGCCCACTGCGGTTATTGGTAAGCTGACTGGATTGATTGACATTAACGGGAAGAGTTGATGGAAGAGTGGGGCGGAGCTAAGAAGAGGCCCGTCGAAAGAAGGGACTGTTGAAGCGGCCCGCCCGAAGGGCACGCTGGGTGTTATAGTTCTGACTTTCATATGAGTATAACCATAAGGATGGTTAGATGATTTTTAGATATAACTTCTCCCTCGTGTTCTCCCCAGAACAACAACCCTGAGAGGTGGGCTCCGGGGCTGAGCGACGGCGAAGCCTTATTTATTGCCACCGGCTGCTTCCCCTTTCGCAAAGGGATTTGTTGCGCAAATCGCCGTCCTTTCACGGCAGGGCCGTAAAGCGAGCGAAACCCCGCCCCCTTCGCCTCTCCGCCAATCCGCTTTGCGGAGGGCGCTTACGACGGCGCTGGGCGCGAAATACGGCTGGGAGCTGAAGCGGGAAGGGAAAGGGAGTTCGGGGAGGGGGAGGAGGTCAAAGAGCCCCCACCCCTCCAGGAGCCAGTGGAGGAGGGGACTGGCTGGGGGAGGGTCTCACAGGCTTTGGGTGGGGGTCAGCACTGCCTTGCAGCTAAGGAGGTGCGGGGGCACCAGGGTCTTCCTCCACCCTGATCTTGGGGGAATAAAAAGTGGGGAGGGGGAGATTCACAGAGCAGGCAGGTGGGTGGCCAGAAGGGTCTGAGGTCAGCCTGGGCCTGGTGGGTGCTTGATGGGGGTCCCATTGGGGGCCAAGTAGGGGAGAAGCTGCCTGTGCCCACCCCCCAATAGGCTGGCATTGTCGTGGTGCTCCTGAGCGAAGGGGCACCCAGAGAACATTTGGGGTCCCCCCTCCACCTCTGGGACCTGTGGAAACTTGGGGGACCTGTACCCCTAGCCCCAAGAAGGGACCCGCACTCTTTCGGACCAGACCACCAGCGTTCTCCTCCCTTGCTGACAGACCTTTGTTGCCTGGAAAAGGAGCTGCCCAGGGCCCACGATGGGCCGGCCGGCCGGGTTTTAGGATGTTTGGCCAGGCCAGAGGATTGGCTTGGGGAACCGTGAGGTTCTCCTGTTCCTCCAACCTTCGCTTCAGGCCGGCAGCAGAGACCATGGCGCCTCGCAACCTCCATAAGGTTCTCTGTGTGGCAGAGAAAAACGATGCAGCTCGTGGGATTGCAGACATCCTTTCGAACAGCAGGATGAGGAGGGTAGGAGAGCAGGGAAGCCAACTTTCTGGCCCTGAATGCCAGATTCCCCCTGGTCAGTGGGAAGATGCAGCATGTATGGGATGACCTGACGGGAGAAGCTGAAATCAAGGTCCAACTTGCTTGTCTGGATTCCAATTTATAAAATGAGCCGAAAATCAGACTGGCAAAGGCGTGAGAAATTCAAACATCATTTTTACCATACGTTCTCAGAGAAAAGCTGTTAAAGTGCAGAAAATCTGTCATGATCCCAGGCATTTATTTCTGTGCAAGTTGATGGACTGGAAAACTCTTTAATTTCACATCTAGTCCGTTGATTCCTAAATTGGGGTTAATGACCATCAGGAGAATAATTTGGACCTATTGTAAGAGTAATGGAGGAATTTAAAGATCCAGCCTGGGACTCTAAAACAACAGCCTGGGATTTTGGGGTGGGGGGAATAATGACTTTATTTGAGACTGCAAAAAAGTAGTAAAAGGATCAAGGAGAATTTTGTCTAGTCAAATTCTACGAAGAGCCAATAGTAGCAAAGTTACATCCTATATATAAATATCATGGATTACTGCTTGATAGCCGTAATCATCCCGAGAGATTTCTCACAGTATTTATCTGAGTATTGTATTGGTTTACTTATTTAGCTAAGCTGATTTCTTGTTGATTAGAATTGTTTGCTTTTCTTTCCAGAGGGAAGGAATGTCCAAGTACAACAAAATCTATGAATTCCAGTATCACTTGTTTAACCAGGTTTGTGTCAAACAGTCCATCATAATTCTCTCTGTACCTCTTATCACTACATGATATAACAGTGATGTTATCAATGACTTTTACTTTATTGCTAGTTACATAAGTAAAAATCTAATGATGCAACCAAGTGGCAAAACAAGTATTCTTAATAATGAATTCAAACGGATAAAAAATAAGTTAGACTGTCAAGATACGAATCCATCTTTGCAAAGCAACAAATGGCCAAAAATAATTTATTTTTCTCTGTTTTATGCAGAATGTAACTTTGATTATGACATCTGTGTCCGGACATTTGCTGGCTCATGATTTCAAGGCACCATTTCGGAAGTGGTACGTACCAACAGATCACATGATTAACTTTCTGCAATTATATAATCAGATTTTGAACAAGGTAACTATCATTACAAGCATAGATGTCTCTAGAATCTAGATAGTATTTCTTTAAATGCTTGCTGTTTCCTGCATGCCTTTCTCTGATGCTGTTCCAACAGGCATAGCTGTAACCCCCTGGTCCTTTTTGATGCAGAAATTGAGAAATTCTGCCCTGAAAACTACATGGACATTAAGGTTTGTGCTGCCTGCAGCCTCCTCTTTTAATAAGAGGCAAGGTATCCTTCCTCTTTTTCTGTGGCTGCAATTTCTGACTGAGGAATGTGCCTTATGTCCAGCCACGGTTACGTAATATAAAACACTGCTGGCGTATCTCTTGTTTCGGAAGAGTGGCTCTTTCTCCTCCATTGTTTCATGTTGCTCTGTCATCCTATTATTACCAACTCCAGCGCACCCTCGAGCGAGAGGTTCAGCCGTGCCAGGCCCTGGTGATCTGGACCGATTGTGATCGCGAAGGGGAGAACATTGGCTTTGAAATTATTCATGTGTGTAAAGCAGGTGTGTGTGGAGAAAGGGTGAAGGGCTGGGCATTCAACATGTGCACATCCTCGTGTGATTCTTCAGGACAGACAGTTTGGTCAGGGAGCCATAGAGTTTTTAATCGGTTGTGTGAGATTAAGAAAGTCTTCCAAATCACGAGGCATTTTTCTCTCTGCGGTGCTTTTGTTTTGCTTCCCATGACTGAGTGTGCCTCGAACCTTTCTTTGGACAGTGAAGCCAAACCTCCAGGTGTTCCGAGCCCGCTTCTCGGAGATCACACCCCGGGCTATCAGGTCCGCTTGCGAGAACCTCACCCAGCCAGATCCAAATGTCAACAATGCTGTGGAGGTGAGGCAAGAGCTGGATCTCAGAATAGGTAAGAGAGAAAACAGACTGTAGACCCAAACACTGCCTAGAGATACGGGGGAGATCGATGTAACCGAACATGGATTGTTGTCAAAGCTAGCTAAACAGCTTGACCTTTGTGGATTGGCCTTTCTAAAACCAAGCACCTCGTTTTGATTTACTTTCTGATAGCTGATGGTTCAAATGACTTTTTATTTTTCCTTGGAGCCGTGATGTCCCCAGCTTTTTGGAAGAGTGGCTGTCCAGTAACTCTCCCCCGCTTCCAATAGGGGAGTTGTGGTTTTCCTTTCACGTTGGGCCTTGCTTTTTCTGCTTCCTTGGCCAGGGGCTGCCTTTACCCGGTTCCAGACCCTGAGGCTTCAGAAGATCTTCCCAGAGGTGTTAGCGGAACAGCTCATCAGCTATGGGAGTTGCCAGTTCCCCACCCTGGGCTTCGTGGTGGAAAGGTTCAAAGCCATTCAAGCCTTCGTTCAAGAAATGTTCTACAGAATTAAAGGTGAGGAGGGTTCAGAAAGTGAGGCCCAAGCAGGGAAACACCTGGACCGAGAAGCCTGTCGTGGGAATTGGCTTTTCAGGTCGCATTCTTGTTCTCTGCGTTATTATCGTGGGGTCCCCAGTTTTGCATTTCCCACACCCCCTTAGTCAGGTGTGGTAGGGCTTGCGTGTCCTCATGCAGGCTTCAGGCAGTGCGTCCCTTTGTCGGCCATCCTTGGGGCTGCCCTCTGGGCTGAGTGCAGGTGCCCGTCTCGCAATGGATTCCACATCAACACACGCCCGTGCCACTTCCGCCTTGCTTCTCTCGTTTTATCTAGAATGGGGGCGACTTTGGCCTTTGTCATCAAATTGCATTGTCTGCCTAAAGTGCAGAGGCTGCCTTGGTTCTCCAGCCATTTCCAACTTACTGTTTTGGATTCCGGCCGTTGAGAAGAAGAATCTTTCCCTCCCACGCGAGCATCTGTCTGCAGCTGCAAGCAGAACAAGGCCACAGGTTGCCTTGCGTGAGGCCGAGCCTTGATCCATCTTCTCCCCCGCAGTGACTCACGACCACGAAGAGGGTACCGTGGACTTCAGCTGGAAGAGACACCGTCTCTTCAGCCACACGGCGTGCCTTGTCCTCTACCAGATGTGCATGGAGGTAGGTAAGCCGGCCGGCCTGTCTTCTTCCTTTGGCACTTGGCAAAGAGCTTTGAAGAACCTTGTCTTCCGCACGCCTTCGTCTTAGGCGCCTCAGGCCACCGTCGTGGAGGTTGGAAGCAAACCCAAGAGCAAATGGAGACCTCTTCCGCTGGACACTGTGGTACGCTTTGGAAAAAGACAACCATGTAAAGTCAGAATAAGAAGAGCTCTCAGCTCAGCTTCTGATCCAAACCCCCTTGGTAGACCCTCTTTTGCAAGCCTTAACTTAGACAATCAGAGGAGACAGGGAAGTGACTAAATCTGAGCACTCTTTGGCCTTCTCTGGTGGGAAGTCCGTCCCTAAATTGATCTTTTAATCGTGGAAATGTATCATGGAGAGAATTGCATGGTTATTCCTGGGTTGAGAAGTGTTCCTGCTTCCAGGAATCCCATTGATTTTACGTGGGCAGAGAGGCATATTTTGCCAGGTAGGGATCAAGCATATTTTCCCTCTTCTTCGTCTTTTTCTGCCATAGGAACTTGAGAAATTGGCTTCCCGTAAGCTGAAAATAAACGCCAAGGAAACCATGAAGATTGCTGAGAAGCTGTATACCCAAGGGTAGTAAAAGCAGCTATTTTTTTTAAGGGTGACTCCCTGCAGGGTGAAGTGGTAGGGGCTAATGGGACGATGCTCTTTCAGTTCCGTGGGGTTTTTCTTTCACCAGGGAGATTTATTTTCACATTTCTTCTCTCCCATCTCTCTAGAGATGCTGCAAGCTAGAAACACAACTAAGCAATGGGTTGTGTAAAACCAGATAGGATCAGGAGGCTGCAAATGCATCTCCTGAGAGGAGAGATTAAGGGAGCCCGCGTTCCTCTGAGGAAGGGATCGGCGGGTTGGGGCGTTAGGGCAGCTCTCTTCAAATACCCCACAAGGGGTTGAGGGAGGAACCGCGAGGCCTTGCAATCTCCTAGCTGGAATGGCCTGTAACTGAGTCAATAATTAAAATTCCCCGTCCTCAGGGCAGAAAAGGCTATTGTCTTAAGAACAGAAAAAAGATTCCTTTTGAAAAGAGGCAGGAAGAATAGTCTGGCAGTTGGAATGATATGAGAGACTGTTCATAGCAAATGGGCAGCATCCTCCATGGATCCCCCTCCCCCCGGATCTCGCGTGGGCCATTCATCAAAAGCACTTTTTAAAAAGTAACCCCCCCCCCCCTTTCCTGTTTTTTAAAGGTACATAAGTTACCCTCGAACAGAGACCAACATTTTCCCCAAAGACTTAAACCTCTCCCAGCTCGTGCGGCTTCAGACCCAAGACCCCCACTGGGGAGCCTTTGCGCAAAGGATCCTGGACCAAGGTGGGCCAACCCCACGGCGGGGGACAAAATCCGATCAGGCTCATCCTCCCATACATCCCACCAAACACGCCGGGAATCTGCAGGTGAGTCCCCGAGACTGACCGGCAAACCTCAGGTGTGCAGCTTTGCTTCCAAAGAGAGAGCGGTTTGTAACCGGTGCGTTTGGCTCTGAGAAGTAAACGAAGCAGAGGGCAAGAATATGTTTTCTTCTGGTTCAAAGTTTTCCCTCTGGGAATATTTATTCCTAGAATCTCCAGGTGGGTTTTTCAGGGAAACTCCAGATCTCCTTTGAAAGGGGGAAACGTCTAGCGAGCATGTGCCGAATTCCTTGCTGCTTGTGGAGGAGGAAAGGTTTATCTTAACATCTATACGAATCCATGTCTCCTCCTCCCCTTTCCATTGTGCCCCCCAAGGGCAACGACCAGCGCCTGTATGAATTCATTGTCCGCCACTTCCTGGCCTGCTGTTCCGAAGACGCGAAGGGGCAGGAAACCACGGTGGAGATTGAGATTTCCAACGAGCGCTTCGTAGCTCACGGGCTGATGATCCTGGCCAGAAATTACCTGGAAGTTTATCCTTACGAAAGGTGGAGTGACAAGGTGGGAGCGCTCGATAGGAAGCAGACGAGGGGCAACTCCTGAGGAGAGGTTGTAGTAGCTTAAGAGGGGGAGAAAAGCTCCTCCTCCCTCACAGTCCCCATTTGAGCTACCGATGTAGAGGTAGTCTTCAACGTACCAACCATCAGTCACTCACAGACCCTTTGAAGTTTCAAGAAGACCCACTTTATGGCGGTCACGACTTAGGACCATAAGGGCCAGGCTCCATTCCGGGTGTAGGTTGAAGTGTACTGCATTCTTTCCTCGTTTCTCCCGTCCTTCCTTAGCTCTCCCACGTAACCCCGTTTCCCCCTGCCTTGTTTTCCTCCGCACCCCCAAACTCTGCAGGTCATCCCCCTCTACGAGCAGGGCTCCTGCTTCCAGCCCACCACAGTGGAGATGGTGGAAGGGGAGACCAGCCCACCCCAGCTGCTCACCGAAGCGGACCTCATTTCCCTGATGGAGAAGCATGGAATCGGTCAGTTCTGCCCCGGCTGTGGATCAGGGATGGTCTCTCACTCGTCTTCAGAGTTTATTTGGTGTATTTTTTAAAAAATTATGTACGTTGCCCATCTTGCTGGAGACCTAAGGGTATTCCCGTACACCGGTGGCTCCTTCGCCAGAACCTCTTTGATTCCCTGCCGCAGAGCGTTTCTCTGACCCAAGCCTCCCCTGGGAGGCAAGCTCTGGTGGCAGAAATCGATCAGTCCCACAGAGCGGTAAGGGAGAGAAAGGGGCCGAGGATTGTAGGCGTCCTGGGCAACAGCAGAGGACCAGGGTATTGAGGCTGGGCTAGGATTGGGTCACTGTTGGCGTCAGGATGGAAGCAACTGAACCCCCTTGGCTGAAGGCGTGAATGTTGCCAGGGGTGCGCAGAGCTCACCTCTGGGGCTTGTAAGTGAGGACTACAATTCCCAGCATGCAGTCGGGGAATCGTTGAGGGCCGAATCTCTGGAAGGCGAAAGGTTGGGCTTAGGGTCAGTTGATGGAAAGTGCTCCCAAGCTTGCCAGCTTTGAGACGTGTGGAATTCTGGTGGTGTGGTTCGCCGGCAGACGGTGCAGACAGCAGAGGTATTGGACAGTGAGGACGAAAGGGAGCCAGTCCGGGAGTCTGGGGAGGACTCGGATGAGGGTCCCGGGTCTGATACAGAGATGGGGCCAGGACTATCTGGGAGTGAGGTGCTGCCTCTAGAGCCTCCAGAGTCTGGCAGCAGCGAGGCAGAGGAACAAGGGGAGCCTGTTCCCAGAGCCCATTTGCGCAGAGCTGCTAGAAGGCGAGAGCAGCTGAAGCAGAAGAGGTGACTCGGGAGTAAGGTTAGGAGGCGGCTGCCCCTCCCCTAAGGGATAAAGGACAGGCCAAGGTGACGAACACTTTGCAGGAAGCAAAGCAGTTCAAGCACTTCTTGAAACTCTGCGTATTCTGGGGTTTTTTTCTAGTACTGTTCTAATTAATTGGGGATACTTTTGTTTTGGCAGCATTCCACAGCACTGACAGGCGTGTGTTTATCTGTTAAAGTTAGTTTTGGCCGTGAATGAAAATAATTCCCAGTGTTGCATTAAAATGGGTTTTGCTTTTCAAACAAGTTTGTGTTTAATCACGCTTGACGAAGCCTGGGTCAGAACACCCCTCTCAAAAGTTGCTGGGTTGAGAGCAACCTGGCCCACTCATGCCAACGCTTGGCTTCCAGGAACAGACGCCACCCACGCGGAGCACATCGAGACCATCAAGTCCCGCATGTACGTGGGGCTCACCCCAGACCAGCGCTTCCTTCCAGGACACCTGGGCATGGGGCTGGTGGAAGGTAAGGATGGACCCCGTCTAAAACCCGGCTCCCCCATTGAGCCTCTCCTCTGCCCACTCCTCTTTCTGCCTGTCCCCACTCCCACCCCCCCAGGCTACGACTCCATGGGCTACGAGATGTCCAAACCGGATCTTCGAGCCGAACTTGAAAACGACCTGAAGCTGATTTGTGAGGGGAGGAAGGACAAATCCGCTGTGCTCCGAGAGCAGATCCAGAAATACAAGCAAGTCTTCGTGGCTGCTGTGGCCAAGGCCAAAAAGTGAGGGCTAAAAAACTCCCATCCCCCTCAAGGAAAATTGGGGGGGGGTGTTGTAGCCCCCACCTGGACCAGCTCAGCTGGCAGTGGATGGAGAGGAGAAGAAGGGCCAGGAAGGAGCTGCAGACGAATCCCTCTTTAAACCTTTGTGTCTTATCTACAAGGGAAGCGCCTATTTCAGAAACTGGGGGGAAAAGTAGGCACATCCCAGAACTTTTATTCAGTCGGTGCTGCTAGCTCAGTGCGGGACAGTGTTTAGGTCCTTCCTTGATCCACATCAATTGTGTTAGCAAAGTGCTAGGTAATTTATATATTTATTTAGCTGTCCAAAAGAAACTGGGTGGGGAACAAAATAAATACACAGTCATGAGAGCTTAACACAACAGTTACAGAGAGGCACACCCCGGCTCCACGCGGAAAGCCACAAGCGGTTTCTCCCTGGAATTTCTCAGAAATCTCTCCTGAAGTAACGCGCGCAAATGCTTAGGATCCATGTAGCTGATGGCAGTGAGAAATACGCCCACTTCATTTTTGTTTTGTTTTTTCAGGTTGGATGAGGCCTTGGCTCAGTATTTTGGGGAGGTGACCCAGGTGGCGCAGGAGGATGACATTTACCCAGCGATGCCCGATCCAGTTAGGAAATGTCCCCAGTGCAACTCTGACATGATCCTGAAGACCAAGAAGAACGGAGGGTGCGTTGGCATGCTGCAAGGAACGCAAGCTCTCCCGGTTTAAACAGAAGAGATTTTTTCTAGCAACTTTGCCCACACAAAAAAGCATTAATTGGAAAAACATGAAGCCAACCAGACCCATTTTGACAGTTGATCTGTAACTGCGTCTCTTCAGCTGGTTCTGACGTTTCCACTTGTGTTTCTCTAGCTTTTATCTCAGCTGCTTGGGCTACCCTGCTTGTAAATCCTCAGTCTGGTTTCCCGACTCCGTGCTGGAAGTCAGCAAGGATGACTCTGTCTGTGGCATCTGCAAGCCGCCTCCGGTGCATCGGTGAGTCTCGCACAGGGGGGGTCCTTGAGCTTCGTTTCTGCTGCCGTTCGGGATGTCCTGAGCTGCTAAGTTTTGCACGCTTTGGAATTTCAAGGCGTGTTTGCATTCCGGCTGAGTGTTGGCGATGTCCCCGCCCTCCAATTCAGGAAACCTGGGAGGGGAGATTGATCTGGCTGCCTCAGGCACAAAACCTGCCCTCAGCGCCCCCAGTTGGAGGGAAGCCCCCTTTACAGAGCTGTGGTGGCACATGATTAGAATGCAGGATTGCGGGGATGACTCTGCCCTCTGCCAGCAGTTCCATCTCAAAGTTGACTCAGCCTTCCATCCTTCTGAGGTTGGTAAAATGAGGACCCAGATGGCTGGGGGTGATACGCTGACCCTGTAAACCGCCTAGAGAGGGCTGTGAAGCGGCATATAAGTCTAAGTGCTATTGCTACTCAATGCCTGGGAATATGCAGCTGTTTGAGTGGACTGGATTTCTACTAACCTAAAGCCTTCCCTCGCTCTCCTTTCCCACACCTTAATATCCCTGGGCAGATCTTGAAGTCCGTTGGCAGGGGGCCATTTGGACGCAGGGGCCGAGCAGAAGCTTCCGGGCTGTGGGGCTGCAGTGCCAGGGGCCCAGGGCCAATTGCTCCCCTTCTCTCCCCCTGCAGGCTGAAACTGAAGTTCAAGCGAGGCAGCCTCCCCGCCATGATGCCCCTGGAGTTTGTGGGTTGCGTTGGTGGCTGCGATGAAAATCTCAGGCAGATCCTAGACCTCAAGTACCTGCAAGGACCAGCCAGGGCTCCAACTCAGCCGAGGGATCCCCCCAAGGAAGCCCCTGGCCCCCTTAACGGCACCATCCACAGCCATGGTCAGCGCCTGCTGGCTCCTGTGCCGGCACACAGGGCTCCTCCCGCGCTCCCCAATGCAGCCAGGAACGATGCCGTGATGTGCAACTGTGGCGAGGAGGCCCTACTTCTCACCGTCCGCAAAGAAGGTTCCAACCAAGGCAGGCAGTTCTACAAATGCAACACCGGCAGCTGCCGATTCTTCCTCTGGTCCGACCAGCAGGAGCCTGACTGGAGGCCCAACGGGACATCCGGATTCCTGGCACCCCCCCAGGGCTCTTCCCTGCCAGGGCAAAGGGGCTCTGCAGGGCCCTGGAGGGCGGGCTCCGATCCCGGAGCCAGTGCTGGCCAAGGAGGGCCCCTCTGCAGGTGCAACCAGCCCGTGATGACCAGGACAGTGCAGAAAGATGGGCCCAACAAGGGGCGGCTGTTCCACACCTGCTCCAAGCCGCGGGAGCAGCAGTGCGGCTTTTTCGAGTGGGTGGATGAGAGCTTGAGGCCAGGTAGGTGAGGAGCGGGCAAGTTTGGTGGGTGGACATGATGGAACGGGCAGCCGGAGGGACGGGGGAGCGCCGGCAGCGACACCTCCGTTTTCTGGGAAGGTGGTGCAGCGCATTCCAGAGGGGGACCAAGTTAAGAGGAGAGTCAAATCTTAGCAACCGTAAAACTTGGGCCCTTGAAATCCCAGCTGTGGAATTCTGGCATTGGAAGTCCACAAGCCTTAAAAGCTGCCAGGTTGGGCACCTCTGGATTAGACAGTTCTAGCTTTAATCTGGCACGCTCCTATCTGCTGGGTGTCGGCAAATAGGGGTACACTTGAGTGGATCTCACCACTGTGTTGTTTTTGGACGTGGACCCGACAGCAAGGTTTGTATGATGATGCTCCTTTAAATAAACTTTCCTTAAGAGCTTCCCTTATAAGCTTGAGACCTTGCCCAGTTCCAGAGGACAGGAATGTCCTGCCAGCAAGAGCCTGAAGGAGGGGAGAGGTGAGGGTCTTTAGCTCTCTGCAGGAATGGCTTCCATTTTATCCCACCCAAAGGTGTTGGGAAAACGACATTTAAACTCCTGGCCACCAGAGGATACCAAAATGGAGAGAATCCATCTTCAGGTGACTTAAAACTCCCCTAACTTTCTCTTCTCCTCCCATTGCAGCCGCCTCCACCTTCCCTCCTTCCATGGGCGAGTGGGCCCAACGGGGGCCTGGGGCCAAAGCGAAAAGATCAGACAGCGACTCTTCTTTGATGGCACCTACAAAGAAACCAAGGACGTGCAGCGTTTGCCACCAGCCTGGCCACACCAAGACCACGTGTCCCCAGAATCGCTGAAGCAGCATGGGCCACGGATGAGAAACAAGAGCCTTCTGGAAGGCTGGCCTTCTTTTTGCAGGCTTCAATTCTCCACCTTAAGTTTGAAAATATAGGTGGGACCGTGGAGGCAGGAGCTTCTCAACCGTGGCCGCTTGAAGGTGGGTGGACTTCAACTCCCAGAATTCTGGGCACGGAAGGCCTCCCGTCTTCAAAGGGCCATGGTTGAGAAACACAACTTTAGACTGTAACGCTGTGCTGATGTTTTGATTTTTAAAAGCTTTTCTTCTCTTCGGGAATTTAAACGAGGAAGGGGCATTTCTCAAAGACCTGGAACTCACTGTAGGACTGATGCTTTCTTAGAGAATGTGCTTCCAAAGCTGAACAAACTTTTCCTCTATATAAATCCTATTCCACCCTCCCTGTTACTGGAATAACCATAATTTATTCAAAAGGAAAATATGTGTGTACAAAACCCAGAGAGTTTCGTATTTCTAAAATTCCTCTCCTGCTCAATGCTATATTCTTAATGCTAAGGGTAGCTCCTGCCTGCTCTCAACGGACGTGGATAATATTTTTTAAATTAAAATATATATTTGGCTTAAGCTACGACGTGTTGGGTGTGCCGGTATTCAACCCCCTACATAAGCAGTACTGAAAACATCACAAATTTACATCAGAAGTGGGTTCCTGGGTGCTCAGAAGAAACCCGACCTTGTTTGCTTTATTGATTTATTTATTCGTAAAAATCAGTAGTAGTTTCTCCAGGGCAGCTGCCAAGCAGAGGGACCTCCGCAGCCCTCACTCCGAGCCCTGGAGAAAGCATTACGTTCAGAGGGTCACATCCACATGATTTCAGAACTTAAGCAATGGGGAAATCCGAGATGAGGGAAGGGGAATCGGCTACCCTTTGCCACCTCAGCCTCCAGTCCTGCCCTGGGGAGAAAGAACAGGCTCCCTGGAGGAGGAGGAGGAGGAGGACATCCGCTCTGAAGGGCAAAAGAATCCGGCAAGAGAGCGAGGAGGACAATCAAGGGCCGTTTTACTTCGAGAGCTAATACTTTCATTTCATTCGGTGCAAAAGAATTGCAATTGGGGGGGGGGAGAGGGGGGAGGGAGAAGGAAGGGGGGTGAAGAGATCCCTTTCAAGTCTTCTCCATCCGAAAGGAAGCCAGGGCTCTCTCCACTTTACAAACCCAGCCCTTCCGCAAGGTTGGGTGCAGCTAACGCCTCGTACAAGGTGCAGCCAATCTCGTCAATCTCCTCCGGAAGCAAGTGGCTCAAGAGATCAATCCTGTCATCGAAGAAGCAAGGGAGGGAACCTTTGGCCAGGTACTGGACCAGCTCCTCCAAGACCTGCTGGAGCCTCACGGCCAGCATGGTCTCGGGCCAGTCCAGCTCTGTGAGGCTCAGGTGGAGAATAACATGAGTCAAGTCGCTGCCGGTTATTCTGCTCCAAAAAGGGTGTTTTTCAAATGTGGCCTTCAAGATGAGGAGGCAACACTGCCGGATGCCGCCGTCTCCGGCATCCAGCTCTTTCAGCTTGGAAACCTCCGCTGCGTAAAAACTCTGCTGCCAGAGGTTCTCCACAGGTTCCCCTGAAAAGGTGGCAAGGAAAACCTTGCCCTCCATTTCCACTATCGGGCAGAGGGTGATGTCCAGGAGAACCTGCTCGTGCCTGACTTCCAATTTCAGCTCCCTGGGAGCCATGGAAGGCCGGATGATGCATTCCAACAGGCTGCCGATGACCGGCCAGTTGACGGAGGCCACCAGGGTCTTCAGGAGGGCGTCGTTGATCGAGTTGGACGATAAGTACCCACCGACAATGAACTTGTCCCAAGGGCTGCTCCCCCGTGTGAAATATTCCAGGCCACTCCGTTTGATCATCCCATACCATGAGTTATCCATGAGCGTCTCTTCCCCACGGATAAAGTGCCAAAGGTGGTCCTCTAGGACCAAGGGAAGGTGGAAGACCACCTCCAGTTGGTGTTGGCCAACGAGATCATCGCAAAGGTAACCGCTCAGGGAAATGTTCTCAAAGGGCAGGTCCAAAGATTTGTTTTTCAGGAAGGTCTGCAGCTCCACCCGGATTTCTTCAGCCAGTTGCTTCCCAACAGCCTTTTCCGTCTCAGAGACGTAGATATGATCCCTGTAGAAGGAGAGAAGTTTCTCCTGAAGAGTGAGGCAGAGCAGGGACTTGGACTGCCCCAAAGAGACCCTGGAGGGCAGGGCAAGATCTTTCGTGTCTGCAAGGAAGATAGAGAGAAAAGGAGGTCAGTTACAAGAAACCCACGGCCGGCTCATTGACCGAAAAGGTCTTCTAGTTCAGGGCTCTCCAACCGCGGCCACTTTAAGACTTGTGGACCTCAACTCCCAGAAGAATTCAAAGCCAAGCTGGCTGAGGAATTCTGGGTGTTGACGTCCAGAAGTCTTACAGTGGCCAAGGATGGGGACCCCTGGTCTAGTCAGTCTGAGAGGAGTTCAGAGATGGAACCAAGGACCCGAAGAGCTGGTGGTTCTCCTTCCTTAGTTGTGTTCAAGCCAAAGCCAGACAATCATTAACCAGGGATGCTTTAATTTGGATTTTGGCACTTCTTAGGGACTTGGGATGGATGGGTTGGAACCAGGGGCCCCATCCGACTCGGGTTAGTTATCTGGGGTTTAAGTGTACAAGGCCACCCTGGGAGAAACACCCCCTTCCTCCACCACCACAGGAGCATTGGATCAGGGAGTGGCCCCGTCCTGGAAAGACCAGCCCCCTCCCCCACGCCCCACCTCACCTTCCGCAGGTGCAGCTGTGACGGGGGACAGCAGGGGCTCCTCGACATCTTGCCCTTGTGCTTTGGACCCCCCCTTGATCAGGCTTAGCTCTTGCCAGCTCTCCTCCAGGGATTTCTGCTTGGCTTTCATGTCGTCGTCGTCCTCGCCTGGTGGGCTGGTGGCTCTGTCAATGAACTGGAGGAGAGACCCTGCCCCAATTAGCAGGAGCCACTCTTCTCCGGAGGCAACCCCACCCTTCGCTGAAGGGGCAATTTTTGCCTGCAGCCAGGCTGCTAGAGGTTTCCTTGGGAAACATCTGGGCACATCTGGACCTCTATGAGGCTAGTTCCAGGCTGCTCTGCAACCAGGCGCTCTCACCCCAACACACACAAACACACACCCCAATGTCAAAATAAGCTTTGAGAAGGGACGGATCCAGCCACAAATGTTGGCTAGCTGCCCATTTCATGTGTAAACAGATTGGCTTAACCGGGTTATTAACTTCACAACTGTGGCAAGGAAGGTGGTATAATGGAGGTAACAAATGTCGCTGAACAAATGTCTCACTTAGCAACAAAAATTTGGGGCTCCATTGTGGTCGTTAAGTCCAGGAATGCTTATACTTTTTCCTACTTTTTATGGTTCTAAAGAGGGCAGAACTGGGACATTTCAAGGACTGACTGGAAAGGCCATAACCTGCGTCATGAAATTAAAAAGCAACATAGGTGGCACTTCTGCTCGGTTAATCCCTCCGCTTTCAAGATACGAGGCTCTGGCCTGTTCGGCTGGCAGCTTGAACAAAGGGTTTAATTACCCCCCCCCCCCGCCTCCCAACAAAATGCACCCACAACAGCTGCATGCGAGCCCACCCTCACACACATACACCACACACATTTAATGCTCCACTGAGCCACAACAGAAGGAGAAGCATTAAAAGAAAAAATTGTGTTTGTAGGTCTTTTGCAAATTATAAATCCGCAAGTAATCCTCTGTGAGTTTCATCAGCCAAAAAGAGGCCAGCGGAAATATTTAGGACAAAAATAGGATTTCCCCAACCCGTCCCGAGCGGAGCTGGAAGGACAGTGCTTCTGCCAAGCCTGGCAGCTGAGCCAAGATGACCCACACATCCGTAACTCACAATGTCCACTAACAAAAGGCAGCCAGCAACGAGCCGAGCCTGCTCCCTAAAGGCATGTTCGTTATCACACAAAATACACGGGTTGCCTGTGGCAGAGAAGGGCCGGTTGGTCTCACCCTCTTGACCGCCAGTGTTGCCAGGGCCAACACAGCTGCACCGCTGACCCCCAGCACCACCCGGGCGTTGGCCAGCACCAGGTCAACCAGGCTGCCCAGGCTGCTTTCGTCCTGCCTCTTGCCCTGCTTGCCAGCATAGGTTGCCATCGTCTGCCTCCAGAAGCCAGTGCCCAGAAAGCCTTTATGGGCGCAACCAAGAGAAGGCAGGAAGATTCAGCGAGGACCAGGGCATTCTTGGAAGCTTTCAGGCCTGGAAGAGGCAGAGAAGAGAATTAGCCACCAAATTATCCACCTGGCTCTCTCGGTGCTTCTCAACCTTGGCAGCTCTAAGATGGATGGACTTCAACTCCCAGAATTCCCCAGTCGGCATTCTGGGAGTTGAAGTTCACCCATCTTCAAGCTGCCAAGGTTGACAAACATCAATCTCTCTCTCTCTCTCCCTCCCTCCCTCCTACCTACTGTATCTTTATATCTATACATCCACCTCTTCATGTCTTACCTACCTACCTACCTACCGTGTTTCTCAACCTTAGGACCATTGAGATGGGTGAACTTCAATTCCCAGAGTTCCCCAGCCAGCTTAGTTTTTCATTTTTTGCCCTGGCCACCTTAGTTGCATGCGAAGGATTGCTGGACACCAGGTCACCAGGGACCAAAAGGTAATAAATCATCAATGCCTGGTGATTTCAAAGCGACCCAATACCATCCGTATTTGGGCAGTAGGTTCTCTCCTGGGGGTCTTCACACGTCAGAGCTCCACACCTTTTGCACCCTTTAACGTGGATGGCCTTCAACTCCCAGAATCCCCCGGGCTGCCTGTACCCACCCAGGGAAAAGAGTCCGTCCACCAGCGGCCAATCTCAGTGGGGCCAGAGCAGTGCCTTCCTCCTCTGCCACAATCCAGCTGGCATTTATGAGTCAGAACACTCTGTAAGGCGTCGCCATGGGGACCCAGAACCATGCAAAATCCAGCCTGGATCCTGCCAGCTATAGAAAGCCGCCAGCTTTCGGTCCCGGTGGCTTCCCCTGTCCAGATCCAGAATAAAAGTGCTTTGCTGCAGATGCCGCCCCCAAAGCCAGCAGGGGCTGCCAGCCAGAGGCCCCCAGAAATGTCCTTCACTGGAGCTCAGTGGATTCTCCCATCCGTCCCCAGACCTCCAAGGACAGACAGCTGAATCCCTCGACTCGACTCCGGAGCAAGCGGGGTCAGGTTTCTGGCTGCTATTTTTGGAGCAGGGTAACAATATTTCCGGTGCTCCGGCAGCCTCCCCATTGCCAGCCAGTTCCCCAGGCTGAAATCAAGGCAGGGATGGCCCAGATGCCACAATGGGCCGACAAGCAGAGGGCTCCTAAGCATGTGCAGAATGCACTGCCCAGTCACTCGGAGGCCTTTGTCCAGCTGAATGCAGCCAACAAACTCAGCTCATTTTGTGCCTGTGCTGCTTTCAGTGGCCAATTTCTTAGAAGGGAGCCTAAGCCAGCCCCCTGACCCATTTCTTCCAGGATCGAAGGAATCCTTAATTGGACCACACCTGTAATTTTCGGGTGGCCATTCTCCCAGGTTCCACACCCCTGCCATTTCACCTTTCCCCCATTATTATTAATTCTGTTTATGGCCTGGGTTGGATACGCTTGAAAAGGATTTTTGGGGGAGAGGGGAGAACTGGGAAATGACTTTTTCTAGGCTAAATCCTAGAAGCTGGGTGAGGCCAGTGGCCCGGGGTGGTTCTGACTCCTTTCCATAGCTCAATACGCACCATCAAATAATGCACCAGCCAGCAAAGCGACAGAGTCTGCAGGGGTTGTTTCTCTCAAGGTTTAATCCCCCACCTCAGGCTTTCCAGCACACCAAATTGGTCCCCCCACCTCTCTGACAGTCCAAGAGCTTTGAGCCCACTGGGCTGTTGCAAATTACGGCTTGTCAAGAAAGCAGAAAACAAAACCTCAGATTTGGCAGGGTCACCCAGGAAACTAGATGTGTGGTACAAAATGGGTGGGTGGGATGATGATACCAGAGATCCTAAACTGGAATCCAAAATAAATGGGGGCGATCTAGCATGGAATTTAGTTATATTGCTTGCGCCAGGAGGCAGACTTACCACCAACCCCTTCCCTCCTTTCCCTTTTTGTCAAAAGCCACAAGAGAAGGTGTCATGCTAGAGACCTCAGCAGAGGCGGCCAGGCTCCAGATTCCAGTCCCCTCAGGCCTTTGTGGCTACTAGAAAAATGTGTTTATTTAGAAAATGCTCATGGCTGCCAGTGCAAAATAATTCTGGATGGCTAAAAACCAAAACCCAAGGAAAACACAGCACAATATGACCCCCCCCCCCAACTGAACAAAAGGTGAAAAATAATCATACAATCATCAAGACATTATATAACTATGGGCTCCACTAAACATCCTGGCCCTGATACCTGGGAGAGCCAGGCCTTGGGACCTATAGTTTTGTGTGTGGGGGGGTCATATAGAGCAGGTGCCAAGACAGGGAAAGATGGTTTGCAGAGGAAACAAGGCAGTCTTCATTAAGAGACCCTCCCAACACAAAGACCCTGGTGCCTAAACCCCCCCCTCCACCAAAGGGCCTTTGCCAATGTTACAGCGGTCTCCTCACAGGCCTGGTCCCCTTGTAGCCCAAAGGCTCCGAGGAGGAGGAGGAGGAGGACTCTGACCCAGCGGACAGATTGGCCACCGAGCAAACGTGCGCAGCTCCGCAACTCCGCAGCTTAAATAGAGGCAGACTTTGCCATGAAAAATCAGGCAGACTTTCAGCCCCTTCCTCATTTCAACAAGGCGGTGGCTTCTGCACCCAGCTGGGAAGACCCCCGCCTTTCCAAGGCCCCTTTCCCTTTCCAAGGCCCCTTTCCCTTTCCAAGGCCCCCTTTCCCTTTCCAAGACCCCCCCTTCCAAGAGCCTTTCCCAAGACCCCCTGCCAGACCCCCTCCCCTTCCAAGACCCCCTCCCTTACCAAGACCCCCTCCCCTTCCAAGAGCCTTTCCCAAGACCCCCTGCCAGACCCCCTCCCCTTCCAAGACCCCTTCCCTTTCCAAGACCCCCACCCCTTCCAAGACCCCCTCCCTTACCAAGACCCCCTCCCCTTCCAAGAGCCTTTCCCAAGACCCCCTGCCAGACCCTCTCCCCTTCCAAGACCCCCTGCCCTTCCAGGAGCCCTCCTCTTCCCCCTCCCCTTGCAAGACCCCCTCCCCCTCTACGACCCCCTCCCCTTCACCCCCTTCACCCTCCCTCCCCTCCCCGCGCACACCTTCCGAAGCGCCGCGCTCCGACCCTCAACCGCCCGCAGCGAAGCGCGCAGGGCCTCGGCCCGAGACAGAACGCCACCGAAAGTTCCGCCCCTCTTCCCCGCGCAACCAATGGCAGCGCGCCGGCCGCTCCCAACCGAATGGGTTTCCGAACGCCGAGTATCTTCCGCGGCTTCCGCTTCCCCGGAACTGCGCCGCCTTAAAGGGGCCGCGCGCCGCACTTCGGGCAGGTGTGCAGATGGACGGCGCTGAGCGAGGAGGCTCCTCTCTACCCGAGTCCGGGCAGAGAAGCGGACCCAAAAAATCTTGGACGGCACTTAATTCCCTTCTTTTTTTTAAATCCTCCCTTTCTTTTTATAGCATGCATTTAATTGTTAAAAAGACACACAGGTAGACCTCTCCTTACAATAGTTCGTTTAGTGACCGCTGGAACACCGGCACTCAAAAAAGTGTCCTGTGACCATTTCTCACACTGACCAACCATTGCAGCGTGCGTGCGTGTGTGTTACGAGGGGTTCAGCCAGATTCCGTGCTACTAACCTAACCACGACCTAGAGCGACTCACTTTACAACTGTGCTCATAAAAACGGGGCAAACCCCTCCCCCTTAATCAAACGCCTGGTTTTGCAGCGGCAAAGCTCCCTGGTGGTCGTAAGTCGAGGACTGCTCGGGCTTACGTTCCAGGGAGGGGTTAACGAGGGGGCGTGTCCTCGCGAGGCCCCGCCCCGCCCCCGTCCGCGGAAAGAGCCGCCGCCGCCGCTTCCCCGGCCGCTTCCCCGCCCGCCGCTCCCATGGCCGCCACCGGGGTGCTGCCCTTCATCCGCGGCGTCGACCTCAGCGGGAACGACTTCAAGGTGAGCCGGGCCCCGGGAAGGCGGGCGGGCGGGCTGAGCTGGGCTGGGTTCAGCCCCTCCGCGGAGCCCCGGCCGGGCAGCGCTGGATCGTGGAGCCAAGCAACGCCCAGCCCTCTGTCCGGCGGACTCCGTCTCCCCTCGTCCCCGCCGCCGCCGCGGAGGGTGGGAGTCGGGCGTCCCGGGGCTCTGAAGTCGCTTCAAGACGGGGGAGACCCCGGCCTGACCCGGGTTACGCGGAAGAGCCCGGCGGCCGCAGGAGGTTTTTTGTGGGGGGGCGGAATAGATGCAGTTTCGAAAGTAAAATAAAAGTTTGGGGTATATATGTATATATGTGTGTGTGTGTATCACTATGATATGATATGATCTATATTCGTCCACAAGTCTTAAAGTTGCCGAGGTTGGAGACTCTTGATATGAAGTGTTTGTGTGTGTGTGTGATATGATATATATTCTGGGAGTTTACACACGCACATATGCATGTATATAATATAATAATATACATGCTCTTCTCCACCCTGTTTTGCTTGGCTAAACAGGCTTTTCCCCTGGATTTAAATACATAAGATTAAAACTGTTTAGAGAAAGAGGTAAGTGACATTTCCGGTCTAACCACTGGGGGATTTCTCAACCTCAGTGACTTTTTCAGACTTTTCCATTCATGCCCTCTGGGGGAATTCTGGGAGTTGAAGTCCACCCATCTGAAGTCCATCTGAAAAGCCGCCACACCGATTTCACCCAACACCTCTCAAAATCCCCAGAATCGGATCGGAGGGTGGCTGCCTGCATCGCCCTGCAGCAAATTTTGCCCTGTAGGGTAGACTGCTCCTGTCCTTGGAGCAGAGAGTCTTCAAACTTGGCAGCTTGAATACTGATGGACTTCAATTCCCAGAATTCCTCCTCCAGTCATGTTAGCTCTAGGATTCTGGGGGATGAAGTCCACAAGTCTTAAACTTGCCAAGTTGGAAGACCCTTGGATTAGACAGACAGACAGATTAGATAGGGAGGGAGGGAGGGAGAGAGAGAGAGAGAGAGAATGGAGTTGGATATGGAGATAGAGATAGAGACTGTAGACCAGGGGTCTTCAAACTTGACAGCTTTAAGACTTGTGGACTTCAACTCCCAGAATTCCTCCTCCAGCCATGTTGGCTCAGGAATTCTGGGAGTTGAAGTCCACAAGCCTTAAACTTGCCAAGTTGGAAGACCCTTGCCTTGGAGGCTTCACTTCCTTTTTCAGAACGTCAAAGAGAAAAAGTTCTTTTCTATGGGAAAAGGGGCGACCAGGTCTCCCCCCACCCCAGTTATTCCTAATGTTTGGTTATACAAGAAAAAGGATTGATTTATTCAGGTCCTGTGAAGTCAGGTTGCATTTCTGGGCAACTCTTGGAATAGCAATTTTAAGATCAGATCTTTGGCTTGTTCTGTGACTCAGTGCTGCAAATGTCAACTGGCCTCCAGGGAGAGAAGAGTATGGGCTAAGCTAGGCCATCTCTGCTGCAGAATCTGACCTGGGACACCTTCATTTGGGGAGGGGAGAGATATAGGCTCTTTCTTTCTAGAGAAAGCAAGTTTTCACAAGTTGTTTCACAAAAGATCATACTTGCCAATTGCTGGGATAGTCACCTGGGAAGGTTGCATGAAATGAGTAGCTCATGTTTTAATAATCACAAGAACCATTTATTAAATGTATAGCCCCAATTCCGGGTGGATGATATGAAACACCTAGTCTCTCCTAGCTTGTTGCCATTTAACCAGAAAATATTATGAAGACCTTGTCCAATTTGTTTACTCAAAAGCTCCTCGTGTTTCCTACGGTTAAACCTCCCTGGGCTCCTTTCCACCTTCCTAAAAGTTTCCATTTATCCTCGTTTCTCAACCGTCCAACTCATTTCCTCTTGCAGAGTTTACGGGGCTGATATTAGAATTATAATTAGCAATGAGCCACATGCATGTGTGTGTTAGGGGGGTGAGTATGTTTGCCTTGAGAGGTCAGGAATACTTCTGAAGTGACGTGCAACCCTGCTTATAAATCGTGACATCACTCAGGGAAGGGAAGGGGAGAGGGGACAGCCTTCGGACACACAATCTCTGCGTGTCTTGCACGGATGATGACCGGATCAAACTTCATAACATTTCAGACTGTGAATTTCCGGAGACAGAAACGGTTGCTTGAAATGGTGTTTCTCTCTCCCCCGCAATGCATGTTCGGTGACAGGGGTCGAGAATCTCAGGGGAGAAGAGGGTCTGTGCGAAGTCATGGGGTGATCCTATATTTTATGGACATTGGACATAAAAAGAGATGGGTTGCAGAGACCCCTTTAATCAGGGACCTGGGTGAAGGACTAGGACTAGGAATAAGAGATGGAATGGAATAAGAATGAATAGAATAGAAAATAGTAGAATAGAATAGAGAATACAATAGAAAGAATAAAAGAACAAGAATTAATAGATTAAGAATTAATAGAATAGAAAGTAGAATAGAAAATAGTAGAATAGAATGGAGAATAGGATAGAATAGAAAGAATTAATAGAATAAGAATGAATAGAGTAGGAATAGAATAGAATTAACAGAAAACAGAATAGAATAGAAAGAATGGAATGAGAATAAATACAATAGAATAAGAATTAACAGAATAGAAAATAGAATAAAATAGAAAATAGTAGAGTAGAATAGAATAGAATAGAATGAGAATGAATAGAATAAGAATGAATAGAATAGAAAATAGAGAATAGAATAGAAAGAGTTAGTAGAATGAGTAGAATAGAATAGATCCTCATCTTATGACCATTTGTTTTAACAACCACTCAAATGGTGCTGAAGAAAGTGCCTTCCGCCTGGGTCCTCGCACTTACGACTGTCACAACCTCCCCCTGGTCCCTTGCCAGGATGGCCTCCAGCAGACCTGACCCCCTCCCCCCTCTGATGCCTCTCCCCTGGCAGGGTGGTTTCTTCCCAGAGCACGTGAGGTCCATGACCAGCCTGCGATGGCTGAAGCTGAACCGGACGGGCCTCTGCTACTTGCCGGAGGAGCTCTCGGCCCTCCACAAGCTGGTGAGAGATCAGAGTTTCCTTTTGCAGCACACACACACCCGGGGGGGGGGGTCATTTTGGAGGACAGGAAACAGTGGGGAGGGTGGGGAAACGGGGTTGTTTTATTTTTAAATCCCCCTTAATTGTTAAAATAGAAATTTTGCAAGGAAGAGTCATTATGACGTTCCCATATTGTTAAGGCTAAACTCAGGTGCCCAAACAGGTGCAGGATCCCTGAGGCTGAAGGATCTGAGAGAGAGGGGGGATTTGGGGAGGGGGGGCAGGATTTCCCTCCAAAGATCTCTCCCCCTTCCTCCTGCCCCCTTCATGGGCCACTTCGTGTCCCATCCCAAGCCACATCCTTCTCAATTCCATTTGGGCTCAATGCACAAACCCAGGTGGCTTGTCCACCCCCATGAAGCTAGCCCCAGTGCGGAGAGTGCACACCAGCCCTCCTTACAATCGCACGCAGCCCCCAGACCCTTCCTGCTTGTCTTCCCCAATAGGAACACCTCTCCGTCAGCCACAACAACCTGACCACCCTCCACGGAGAATTCTCCAGCCTCCCTTGCCTGCGGGTAAGTCCTCCGCACCCCATAGCTCCCCCGTTGACCCTCTGCATGGTCTCAGGTGGGTCTGACCTCCCCGCACCCCCGTTCTTTCTCCTCTCGCTCCCCAGGCCATCGTTGCTCGGGCCAACGCGCTGAAAAATTCCGGGATTCCTTATGAAATCTTCCAGCTGGACGACCTCTCGGTCTTGGTAGGTGGCAGATCCAGCTGGGGAATTCTGGGGGTTGGAGCCCACGTACCTTACAGTGAGCAGGTTTGAGGGAAATGGCTCTAAATTCAGACGCCCCCATTATTCTTGCGCTTTCCCTTTGGATCTCTAAGAAAACGTGGCCTCCTTGGCCGCCCCACGATGCTTCCGTGGCCTCTGATGTCCCCTTCCTGTCTTTCTCTTTCTCTAGGACCTGAGCTACAACCAGCTGACTGAGTGTCCACGGGAGCTGGAGAACGCCAAGAATATCCTGGTGCTCAACCTCAAACATAACAGGTAACATCAATAGTCCTCCACTTACGACCGGTTGCTTAGCAACCATACGAAGTTATGACAGACCCCCCCTCCAAAAAAGCTGCTTATGACCCGATTCCAAAGTTATCACAACCACACACACACACACACACACACACACACACACACCAAGGTCACATGATTGTGGGCACTTAATAGCTGACTCCCCTTTACAGACCCCGTGGTCCCATGACTGCAATTTTCTGTTGGTTTTTCGCCAGGATTCGGATTTACTCCCAGTTCCCAGCAAACAAGATCCGCTGAACAAAATGGCTTCACTTAGTGTCAGAGTGTTTGCTTAAGAACGGCGGCATTTGCCTAACAACGGCTGCCGAGAATGCCAAAATATTGGGTCCGTTCCCTGGATGCCTTGACCTGCAACCACAACAACTCATAACCCAGATTCAGGGCATTACAAACTACAGCCGTAAGTCAAGGAATAGAGTAGAGTAGAGTAGAGAAAAAGGATAGGATAAGGAAAAAATGAAAAGGAATAGAACAGAAGAGAAAGAAAGAATAAAATAGAAATAGAATGAGTAGATTAGAGTAGGATATAGAATAGAATAGAATAGAATAGAATAGAATAGAATAGAATAGAATAGAATAGAATAGAATAGAATAGAATAATTCTTTATTGGCCAGGTGTGATAGGACACACAATGACACCCCCACCCCACCCCCGTATGTGGGGAGGGAAGAGGCAACTGGACGGAACGGATTAAAGTTTCAGTCTATGGCCTCCTCCTGCTCTCTCTCTCGAGGGGCTGCCAGTAAAACGGAGATATTCGGATTTGCTTGGCTAGATGCCCACTCTGTTCCCTTCCTCTCTTGGCTCAAATCCTTAAGAAGCTTAAACCAGAGCAAACCATAATGACCCGTTGCCCAAAACGGGACGCAGGGCGGGGAAGGGAATGTTTTCCTGGCAGAATTCTGCCGGCCCCTCCTTTCATCCCAAGGGCCCGTCCTCTGCCTTTCTGCCAACTCAGACAAGCCCCGGGCAAACCGCAGCTTCAACCGAGAACACGTCGGTGTTGCCTCAAAGAAGTAGGCGGCAGCTTCTGGGCCAGCAGCCTCCAAACTTGGCCCCTTTTAAGACTTGTGGAGGAGGGAGGGAGACGCCCCAGAGCTGCCTGGAGAATTCTGGGAGTTGAAGTCCACAAGTGGCCAAGTTTGGAGAGCTCCGTTCTAGGCACTGGGTGGATCCCAGGGAGTTTGGGGAGGAGAGAAACGAATGGCTCCTTGCGGGGGTGGGGGAACCTGGCCTTTGGCGAGTGGGGCGAGGCGCTGGCCCCAGGCCAGGCCTCCCTGACAGTGTACACGAGGCGTGTCCCTCTCCTGCTTTGCCCCTGCAGCATAGATAGCATCCCCAACCAGCTCTTCATCAACCTGACCGACCTGCTGTACCTGGATTTGAGTGACAACAAGCTGGAGAGCCTGCCCCCCCAGATGAGGCGCCTGGTGCACCTGCAGACCTTGCTCCTGAGTAACAACCCTCTGATGCACGCCCAGCTCAGGTAGAGCCCACCTTCCTTCCCCTGGGAGTTTCCAGGCCCGAGGGGTTGGCCCAAAGCGGAGCCTCTCCTTCCCTCGCTTTAGAGGCGCTGAGCCCTGGGGCTCCAGGAGGGGCTGAGGACAGAGAGGCAGGGGGAGGAAGGCCGAGTCGGGGCAGAATCCCACCTGGCTTTCCTGCCCCTGGTGGTCCCAGCTAAGCCCTTCTCCCCCCTCCCCCCCGAAGGCAACTCCCCGCCATGACGGCCCTGCAAACGCTCCACCTGAGGAACACACAGAGGACACAGAGCAACCTGCCCACCAGCTTGGACGGCCTGACCCGCCTGGCAGGTACCAGCTGCAGTCGCCCCACCTCCCGTCAGGGACCCCTGAAGACTCCGCTCTCCTGGCCTTTCCCCCCTGGGTGTCCTCCAAAGGCACCAGACCTCAAGCCCTGCAACCTCCGGCCAGGTGGACAGTTGTGGGAACTGTATTTCCGATGCACTGCGAGGATGGCACACGTTTTCTTACGACAATAGGAATGCCTTGAAATTGGGGAGGGGAGCCAGTTACTGCAACACAAAGCGGGAGGGGCACCGTGGACCCCAGAACTCGCCATCCTGGGTGACCCCCCTTCCCTCCCCCCCAGGGAACCCCCTCCCTTCTGCCACCTGGTCTTTCTTTCCTGGCCCTGCACAGATGTGGACCTCTCTTGCAACGACCTGAGTCGGGTTCCGGAGTGTCTCTATACTCTGTCCAACCTGCGGCGTCTGAACCTGAGTACTAACCAGATTTCGGATCTGTCTCTTTGCATCGACCAGTGGACGCAACTGGAGACCCTCAACCTGTCAAGGAACCAGCTGACTTCCCTGCCGGTGGGTCCCCTTTCCCGGAGGCCACCTGCCTCCTCTTTGGGCTCCAGAAGTCCAAGCTCAGGACAGGCCAGCAACTGGAGCCAAGGAGGCTTTGGCTCAACCATCACATTGGATTAAAGCTGGCAGGTTAATCCGAGTTGCTGGTCTGCTCTTAGGAGGAGCAAAGCACCGCCCTTTCCTCACTAGGTAGTCCTTGACTTATGACCAATGGTACTTAGGAACCATTTGAAGTCACAACCTACCTGGAAAGGGGAACTTATGGCCCGGATCCAAACTTCCTTGGTTAGATGGGGAAGAAGGTGGACATGCTGGATGCGTTGCTTTTACACGCAAGAAAGAGCAGGCAGATTCAGGAAGTGGCCACACCCCAGGGACAAGGACATAGGCCAGGGTTTCTGAACCTTGAAGATGAGTGGACTTCAACTCCCAGAATTCCCCAGCCAGCATGCTGGGAGTTCCACAGGTCTTAAAAGTGGCCAGGTTTGAGAAATATTAATATGAAGAGGTACATAGAACAGTCAATCCATTTTTTTTCTGCCTTTGCACTGCGATTTATGGAGCCTTTTGTTCTACCTTGATAGTAACCATTCTGATCTTTTGTGTTCCAAGGGGTGGATTTGGACAAAGTTTTGTGGAAAAGCAGCTTCCGAATGAGCAAGTGGGGATTTCTTTTCCTTCCTGAAATTAATTTTTCTTCCGTTCTCCTCCCCACCCCCCAGTCTGCCATCTGCAAACTCACCAAACTAAAGAAGCTCTACTTGAATTCCAACAAGCTGGACTTTGATGGTATCCCTTCCGGCATCGGGAAGCTGGCCAACCTGGAGGAATTTATGGCTGCCAACAACAACCTGGAGCTCATTCCCGAAAGCCTCTGCAGGTTGGTCGCCCTTCACTCTTCCGCCGAGTAGCTTGGCCATCGCTCTCTGGGCGAGCTGGACTTCTGCCTCAGCTGGGCTCAGCCCTCTGGCCCTCCCCTTTCTACAGGTGTGTGAAACTCAGGAAGCTGGTACTGAACAAGAATCGCCTGGTGACCTTGCCAGAAGCAGTGCATTTTCTGACGGACGTGGAGGTGAGAGTTTTAGGGACAAAGGAATCCTGGAAAGAGGAAGTGGTTCCTCCTTGGACAACGGTTGTTGAGGTCTGTGGAGGTTCTCCGTCCTCCAGACCAGGGGACTCCAAACTTGGCAACCTTAAGACTTGTGGACTTCAACTCCCAGAGTTCCTCGCTGGCTGAGGAACTCTGGGAGTTGAAGTCCACAAGTCTTAAGGTTGCCACGGTTGGAGACCCCTGCTCCAGATCATGGTTAGCGAGCAAACGTGGGTTGTGGTTGAGAGACTTCAGCCTGAGCTTCGTCCCTGAAGAGCCTCTTGTCTTCTTGCTCCTGACTGAGGTCCTCTTCTCTGCCTGCAGATCTTGGATGTCCGGGAGAACCCAAACTTGGTGATGCCCCCAAAGCCTGTGGACAGAACTTCGGAGTGGTACAACATTGACTTCTCCTTGCAAAACCAGTTGCGGCTGGCTGGGGCATCTCCTGCCACGGTAGCAGCAGCTGCTGGAGGTGAGCTTAGGACCGACCCCCCTTTGGCTATAGGCTAGCTTTCCCCAGCAAACAGCCACAATAGAAGGTCAACCTATTGCCTTCAACCTTGACCATCTCAAGAACTTCCTCCTGCCTTGTAAACTAGAAGCACATCAGACACCTGTGTCCTCTTAGGACCATCTTCCCGATCTTGTTACTTCTAGATGGAGCTAAAACTTCTCCCTCCACGATTCTCCTCCCCCTTCCCTCCTTTGGTTCCCAGGGAGCAGCCCAAAGGACCCCATGGCCCGGAAGATGCGCTTGCGAAGACGCAAAGATTCAGCCCAAGACGATCAGGCCAAGCAGGTGTTGAAAGGCATGTCAGATGTGGCCCAGGAGAAGAATAAGAAGCTGGAGGTAAGGCGGTGATCACAAGGTTGGATTCCCCTCCAGGTGAGATCCCCACGGCTGCGGAGGAAACGGGTGAGCTGTCATGGGAGCTAAAAGGAAAACCCTCCTCTTTTCACCTTTAGGAGAACGGAGACCTAAAATACACGGATCTGAAGACTCGCCGCTGGGACCAGAGTTTGGAGAAACCTCACCTCAACTATTCGGAGTTCTTCATGGAAGAGGTGGGCCAGCTGCCAGGGGTCACCGTCTGGCAGATCGAGAATTTCGTGCCGATCCTGGTGGACGAGGCTTTCCACGGGAAGTTCTATGAAGCTGATTGCTACATTGTGCTGAAGGTGGGCATGGCCAAAGGGCCGGGGTGCGTGTGACTATGGTCTTCCCACAGCCGTAAACTTACCTATCTCAGAACTGGTCTATGGCAATGCCTTTCAGCCACTTTACAGAAGTTGGGCAAGGTATCTGGCCTGCAGCCCACATCTGGTCATGGCCTCTCAAAGTTGTGGAGAGCAGATCGCACAGAGAGGAAACTTTTTCTGGAGTTGGAAATAGAGTCATGCAGGCAATCCTCAACTCATGACCGGTTGTTCAACAATTGTTCGAAGTTACGAAAGACCTACCTTTGGTTACTTAACGATACAGATTCAAACGTTGGGTGTCCATGTGATTGGGCTTGGGAGTACTAAGCAACTGGGTTGCAATAACCACCACAAAAAAGATCGTAAAATGGGGTTGGTTGTGTTTTATGGGCAGAGATGGGCAGGCTCCGTTATTGTCCTAAGCCAAGGACTACCTGTTCGTTCAAAAAGAACAGAAATACTGACGCAGAACCCAGGTAGACTTTGACCCTTCTCCAACTCCTAATTGCTCTTCTCCAGACATTCCTGGATGACAGTGGATCCTTGAACTGGGAGATCTACTACTGGATCGGCCAGGAATCCTCCCTGGATAAGAAGGCCTGTTCGGCCATCCACGCCGTCAACCTGCGGAACTTCCTGGGGGCTGAGTGCCGGAGTATTCGAGAAGAGATGGGGGATGAGAGCGATGAGTTCAGCCAGGTACCCACCTTTCTCTTGGGGGCTTCTGCAAAGAACTACAGGGAATGGCCCAAAGAAATTGTGGACAGGAGGAAAGACGATAAAATAAGAGCAAAATGACTTAACTGTCAACTCATAAAACATTTTCTATACATGTTTTATAGTTGTCAACAGAAAGAAGTGGGGAGGGGGGAGTTTCAAAGAGCAGGCAGCAGTGTGGAATTGAAAGTACATTCCATTCATGTTTTCTTCAAAGACTGATTAGATGGCTGAAGCTTCTGCCACACAGAAATCTAATTGGAGAGCAGGATTGATGACTCTTGGCTATGGATGTGTTTCCTTGGAGAATATGAATTATGATCCACCCAGAGGGGTGGGGGTGGGGAAGCAGGATCAAAGGTGACAGTGAATTACGTGGCTCAGTGTCGGCTACGCCCAGATCATGCCGACATGTTGACTTCCAATAAATCCTTTGAAGTTTTGGGAGTTTGGTCGAGACTCATGATTTAATTGGATAACTGCTGGAATCCTGACATTAACATGGAAGTAGGTTTTCTGGGCTATTGTGAGGAGAAGAGGGTTAAGAGCTGGCTTGCGTGTTTAATCCACGAGGGTGGCAGGTTGGCTTTAATTTAATGATTTCTGCCTTTCCGCTGTTGGAAATCCCATTTCTGGACCCCAGGTGTTTGATCACGAGATCTCCTACATCGAAGGGGGCACGGCGAGCGGCTTCTACACGGTGGAAGACATCCATTATGTCACCAGGTAAACCATGAAGCACCCACCTAATTCACGTTTTAGCGCCAGGTGCTCAGGATGAAGCCAGTGGTTACATTTGGGAGCTGGAGAAGGCCTGAATCGATTCAAAAATAACAACTTCACAGGCTCATTCTGCTCTTCCTCTACCTGCAACCCCCGTGAGTTAGGATTACCTGGTGGCGTTTCAGGAGATAGCGAGGGTCTTTGGATTGGGGACCTGCCTGCTATTCTGACTTGCCCCCAAACTAGCCAGCTTGCAAATCTCCAAGTTATAGTCCTTTCTAGCCTGCCAATTCTGTGATGGCTCCTTTGAGGAGGCTGCAGTCCTTATTTCAGCCTCCTTGAATGTCTTAAGAGGAGAGAGAGAGTGATTATCAGTTGCACAACATTCGTTTCTTGGGGGTTTTTGCGCTGTTCCCCACCCTCAAGTGGATACGATCAAGCTGTTGTTTCTGCTGTTTCAATGCAGGCTTTACCGTGTTTATGGAAAGAAGAATATCAAATTGGAACCGGTTCCTCTGAAAGCGACTGCTTTAGATCCCCGGTAAATAACGCAGGGCAGCCTTCTTTTGAAGTCTTGCGTCCCCTCAGTCTGGCTGGGAAAATGCTGCTGGCTATTTTATTTTTTTCTTTTAAAAACCCGTTTCTCCACTCTCCCTTTTCTTTCTTCCCTTCTAGTTTTGTCTTCCTGTTGGATCATGGACTTGAGATCTACATCTGGAGGGGTAGCCAGGCTACTCTCAATGGTACCACCAAAGCCAGGTGAGTGCCAAAAGAAGGCTGTGGCACAGCTGGGCTCTGAAACATCTGGGGGAGTTCTGCAGAGGTGCACTGACTTTAGCTCCATCACTATCTGAGCTTGCCATTATTGCCAGCATCCTCCTCAAAAATGGATTCCAGGGGAACCTTCGTGGTGACATCAGACTCCCAAAAAAGACACGTTGAGATTTTGCAGGCAGGTTTCTTTATTGTTCCTCACCTGTAGATGCCAAACCTGCCAAACTAAAGCCGACTACTTGGACCGTAAAACAAAGGCTCTGGGAACCATTAAGGAGGAGCTGTCTTCGCCCTCTTTCTCACACACAAACTCTCTAAGCTGCTTTGCCTCCTGCTCCTCTGGAATTCCCTCCTTCCCTCCCGGGAATCTGGGCAACAGTCCACCACATGGAGGGGAGGGGGGCAGATCCGGTACCTCAGTGTGTCTCCTTGGTCCGGGTTCTCTTTGGTTCTGCTGGTTCTGGATTTGTCTCTTCTCTTTGCAGGCTCTTTGCTGAGAAGATCAACAAGAACGAGCGGAAAGGCAAGGCAGAAATCCTGCTGCTGACTCAGACAGAGGAGACCCCGGAATTCTGGGACCTCCTTGGTGGGCAGGCAGAAGAGATCAAGGCCAACGTCCCAGATGACTTCAAGCCCCCCAAACCCAAGCTGTACAAGGTGAGGCGGGAGGGAGTTGAGGAGAGCTTCCGAGCCAATGTCAGCCTCCTCCATCCAATTCTGGAGGAAATTTCTTTTCTTGCAAATCAAATGAACCTGCTCTAGACCTTACAGTAGTTTGGGGGCATTTGTGCCTAAAGGCGTTGATTGTGAGAGAAGGCAGGACTTTGGAAAATCAGTGTTTCTGTCATGAATCACACCCAGGGTGGCTCCAACTGGGCTTTGCTTGCGTCCTTCTCTGGGTAAGCGCTCTTCCTCCTCCTCCTCCTTGCCTCCTCCTGCGCAGGTTGGCTTGGGACTGGGCTACCTGGAGCTGCCCCAGATCAACTACAGGCTCTCTGTGGAGCACAAGAAAAGGCCATCCGCGGACCTGTCCCCCGAAATGAGGCTGGTAGGAACAATGTCTGGAAGGTGCTGATGGGACCAGAATAGAAGGACTAGATGGTTTCTGATTCAACCTAGTCCAGAACCTGTTGCTTTGGACCTCTCTTACCTTCCAAGAGTCCAGTTGAGTCTCAGCCGTCGTCTTCTGTCTTCTCCTTTGGTAGCTCCAGAGCCTGCTGGATACCAAGTCGGTCTACATTCTGGACTGCTGGTCAGACGTTTTCATCTGGATTGGCAGGAAGTCCTCACGCCTGGTGCGGGCGGCTGCTCTCAAACTGGGTCAGGAGCTGTGCAGCATGCTTCACCGCCCCAAGCACGCCATGGTCATCCGGAACCTGGAGGGCACCGAGTGCCAGGTTGGAAGGAGGGAGGGTGGGGTGATCCCAAAGGACTCTAACCCTCTTCCAGGGTTGGTTGGGCCATATTTGCCCACTTGGCAGAAGAGGGAACATACACGTGGGAAGCTGCAGGGTTCAGAAAGTTTGGGGGCAGAATTGGCAAAGCGATGTGGCTTCTTCTAGCCCTAAGTGAAGCTTTGGGGGACCAAGGTCTCAGCTGAAGAGGTGGTCCTACAAGAAAATAGAGTCAGCTTATATTTCTTGCATGGGGGATTCTGGGAATGTGGGTCCTCAGCTGAAGAAGGCTGGAGTTGATTGGCCCCTTGTTAATTGGCTCTTCATGATTCTCAAAACTCTGTAGACCACCATGAATATTTTGAAGAAAATGATAGTAATAAATCCTAAAAATAAAGACACGTGATCTGTTTTAAAGGGTTCTGATGGTAGCAGAAGTTCCAATGATGCCAAACTCTGGCACAATTAAAGTTTTAAAACTACTATTAATTTAATTGTAGGAAACAATGTCTTGATATAGGTAAGACTGCTTCCGATTCAAGACGGATTTCAGTTCCTAAGGAGCGTTTCCTTTATTTTGTGTTCCGGAGGGAAAACGTTTACCCCCAAATTTAAAAGCGAAAACTACTTCTAGCATAGTTTTCTTCTGCATGATCTGGATTTTCTGATGGGGATCCGTGTCCCTGCCAGGTCTTCAAATCCAAATTCAAGAACTGGGATGACGTTCTGAAGGTGGACTACACCCGCAACGCCGAAGCAGTCCATCAACCTGGTGGCCTCTCAGGAAAAGTGCAGAAGGATTCCGAGAAGAAGGACCAGCTCAAGGCTGACTTGACTGCCCTGTTTCTGCCACGTCAGCCCCCGATGCCTCTGAGCGAGGTAGGTGCTACAAGGGGGAGAGAACCAAGCTAGGTCCACCACTCTGGCTCCCTTCTGTGGAAGCAGATAAAGCATTCTGCAAACTAGCATTTCTCAACCATGATGGCTTGAAGAGGGGTGGAGTTTAGAATCTCAGAATCCACCAGCCGGAAGAGCTGGCTGGGGAATTCTGGGACTTGAAGTCCACCCAACTTGGGTGAAGGTTGAGAAACACTCCTCCAAACATTGGACAATTATGACAAAGCATCTCTTTGAGACACCTAGAACATTCCTCCATTCTTGCACTTCCTGTGTCTCCGTTGAAGGCCCCCTTGGTGACTCAGGTCTTTGGGTGGGTGGTTGCTTTTCCTGCCCTCCCAGGCAGAGCAGCTCATGGAAGAATGGAATGAAGACCTGGACGGCATGGAAGGCTTCGTCCTGGAGAACAAGAAGTTCACCCGGCTGCCTGAAGAGGAATTTGGCCACTTCTACACCCAGGATTGCTACGTCTTTCTCTGCCGGTAGGTCATCTCGCCCGCTTTCCAGGTGCTCCATGACCTTGGTTCCCGGGAGGATCTTTCTGTCTCGACTTCTTCCTTTTTCCAAATCAGTGCAGTGCACAGTGTTCCTCAGAGTAGGGAAGCAGGTGGAGAGCAGATACTTCTTCAGAAATGCTGTTCATGGATGTTCACTTTGGGACCCAACCCCTAGGAGATGCACTTCCTGTGGAGTCCCACGTGGGCCCTTTGGACAAGGCTTAGATGCCCAGTCAACTCCACCCCTCCCTCAAGATGTTCTCAGACTTTCTCTGGGGTCTCCATCCCTCAGAGCTGCTTCGCATGATCCTTGGGCCACCTATTTTCTGCTCAAGAAGAAGTAACTGAGTAACTTTGGTTTTGTCCCGAGAGGTACTGGATCCCTGTGGAGACAGAGGAAGATGAGGAGGAGAAGAAGAAGAAGAGGAGAGAGGAAGGGAGCGCTGAAGGCGAGGAGAAGGAGGAGGAGGAGGAGGAGGAAGAGGTGGAAGAAGAAGAGAAGCAGCCAGAAGAAGATTTCCAGTGTGTGGTTTATTTCTGGCAGGGCCGCGAGGCCTCCAACATGGGGTGGCTGACCTTCACTTTCAGCCTCCAGAAGAAATTTGAGAACCTTTTCCCAGGCAAGCTGGAGGTGAGCCAGAAGATCGTCCCTGGGGCTGGAAGGAGACGGGGGAATTGGGAGCATCTACCCTCTCTCTGCAGTGTTCTAGGCTAGTGTTTTCAAACTTGGGGGATTCTGGGAGTTGAAGTCCACCCATCTTAAAGGAGTCAGGGTTGAGGACCCCTGCTCTAGGAGCTGAGCTGGAATAAATTACCCCATCCTCCGCATCTGTGCATCATTGACCAGGATGTTTGGCCAGAGGAAGGCAGGGATGCTAAACTAGTCCTGCCCAGATTTACTGGACTTCACTTCCCAGAATCCCCCCCACCCAGAATGGGAAATGCTCCCTTGTTAATCTGGCCTGGAAAGGACAGTTCTTAAAACACACACACACACACACATTATTAAGGTTTCAATACTCTTCAAGTTCCTTCTGCTTTTCCAAGGGAGTTGTGTCCCTGTCTGTTCCTTCTTCCCACCTCCCCCTTGGCCATTTGCAAGAGGCAGCCAAGGCCCCACAGCCAGGCTGGTATGTTCTGGGTGGATTCAGCCCCCCCACATTCCAAATAGGGCTGACATTTCTGCACGCCCCTCCCCCCAAATCCTCCAGGTTGTGCGCATGACGCAGCAGCAGGAGAACCCCAAGTTCCTCTCCCACTTCAAGAGGAAATTTATCGTCCACAAGGGGAAGAGGAAAGCCAGGGATGACAACCTCCAGCCTAGCCTCTACCACATCCGCACCAACGGCAGCGCACTCTGCACCCGGTGAGGAGCTCCATTGCCTGGGGCAATGCTAAGCCCCACTCCCTCCCTCCCACCAACTTCAGAAAGGGTTTGTTCTGGAGTCAAAGACCAAATCCGTTCTCTTCAGGAGACAACTAGCCTTTGGCCACAGCTGGCTTCCTTGACATCCCAGCTCCTCCTTTGCAAACAAAATCAATCCCCTTGGTCACTTTTCTTTGGCCGTGTGCCAGTCCATCAACCCAAACCCAGGGATGAAAAGGTCCCTGGGGTTCTCTCCCTTTGTCCCCGTGGGTGCTGATGGTCTCCCAACCTTCCTCTCCAGGTGCATCCAGATCAACACGGACTCTGGCCTTCTGAACTCTGAATTCTGCTTCATTTTGAAGGTAATCTAAGCCACCGATGGATGAAAACTGAATAGTTGCGTCCTTTAAAAAATAAATAAAAATCTGATGATCTTTTGTAAAATGCAGCATGGCAGTTGGAATTCAAGCCCTCTTTCTGGGGGACCGACGCCCCCCCCCCAAAAAAATTGGTGCCCCCAGAACGCTACGCCTCTTGTGAAATCTGGGCAGGAGAAGGCTGACTTCCAACCTTTGCAACTTTTAAGACTTGGGGATTTCAACTCCCAGAATTCTCCTTCCAGGTTCCCTTTGAGAGTTCCGACAACCAGGGCATCGTGTACACCTGGGTCGGCCGAGCTGCCAACCCCGATGAAGCCAAGCTGGCCGAAGATATCATGAATCACATGTTTGACGACTCGTACAGCAAACAGGTAAAGAGAACAAATGGAATATGTGTACCTCAGGGTTGAACTGTGCGGTCCTTGATGCTCCCTGAAGTTGTTTTCTTGCAGATGTTTCATGACCAAACTAGATAACATCAGCAGTGCTAGAAGGGAGAGGGGTTTTGTGTAGTAGAGAAGGAAGATGACTGCGGGCTCCTTGGTGCTCTGAGCTTCATTCTTTTCTTGTGGACATTTCATGACCCAACTAGGTAGCAACATCAGTGCTAAAAGAGAGAGTGGTTTGGGGGAGGAGGAGGAGAGGACTGTGGGGTCTCTGAGCTTGGTTGCTTTCTTGCAGACATTTCATGACCCAACTAGGTGACATCATTAGTGCTAGGAGGAAGGGAGGATTGCTCCATATTTACTGTATATACTGTAGCAATCTTGACCACAACACTTCCTGGCCAGCAATCAATAGCCTAATGTAGGAACCACCAAGAGTGCCCACAGGGCAAGTCACATGTATAGAAAGAGAGAGCAACCCTCTTCTAGCACTGATGACGTTACCCACGGTAGTCGGGTCATGAAACGTCTCCAAGAGAACAACCAAGCTCAAAGCAAGGGCCCCACAGGTGAAGACAGTCTGGGTGGGAAAACCCACCAGCAAATCTTTCCCACTTCCCTTTCTCCTCTCCTTTCCTCCTTGGTTTGCAGGTGATCAATGAGGGAGAAGAACCGGAGAATTTCTTTTGGGTTGGGATTGGAGCCCAGAAACCTTACGATGGAGATGCCGAATACATGAACTTCTCCCGTCTTTTCAGGTGAGCCAGTGGGTCCCTGGGGTGGATCCCTCCTTCCCTGGCAGGAGCCAAAACCCTCCCTCCCTTTATACAGCTCTTCTTAATGTTCTCTGCTTTATAGTCAGCTGATAACTGTTGGTAAGTCAACTTACTGGCGAGATAAGCAGCATATCAATTGAATAAAAATAAAATAAAAATAAATTTCCAGAGAAGGAGCTGCCCTTATTTCCCAAATTCGTCATCGTCCAGCAAGATGAGTCTGAATTTCCTCCTGGGAGGGAGGAGACAGGTGTCCCTTCCTCCTCCTCCTCTTCCTCCTGCTCTGAGTTCTTTTCCTGGCTTTCTCCCCCGCCCACCAGGTGCTCCAACGAAAAGGGCTACTTTGCGGTGTCCGAAAAATGCTCCGATTTCTGCCAGGATGACCTGGCGGATGACGACATCATGTTGCTGGACAATGGCTGCGAGGTCAGTCTGGGGCAGGAGCTGGACGGGACCCTTGGCCAGCTTTGGCCTCTGTGGCTTCTTGTGAAGTGGGAACCAGAAGGAGACGCCTGCTGTGGTCTCCTCTGCAGAAGACACGCCCAGTCACATCTCTTCTTTCTTCTTCTTCCTCCCTCCCTCCTTCCTTCCTTCTTTCTCCTTCCTCCCTTCTTCCTTCCTCCTCCCTCCCTCCCTCCTTCCTTCTTTCTCCTTCCTTCCTCCTCCTCCTTCTCTTCCAGGTCTACATGTGGGTGGGGACGCAGACCAGCCAGGTGGAGATCAAGTTGAGCCTCAAAGCTTGCCAGGTAACGGTCCAGAAGCGTTGCTGACCATTCAGGGTGGACACTGAAGGAAGCTCCGTGTTCCCCTCCTGCTTTGGCTTCAGCCCGGTTTTGCTGGCGGGGGAGGAAAGACTCTCAGACTTCTCCATTCTAAGATGCACAGGCAGTCCTCAACATACGACCATTTGCTTAGGGACGCTGCAACCGTCATAAACATGAGTGAGTTGCTAAGCATCTGGACTTCGACCACGTGACCCTGGGGATGCTGGCAGAGGTCCTAGGTCTGAAAAACAATCCCTTCTTTTCAGTGCTGTGGAACCTAGAACTGTCACTAAATGAACTGTTGTAAGTCGAGGACTGCCTGTTTGTACTCAATTTTGAAAGGTATGAGGAATTCAAGAAGTGACATATAGGTCAGGGGCCTCCAACCTTGGCCACTTTAAGACTCGTGGACTTCAGTTCCCAGAATTCCTCAGCCAGCAAAGTTGGCTGAGGAATTCTGGGACTGAAGTCCACAAGTCTTAAAGTGGCCAAGGTTGGTGACCCCTGATATAGGTTATAAGGTCACGTTTTGAACATGTTTATCAGGATTCCAGCAATCACCCTAATTAAATTGTGATTCTCGAGCCAACCTGCCAAAAACTTCCAAGGATTCATTAGAGGCGACCTACTGTACTGGCCCTGCCCGGTATGAATCCAACTCTGGCCCACGTCATTTACAGTCCCCTGTGACCCTGTTTCCCCCACTCCCCTCTGGGTGTGTCATAAATCAGATTCCCCAATTGAGCACCTTCATGGGCTGGGCGTCATCAATCACGTTCTCCAATTATATTTGCAGGCAAAAGCTCCGGTAGTTTAGCTACAATCTTTTAAAGATAAAGAGTTGGAATGTACTTTGGCTTTTAAACTGCTCTTCCAGATTTCCTTCCTCCCCCTTTTTTTTGTTATGGCAACTGCTAAAACAGGCACAGGAACGTTGTAGGAGTTGACATTTTTCAGGGTACATTTTCCACCTGCTGGCCTTGAACCGCTTTCCCTCCCTCCTCAGGTCTACATCCAGCACATGCGGTCCAAAGATGCCAGCCGGCCCCGGAAGCTTCGTCTGGTGCGCAAAGGCAATGAGCCGCTTCCCTTCACCCGCTGCTTCCATGCCTGGAGCGTTTTCCGGAAGCCGCCAGCTTAAGGGCGGCACCCGCTGCCCAACCTCCCCGCCATGGGGATCCCTCCAACAGATGGGCTTTGTAATCTTGTGCCAGCGCTGGGCGGCCCATCCCCTGCCCGCCACGCAACGCGCTTCTCTTCGAGCTGCGGACTGGAGAAAAGGTTACTGGGGGGGGGAGCCGAATTGCTCCTCCCCCCTCCCAAATCCTCCCCCTCCTGCTTCCATTCCCAATGCCAGTCAAAATCTCCTTTCCCTGTTTCCTCCCCAAGCTGTTCAGACGCCTGGCTTTCTCTCTTAGCCATTGTTACAGAGGAGAAATCTTGGTTTTCCTTCCCCCTCAAACCCTCCTTTGTTGCCCCCCCAGATGGTCTCTGGAGCCCCCCTTCCCCTGGCTCAGGAGCAGCAACCTTGCGCAGGCCAGGCTGAGGCCCAGGAGGGTCCCCCTGCTTTTGGGGGTGGGGGTGTGTCTCTGGGGGGGTTAGAAGCCCCTGATCTGCAAATCAAATGTAAAATCCTCCCCCCCCATTTCTTCCCCCCCCCCCAAGAAGGAAGAATTTCAGCAGGTGCTTTTGTGTTCCTCAAGGCCACCCCTGGCTAAAATTCTTTGATTATTTTTTACAACTACTAAAAGCACAATTCTCTTTTATTGCCTTCCGGTTGAAATGCCTGTCCTTCCTTCCTTTCCTTCATCCTTTTCCTTCCTTCCTTCCTTCCTTCCTTCCTTCCTTTTTTGCACTGAATTACAGAGTTTAAAGCAAAAAAAAAAAAAACAAGTTTGATCATACAAACAAGGGGTGTCCTGCTTGCTCCTAGTCCTCAAGAAGTTTGGAAAAGCAGGTCTCTTGCCAACTTTCCGCTTTGCTATCTGTTGCGGTGGCCCCCGTTCCTTCCTAGGTGCCGCCCTTTGAAAAGGGGGAGAAGAAAGCCACAGGGGGCTGAGGGGGGGGGAACTTTTGTAAAAGCAGGAAAAGTGGCACCCATTTTAAACCCAGCCTGGGTCAACTTGGTGCAGCATCATCTGCAGCGATTGCTACCAGCTGCAGAGTGCATGGCCAAAGGCAGGCTAACTCCAAAGCAGCCACAGCAGCAGCAGGCAGGAATGCAACCGGCAAAACGCGGGTTGCGTCTGGCCTGGCACAAACACAGCGCAGTGGGCATCCGTCCCAGGGCTTCACAAGCTTTCTTTTTAAGTTCTTAATAAAGGTGGCAAAGATGGCCGTTTGTGAGCTGCCGTGTGGCGTCCTTCTCTTCTGACAGCTAGAAGCGCTCCCATCAATTTTTAGCGGGTTTCCTCTAAACGGCGTTTCCCCATCCTAGCCCAGTAGCAGGAAAAGGTCCGTATTTTGATGTTCACAAGCTACACTTTCTCCGCTTCCTGCAATGAGGGGCGGTGAGAAACTAGACACGGAGAGGCTGCATTAGATAGTAAATGCTTTATTCTTCCTTTATTAAAAACCTGCATTAATTACTAAACAATGCTAAATCCATTCTCTGGACCAAAAAAGGGGGAAGGGGAATCCAAAGAGGACGTTCTACAGGGAAACTAGCCCTCCCTCCGTGGCTACCACCAAAAAAAAATAGACTCACAATGGCACACGTCCAGACACCCACAGAGACACCCGTCAGGCACTCACACACACACAGAGCAAGGATCGAATCGTACCTTTCCACTCAAGTGGACTTTCAAAGGTCCCAAAAAAACTGGGGAGCCCAATTCTCACATACCTCAAAAGGGGGGATTTATTTCTTAAGATTTTGGCCCCACTTCTTAGCTTCCCCGCCATCTTATCCACCCTCCAGGGGAGTTTTCTTGGCACAAAAGCAGCCATGAGAAAAAGGAATCCTTCCCAGCAGAAAACGGAGCTTGAGGTCCTGCGACAGGCTCATCTTTTTGGCACAAGAAGTTTTCACACCTCAGCGGGGAAACATGGAGGTGAAGCAGACAAGAACCCACCCCTGCCCCAGAGAAAGGGGTCCGTGATGCTGGGCAGCAGTTGGGAGAGGGGTGGGAGCACTGACTGGTGGGCCAAAGCCCCGTATTTTGGAGACAAGATCTCAGCAACGTACACCAAAACGCTGCAGCTTTTGCACAGTAGCACACGCAGCTCATTCTTGCAAAGTCCTTTCTGTGGCTTGCAAAAAATCCCAGCAAAAGGTTTTCTAAGGCAGGAAAGACACCCCCACCCACCCCCAAAAAACCCCACAAAAACCTTTGTGGTGGCATGCAGCGTGCCTCGGACTGGTGAGGGTCGGCAGCCGCTGCAGAAATTGGGATCATCAGGTAAAACTGGAGCTGGCTCAGCCAAATTCAACACAGGTAGCCAAAGCTGGGATTTCTAAGGGGGGAAGCTGGAGGTCAGGGGAACTGTACCCCGAGATTCGTAAGAGCTGGCCAAATAAAGAGAAGGCAAGCCCACCAAGGGGTCCCAAGGCTTTTGCTTCCTGCACTCAATGGTGGAGACCCTGCATTCTTCAGGGCATCCAGACCCAAATCCCATCCTGGGCTCAGCAAAAACTCTTCACTTCCTAGACTCGGGGAGCCCCTTCTCGGGTTGAAAGTCAAAGCGGGGAGGGAAGCACAGAAACGTAAGCCAAACTTATTTACCATCCTATCATCTCCTGGGATTAAGGGACATACATCAGCTCTGTACCAAACCCAGTTAACTTTCCCTCCCCAACAACCCCCCCCAAAAAAAAAAATCCCAGGAAACTGGAACTTCAGAATGGAAAGAGGAAGCTACTTTGGCATTGCTAATTAACCCCAAATCTACAGAACTGTTTTAAGTCAAATTGGGCCCACAGACATTTAGGAAGGAGGTGAGAGGTTTGCTCCTGTTTGCCCATCCAATTCTTGGAGAGGAAAGTGAATAGAAGGGCTTGGAATTTCTCACCCCTTGTTCCGAACGTTCAAATAATGGAAGGAAAAGTGAACGATATCAGAAAGGTATGATAGTATTTCTTGGACTGCTATCATTTCCTTGTGCAGCCCTGTGGCTTCCTATTTCACAGAATCGGCTTTGTGCTCGGATAAATGCTCCCAATTAGAAATCTTGTGTAACGAAGAAATGGGGGGAAAAAAAGTCTTCAACCGTTCCCTCCAAATTAAGAGGAAGGGAGAAGGGATGAAAGTGAAGGAGAAGGAATGACGGTGGAAAGGAAGGAAGGTTGCTTTCCATCAGTGTCACCAAACACTTTCCTCAAATCCGCTCAAAAAGTTCCCGCCAGTGAGCAGAAAATACTTCATTGGTCATTGGATCCAGGACAACTTTTCCCAGGGAGGTCAGCCCAACGATAACGGAGAGTTCTGAACCGAGGATGTTCCAAGCAGAATCCCAGCCTGGGCAACCACTCCCACGTCCAGCAGGAGGCAGGTGGAGGAACTGCCCAGCGTTGCATCGCAGCCAAATCCCCTCCTTCCATCTTCTGTCCATCAAAAGCTCCTTTCCCCCAAAAGACCCCAATCCCTTTCTTAGTGGGGGGGGGAGGAGGGGGGGAGACCTCAGCCCAGTCATCCTCAAAGAGGCTTTTTTCCCCAAAGAAAACACTTATTAGAGTCCCCCCAAGTCTCTGTGCAATGAAAGAGCAGCAGACGCTCCGAAAGTGGTTCCCTCCAGGACGTTGGCACATTTTTCTGGTTTTTTTTTTCTCTTTTCCTTTTTTTTACATATATATATATATATATATATATTTCATCATCTATCAAAAATGCAAACTTGGAGAGAGAGGTACCCAGGAAGAGATGCCGCCTGTCCGCTTCCGGGCCAAGAGTTAGAAAAAGATCACCGAAAAAGATCACCACTCTTTTTGTCCTTGTAAAAAAAAGAAAAGAAAAAGGAGGCAGGGAAGAGTCTGGGGTCCTCTGGGGAGGGAGGACCCGTAGCCCCTTGCAAAGACAGCGAGAAGTCTCGGCCCCGAAGCTCCAAGCATCGCGTAGGGTGGCACAGGGTCCCTGCGAAGGAAGCGGTCGCACCTTAAAACAGGTTGGACAGAACACAGTCCCCCCCTCGCCAAACCCAGCCCTCTTCCATCTTTTTTCTTTCCTTCCCAGCTGCCCTGGAAAAAGACACTGCACCTTTTATTTCTTCTCCTATCTCATTCCACATGGCAATACAGGTTGCCCTCGACTTACGACCAGACTGAGCCCCGAACGTCCATCGTTAAGCGAGACATTTCTTGAGCCAGTTCTGCCCCATTTTGCCGCCTTTCCTGCCATGGTTGCCGAGCGAATCCCTGCACTTCTTCACTAAGTGACACAGTGGCTATGCGAGTTGGGCTTTCCCGTCGACTTCGCTTGTCAGGAGGTCCCAAAAGGGAACCTCGGGACACGGCAACCATCATCAGTACATGCCAGTTGCCAAGCGCCCAAATGTTGATCACATGACCAGGGGGGAGGCAGCAACAGTTGTGTGAAAAACGGTCCTTTTTTCAGCGATGCGGTAAAACCAGGGATCCCCAAACTTGGCCACAGTGAGACTTGTGGACGTCAACCCCCAGAATTCCTCAGCCAGCACAGCTGGGAGTTGACGTCCACAAGTCTCAATGTGGCCCAGGTTGGAAACCTCTGCTTCCAATGGTCACTAAATGAGCTGTTGGGAATTGAGGACTACCTGCCGGAGGGAGTGCCTTTCTTTTCTGCAATCTTTGTTCGGCTGCCACAGACCCTCCTGCCCCAATGCCATCTTGCCCTCCCTCAGAACTTGCCCAGGCGGTCCTGAGAATGAGCTGAGCCCCTCCCTGGTTTCGTTTTTAAAAAGGAAGAGCCATTTTCCCTGGACCTGCCTCATTTAATGAGGATCCCTGGAGATCTGGCCTCCTCCTCACTGATGTTCCGCAGGTTCCTCTCGGCTTCCTCGGAGGGCCTGGAATGAGAAAGGGGATCAAGACAGGCCAGAGCAGAATGGCCCATTTCCCAGGGGCACTCAGGCAAAGCCACCACCGGCCTAGGTTGCATTAACGAATCAAGATCACGTGAAGCCACCTTTATAATGCCTTGGTAAGAGACTACCCTTGGACTCTTGCATCCCATTTTGGTTTCCACAGCATAAAAAAAGATGTTGAGAAGAGTGCAGAGAAGAACAACCAAGAGGGTTACGGAACAGTTGCTGGAATTGGAGAGGTCCAGTTCAATGAAAAGAAGGACCAGCGGAGGCATGAGAGCAGCCTTCCAAGATCTCAGGGGCTGCCCCAAAGGAGAGGGAGTCCAGCGCTTCTCCAAAGCCCCTGAAGGCAGGACAAGAAGCAACGGGTGGAAACTCATCGAGGACAACCTGGAACTAAGGAGGAATTTCTGGACAGGAGAACAATTAATCAATGGAACAATTTGCCTGTGGAAGTTGTGGGTGCTTCATCACTGGAGCTTTTGAAGAAGAGCTTGGACTACCAATCTGCCTGAGCAAGGGGTTGGACTAGAAGACCTCCAAGGTCCTGTCAGAGTCTATTCGTGAACTGGAATAGAGCTAAGTAACAAGGTCAGCCAATGAGAGCTGAATTGAGGGCTGAAAGGTCAAGAGAGAATCTGGGCCTGGTTGATCTCTGTTCTGTGCTCAGCTCTAACTTGCTTGCTGGTGTGCTGAAGTTGAGTTGCTTGTAACAGTCTGCTTCTGTTTGAGTTTGCTCCATGTTGGAGAAATCTACAACTGGTATTGTAAAATTTACTTTAGGTTTATAAAGAAGTTAAATGAGGCCTCGGGCATCTTTGTTTACTTTTCTGGCGCTGAATTTACGCTGCAATACTCTGAACAGGTCCCTTCCAACTCTGTAAATGTTGCCTCTAGACTAGTTGGTCCTCTGCAGAGGTGGCAGGCATGTTTTTACCTCCAGGTTGCTGCCCAAGGACAGAGACTTACGCCAAGTAATCCTTCACTTCTTCGACTGTAATGTCTCCAGTGGTATTTAAGGGGGTGTCAATGCTGCTGTCGGGGGAGTCAACCGGCGTTGAGGCAAACAATGCTTGGTGATCTTCAGGAGACCCTGAAAGGAGAAAAGCAGAACTTTGCAATGTTGCCATAAACATCCAGAATTCAAATTTTGCCTTTAAAACGCTTCAATCTTTGGGACTGGATCCATTATAAAACTTCCCTCAAGACTTTCTGAATGCCATGAATGCAAACTAAAGGATATTTCCGAGGCAGAGGGAGGGAAAAACAAACCCCTTTTATTTTATCAAGAGAATCCTGGAATTTCCTTCAAGACTTCCTGAAATTATCTTTAAAACATGCAAAAAAACTGTAGAGTGATTTTTCTCAGGGAGCCAGACCAACATTCAAGGCAGGGAATGAAACATCTGCAAGCAAACTTTAGGGCAGGAGCCCCCAAACTTGGCAACTTTACGACTTTGGACTTCAACTCCCAGCTTTGCTGGCTGGAGAATTCTGGGAGTTGAAGTCCACAAGTGTTAAAAGTTGCCAAGTTTGGGGACCTCTGCTTTAGGGGGTACCAAGAACTCCACAGTTCAGCCCTCAGCCGCAGAGATTCTTTCTTTGAGACAAATAAATAGGCCAAGATTTCATTTTATCAGAAGCTATGACAAAACCAAGAGACTTCAGACTGCCCAACTAAGGCAGAACCAGCTTTGAAACACACACACACACACACTCCTTCAAACAACTTGGACCCCAATACCATGGAAGTCTCACACCAGATGACTTGCCAGACTGCCCAAATATCTGGAAAGGTGTTTTTCTTACGATCGTTGCTTGCAGGGGAATGATTAGCCTCTGATCCTTGTAAAACGTGCGTCCCGTTGGCCTGGCTTAGTTTTGGTGTTGCTGTGAAGTTATTTCTGTAATAAAAGAAGGAAAGAGCAGCTATGAAATGCATTTCTCGCAATGTGACACACATAACAAAGCAGGAGGGGTTGTGATCCCCGCATCACGGCCACCATTCCGCTTTTTGGACCTTGTGAATTTCCCTGCTTGAAGCTGTGAGGTGGGACACGGCCGGCTTTAAACCTCTCCCTGTTTTAGGGTCCTAACCTGGATGGCTCCCACCCCACATCCAGCAGAATTGGGTGTGGACTGCAGCCGTCACAAAGTGGGACAGATGGCAAATCAAGCCCCTATCCCACCTGGGTTTTTTTTCATCGTTTTTGGACCCTTCCACAAAATGCATCCAGTTACAGCTTGACTTTGAAGCCCACCAATCTACTAGCCCTGTTTCTTTGAGTTCAGTTATTAAGTGCAAAGCTGTTTTGGGGGTGCCTCCTGCTCATGGGCCCCTCTGTGCCTCGTGACTAGTGGTGAGAAATGTGGCTCTGGTTTCAAGCTAGCCAGCTGTACAACCTTTTGGGTTTAACCTTGCCAGTGCTTTGCCTTGGCAGAGATCCTTCTGCACCAAACCCCACCTCCCCCCAGAGAGGCTCAGCTGGACTTGCAAAGCCACGGCGATGCCAGGCGGGTTCCCTCACCCTGGAGAAAGGCTGTCGTGGGTGCGGCTTGTCTCCAGCAAACACAGTGGCTCAGTGATGCTTCTAGTGCTCAAGGAGAAGCGTTCGAATTCTGACGGAGAGATCAGATAGAAGCCTGCAAAAGGAAGATAAAAGAGATTTCCACTTGCAGGTCTCTCTGCCCACAAATATTCACAGCAACTCAAAAGTCTGGGAATGACCTCTTCCCTCACCCACTTTGCATCTGGCAGCCCCTGATCCATAAAGATAAACTTCTTCCAGCCAAGGAGGCTCAGTTTGGCTGCTGGTTAACTTCTCTCCCTTCAGCAGCCCATCTGGTCCTCATTCAACAACGGCCAGCATCTCAAGAGGATTTGCCTTGTTCATCTGAGCCTTGCAGGGTTTTTGAAATCAATTCTTCAGTTTTTTAATTCTTACTTGTACCTTGTAAATTTTAGCCTTGTTCGTCACTTGAGTTTTACCTGTGCTTTTAAGACATGTTTCGAACTTCCTTTATTAGGTCATTTGTCAACCACTTAAGTGAAGAAATTGGATCTATAAATAAGCTTAAAGCCACCAGCACATCTGGAGGTAGACATTTCCACCTCTAAATGATCTGCAGCTGGAATCTCTCCCCAAAGCGCCATTGTCAATCCTCTGGGCATCTCCCTCTTGCTCTGCCCATCATTTCAGATACTTTCTTTTTCTAACATATGTAAAAGTATTTAATAAACAGTTAACCCATCCACTTCTGCAGAGTCTAATATTTTTTGGGATTATATTTTCATCTGAAGGAATTTCCTCATTCTTCCAATGTTGCGTCATGCCCCTGTCAGAATCTGATTTGGAGGAGGAGGGGGAGCCGCTGTCAGGGAGTGGGAGTGTGGCTCCGGTGACTGTGGAAGAAACTGTGGAAGGGCACAGTCCGGCTAGGCAGAACAGGGGAGAGATAGAGCAAGGGAGAGGGAGGAGGAAGACCCAGACCCAGGAAGACCCCCTCTTCATCCTAGGGAGGAACGGAGAAGGGAGCAACATGGGTTGTGTGGCTTACGGGGGAGGAAAGAGCCCCGATTCCCTTCATTAGCTGCAGCTGGGAACACAGTGTGTAAAAAGGGAAGCTGCGCACAGCAAGTTGTTGGGAGCAAATCACGAATTTATCTGGTATTGGTGAGGCTTATCTGGGTTCCTGATGTCTTCCCAGCTGTGTGTGTTTTGTTGGCCTTTCAAGTCTGCAATTCCTTCTGTCCTGTCCTGTCAAGTTAATTACTGCAACATGGTTTGTGTGGATTTTTATTTACAGCTTGTATGTACTTTGTTTTCAGACTGAATTTCCTCCACTTAAAGGCTGTTTCCTGGGAAAGTTTTTCTCCAGCCGAAGGTAAACTGGACATTGGGGGCAAAGTTGGAGGCATCAAAGGGACTCTTCTTGCTTATTTGACTGTGTTACCTTTGTGCCACGCCCCTTTGGGTCATCACAGTTGTGTAAATGCAATTCTTGCTGCCGTCAAAAAACATTTTCAGACGTTTTCAAAAAGCGATCCACAAAAGCTGCCTGGTTGAAGCTGAACGGCTGTGCCCAGGTGCCTCAAGGCCTTCAGGTGTTCGCCCCGTAGCCCCATCCACCTCCCAGGGCACCTGCCACCCCCAGCTCACCTTGGCCGTACTTGGTGAAGACGCAGGAGGCGATGCCGCTGATGTCCTCCTTCCGGATGCAGTCGTAGTGGACCTGCGGCCTCAGGCTGGGCACCGTGAAGACGTGGAGGTCGCCCAGGTTGGTGAGGCAGGCCAGCCCATTCTCCGAATAGTCGTCACAAGTGGCGCTGGCAAAACTCATCAGGCCCACTTTACGGACGCGGCAGCCCTCGTGGGCCGTCAGCTTGAATTTGGTTTTGGCGCTGACTTTGGGGAGGGTGAAGACCTGCAATCCAGGGAGAGGAGGAGGAAGAGGAGGGTGGATTTAAGTTGCTTCTTCTTGGACGTCGGCCATGATGACCAGTGGCCACATTGATCTGCGCCAGAAGTCTCCAAACTTGGCCACTTTAAGACTTGTGGACATCAACTCTCAGAATTCTGGGAGTTGGGAGTTGAAGTCCACAAGTCTTAAAGTGGCCAAGTTTGGGTACCCCTGATCTGGATAATCGGTCCAGCAGAGAAGGAAATTATTCCACAACGCAGGTAGTCCTTGGACTAGGATTCATTTAGTGGCCGTTTGAAATTACAACAGCACTGAAAAAAGTGACCGATGACCGTCATGGCATCCTTACGGTCACATGATCAAAACCTGGATGCTTGGCAACTGGCATGTACTGTGCATGTTGCAGAATTCCAAGGTCACAAGACTTTCCCAGCCATCTTTGGATAAGCCAATCTGGATTTGCTTCATGACCCTGTGATTCACTTAACAAGTGCTGCGATTTGCTTAAAAACCCTGGCCAAAAAAGGGCCATAAAATCAGGTGTGACTCGCTTAATAAACTGCCTTGCTTAGCGATGGAAATTCTGGTCCCAATTCTGTGTTTGTAATTTGAGGACTTCCTGTAGCAGAAAAAAGCCAGTTCAGAGGGAGGGAAATGCTTCCCGTCCTCCCTCTGAATGGCCAGTCCCTGGTGGAGCCCTTTTACACTCTATTGTCACAGTAAGAAAGCACGGCAAGGCTACTGAGATGCAACACAAGACAACGAGACTCCACCGAGAACATCTAGACGTTCCTCCCCCTCGCCCAGAAGTTACCTTGAACTGCTCTTCAGAAGCAATGAGCACCGAGTGGCTGCCCTGCATGTCGGGGGCCTTGGCCAGGTCCCGAGAGACCTCGTAGGGCTCCGGCAGAGGGTTCCCTCGGCCGTCCAGGACGGCAATCGAGACCACCGGGGCCCGGTGCATGAGCTGGATTTCCTTGCCCAAGACCGCCTCCACCGGGCGCTCTGAAAACTTCTCCTGGGAAGGGACCTCCATGGCGTAGGCAAAGACCGAGCCCGAGTTGGTGCCGGCCCACATGGTGGGTCCATGATGTGCAGCTGCAGAAAGACAGGAGGAGACACTGAGGGGCTGCCCTGTGCCCCTCTCCCCAGCCTCTCTGCAAGCAATGCACCACAGTTCCCACCCCTCACAACCCGCAAAGCCCCTGGGACTCTGCTCGGGAGTCTAAATTGGGCCACGTCTCCCTCCGTCTACACTAACTACTTCGTGGAGGACACTTTTCCCTTGTGGGGGTCACCGTCTTCTATCGGGGTCCCTCCCTTACCATCTCGGAGGAAGGTATCCGCAAAATAAAGGCAACGCACAACCCCGGACAGTGAATCGTCCGCTGAACGAGGCTCGATCCGCCGCTGGACGGGGGCCATCTCCACCTCGTGGGGACCAGGTTGCTCAGCGAGATGGGCATTGGCTTCCTGTACCTGGTGAGGTAGGAAAAGAAGCAGGTGAGGCAAGGCCCAGATCCAGGCCACCCTCTAGGACAGGAGTTCTCCATCCACGAAAAGGCCTCCTCCATTTCCTTCTTCCTTCAAACGATGGCTAGTCCTTCAGTTGAGCCTAGTACAGTGTCCATCCCTCTTCCCTCCATGGAATTTGGGGTGGGGGAAGAAGTTAACTTCATCTTCTCCAAAACTTCCTGAGGAAGGTTAAATGGAGAAACCCCCCAAATAGTAGAGGAGAGAAGATGGACCACCACAGACATCCATACTAACCTTTTTAAACTTTAAGGTTGTACAGCAGCGTTTCTCCACCTCAGCAGGTTTGAGGATAGGTGGACTTTAACTCCCAGAATTCCCCAGCCAGCATCCCTCCACCCTTCCTTTGCTTACCTTACTTGAGGGGCTACTGGCCGTGACTCTCTTCTTGCCCGACACGCGGCTCTTGCGGATCCTACGGAAGGACTGGCGCAGGGACTTTTTCAGGGACTTCACCCGCGAGAGGGGGCCCTCCATTGCGAGAGAATCGTTGGGGTGCAGGGTGCACCTGTCAAAAGGGAACACTCCGTCACCAACTGTCACAATCAGCAAGCCTTCAGCTGCGGACATGAATCCGAGGGGTGGGATGTCGACTCCTTTTCTGGAGTCCCAAAGATGTGCCCCCAGCAGAGGTCTCTCTACCTGGCCAGCACAGGGTTCCGGCGGTAGTAGTCATAGAGGCCAAAGCCGTGGCTGGTTCCAAAGGCCACCAGGTTCCATTCCGAGTGCAGGGTGACAGCCGTGACAGCTGCGGGGGGCAGGCACTGCAGGAGGATGCTGGGCTGGAAGCCAGGGGCAAAGGAGAGGGCGCCATTCTTGGGGGGCAGCTGGTCGTGCCCCTTCCACGTGAAGCCTTCGCGGTCTTGGAGTAGGTCCACCACAGCGATGTTGACCATGTGTTCGGACTTCTCATCGTTAAACTCCATCACCAGCACCTGCCAAAGAGAGAAGAACCCCAATAAGTCCTGGACGCCGATTCATTCTGGAGTTGACCAAGATTTGTGAACCATATTCACACGTTGACACAACTCAAGTTCTCTTTCCAGGATTAGGACTCTTCCCTCAGACAGGGGGTTAGACTAGACGACCTCCAAAGGTCCTTTCAGCCCTATGATTCAATGGCTATGACCCTTAAGGTTCCTTGTGAGCTCCGATCCTTCCAGCAACTCCACCGTTCTCTCTTCTTGTGCCTAATTTCTGAGGCATCACAGATCTTGTTCACCCTTAAATCACTCCATCGCACTTTCTTCTCTTCTTTTGATAGTACCTCCACCAAATACCCACAAGGCTCCATCAAGTAACTTCTCCATCTTCTCCCAAACTTCAACCACTACCCCCGTTCTGTGATTTCTGTCTTCTATTATTTGAAAGTCTTCTCCATCTAACCAAAGAAGGCCACTAGTGGCACTCAGGATGGTGAAGAAGGAGCTGCAGGTTTCTGAACAGAAAAGGGCTGGATTGTGGAGGAACAGCCCCCACCCCCACCCCCAAAAAACCCAGATGCACCACAACTGTTACCTGCCCTGCCGTGCCAGCAACCACCATCTTAGCCGTGTATTTGCACAAGGCGATTTTCTGGACACCCAGCCGGGGGTCGTCACTGTAAGGGTCAAAGCAGCCAACCTGGATAAAGGTAGTAGGTTGTCCCCAAAGAGGTGGAAGAAAAAAACAAAGTCAGATCCTGCACACAGAAAACAGACACGGCCTTCCTTGCAGGTAGAGTCCAAAGATGGACCTTCTGATTCCATCATCATCAACAGAGACCTTCTGGGCCAAGGATGGGCCTCCAGATGCCGCCAAACGACACCTCCCAGGAGCCCACTGGTAATAGACTTCAGCAAGACCTGCCCAGGGCTGGACCATCCACCGCCCCGACCCCCAATGATTTCGCAGCCAGGGGGCTTCCCTCCTCCTCCTCCCGCACAAACGGGAAGCAATTGAACCCAGGGTTTTCCAGCACCTTCCGGAAGGGGGGCCATTCCTCCTCATAGGATTGGTTCAAGCTGTCGTTGTGGTCACAATCCATCTGGAAGATGTTGGCCGTGCCCAGCTTGAAGAGCGGCTTGAGGGACACTCCAGAAGCGTCCCAGAAGCGCACCGTGCCATCTTCGTGCCTGAGGAGGGGAAAGGCAGCAGTGGAAGGGTGCCGGGCCCATTCTGGCAACCGCACCACAGCCGCAACCTGTTTGTGCCTTTTTATGACTCGCAGGAGGAATTTAATCTTTGCTCGCAGCCAACAGCATCAACGTCTCCACTTCTCCACTCAGGAGTAGCATTCCTCCACTGTCGCCTCCTCCTTGGCCTTCTCCTGGCTTGGCCAACTCAGAGACCCTCACCTGACACCTCCCAAGGGGGATTACATAGGTAGTCCTCAACTTATGACCATAATTGAGCCCAACATTTATGTTGTTAAGTGAGACATTTGTTCAGTGAGTTTTGGCCCGTTTTTAAGACTTTTCTCGCCACATTTGTTAAGTGGATCGCCACAGTTGTTAGCTTAATCACATGGTCTTTCAGTGAGTCGGCTTCCCTGTTGACTTGGCTTGTCAGGAGGTTGCCAAAGGGGATCACGTGACCCCAGGATGCTGCAAACTGTCACAAGTATGAAAAATGGTCCTAAGCCCCTTTTTACAGTGCCGTTGTAACTTCAAGTGGTCACGGAATGAACTTTTGTAAGTCGAGGTCTGCTTGTGACAGCTCTTTCTCTCCCTCTCTAGGACTCCACCAGGACTTCAGGCCACCCTTCCATCGCAGGCCTTTTCCTAGTGCCCCCCACCCGGTCTTTGGCTCCACCCCCTAACCTTGCTCTCCCCCCTCCCCCCTCCCCCAAACCCTCAAGGGCTTTGCTGGCATCCCGGCTGCCTGGCCAAGCGCCCTCCTGCGAGGGACCTTCTGCAGCAGCTGCTGGCAACCGTGAGGATGGCCACTTACCCGGTCAAGAGCAGCCCCCTCTGGGTGGGTTCCTGAGCCAGAGGCCGCCCTCCATCGATGGGCCAAGGCTGTTTAGGGAACAAACACACACACAGAGAGAGAAAGAGACAGCTTGCTTTGGCTCACGTCCATGTGGTCCACGCACCACAAACCTTAAGAGAATCCCCCACACCGAAGATGGAGTGGGAGGGTCGGCCGCTTCTGGCCCCTCCTCCCCCCCAACCAGGCCCCCTCCCCCCAAGCTCTGGGTTTGGCAGAGAGGCTCCTTCCCCCCTTTTGACCCCGGAGGTAAATGAGCCCCATTTCCCCAACTCACCACTGAGGAAAGGCGGGGGCTCTGCTGCTCGCCGGCGCAGATGATCCTCTCCCACAACTTGAGGGGTACGTTGGAGATGTGGTAGGAGCAGGTGATGGCCGAGGAGTGGAGAGGGGCCAGGTAGGGTGCAGGGATGGTGGGCCAGCCCGGCGTCTGCAGATCAATCACCACCAACTCTTCTTCCACCAGAACCACCAAGGCGGCTGGGTTGTCAGATTCTGGAACCAGCCGATAAAACATACCACCTGTCAGTGATGCTTCTCAGGGCACGGAGACCAGGTTGGGTCAGAGGAATGGGGGAGGGGAAATTAACAAAACTGACAGCCAGGAGAGAAAAAGAGACTGGTGGAAGGAGGAGGAGGAGGAGGTTGTTCTGACTCAGGCTTGGTAAACTGTAATTATTCACAAACTTTGTTTTAAAAACAAAACCTATTTTATTGCAACGCTGGGAATTGTTTTCATTCCCAGCCGGAACTAATCTTAAAGAGTTCCCCAAGATAAGCACACACCTTTCAGTTCCGTGAAGTGCTGCCAAAATAGAAGTATCAAATTAACTAGAAAAAACAACAACTGAAGTACAAGAAAAAAACTAACCGAAGTACAAAGAGCTTCAAGGAGGACTCGGAACTGATCAAACTACTTTCCTTCCTGCAAAGGTTTCGTCATCTTGGCCTGACTTTTATCCCTTATGGGAGGGGTGATCACCTCCCAGACTGACTCCCAGTTGCCCCTTCTGCTTCAGCTACTCTCGCCTTCTAGCATCTCTGGGCACACGCACTCTGGGAAGAACAGGCTCCTCTGGATCCTCTTCCTCGCTGCTGCCAGACTCCGGAAGCTCCAGAGGCAGCACCCCACTCCCAGATGGTCCCGGCCCCATCTCTGCATCAGAGACAGGACCCTCGTCCGAGTCCTCTCCAGACTCCCAGACTGGTCCCCGTTCTTCCCCACTGTCCGATTCCACTGCCCTCTGCCAATGGACCACACCGGAGGTCTCCCTTTGAAAACCTGCAAAACGCTCCTGACGAAGAGCGACAGGAACTTGTCCAAAGTGCAGAGTTTAAATCAGGGGCATCCAAGCTTGCAAACTTGGAAGACCTGTGGACTTCAACGCCCAGAATCCCCCGGCCAGCCGTTCTACGTACCCTCCTCTGCCTCGAGGCTGCCCACCGTGAAGAAGTCAATCACCCGTGAGGTGAAGTCCAGTGTCACCAAGGTCTGGCCCTGCAGGATGGACACACAGTGCCTGTCCCCATAACTGGCCCGGGGCATCCCTCCGCTGAAAATGATGAATTGGCTCCTTCGGAGAAGAGAAGGAAGCAGAGGTCAGTCATTCGGGGGTGCAGCGCTTCCTTGTTCTGCCCCCCCCCCCAAAGACGGCTGGAGAAATTTGCAGGATGCCGGCAGTTCTCAATTTATGACCATAGCAAAGCCTGCTCATTGTGGCCATTAATTAAGTCACGATGGTTATAAAATGGGCTTTGCAGAAGTGGTTAAGTGAACCCCTGCTTGTCAAACACACACTGTGGTCTTTAAGCAAATCATGGCATTGCCGTGGGCACCATTTTGCTGAAAACCTCTTTTTTGGTTAAAAACCCGTAAAACTGCCACGTGGCTGGGCCGAGGGGAGCAGGGGGTGACCGTCAGAACTCAGAATCTGGATCGTAAGCTGCCCCAAGGAAGGCCCATCATAACTTTGAATGGTCGCGTAAGTCAAGGTCTGCCTGTGTCAGCCTTCAAGATTTTCTCCCTTTGCTTTGCATCTTTCGGCTGTCATAAGTAACGGGGGGAGGAAGGGGGACATGGTTATGGGAAGTGAGCTGGAGGTGTTACAAACCAGAACTGTATAAACTGGGGGGGGGGGTGTTAGATTCTTGCTTAGGTTTCTATTCTATGCTATCCGCAGCTGCAACCCTTTATCCAACTATGTCAAGGTCAAAGGACAGAGGCCTCACCATCACCTGGAGATGCCCACATGATGATCTACACAACTTTTAATTGGAGGAGCCAACTGAACTATCGGGGGTGGGAACGTTGCCATTACTTTGCATATGTGATTTACGCGCCCATTTTCTCAGATTCAGAATTCTTTTGTTGCTACCACTTGATTTCCAGTAAAAGATATCTTTTCTCTGATTAAAGGTAAATATTTCTTTCTTGGCTTTTGAATGGAGCAGCCATGGAAGTGAAAGGCCATCCTACAAGGAAGGAAAGCGAAGATTTCGGGAGAGGAGAAAAGCCGGCGGGGAGGGAGACAACTCAAACGCAACGCACCCCGAGTCACAGTTCTGCCACAGGACTTTGGTGATGGCTTTACACGGGAAAGGACCTGGAAGGGAAGAAGGCAGAGGTTGATCGGCATCTGAGGAACGAGGAAAAATTCCCGCCCCTCGAAAAGGCGCTTGTCCTCATGGAAAGCCCTTATTACGGTCCTCCTCAACCTTGGCAACGTCGAGATCTCTGGTGTTCGATTCCCAGAATTCCCCAGCCAGCAACAGGGAATTGGAAGGTGGACAGCTGGCAGACGGGAGAGGGGAAAGGAGGGTGGTGCCTTATTTGAAGGAGTTTGTGCTGAAATCAGTGGGGAGCAGAGCGGAGAAAATTTCTCCACATGGAACAGTAGCCATGCTGAGCCCAGGATCGCTCTGGACCATCAACGAAATCCTTACATTATTCACTGAGTAGAAGGAGCAGGGGAGAAATGAGGAGCTTTGGAGGGCAGTGGAAATCTCTGTCCAGCGGGCATAATTTAGCTCCCGCAATGGTTAAATGTTGGCCCTCAGTTTCTCTAGGCCTGAGATCCTCCCTCTGCTTGGTGACCTGTAGGTAGGCTGATCTTCTGGGCTTTGGGACAGGAGATCAAGGCCTCCTCCTCCTCCAAGGGACCCCAGACAAGCCTCACCATAAGGGACGGTGGAAGTTGTGGGCTGCAGGGTCTTGGGCGAACCGATTGCCATCGACCATAAGGCGTAGCCCCCATCACTGTGAGAACTGACCAGCATCCGGCCACTCCGCTCCCAGCTGACACTTTCCAGTTGCTGCAAAAAAGCCGCAGACCCCAGCTAAGCCATCAAGCCTTGGGCACAGGGAAGAAAGAGGCTGAAAGGAGAACTGCCAGGCAAGGTTGTTTGGCTACAAGACATTTCGAGAGCCCCTTACTGGGTCCCTGGAGCTACTGCAGACTTTTAAGCCTGGTTACCCGAGGGGATCAGCTTCTAATCGTGGGTAATCTGTGAAGGCCCTTCCCCCTCTTCCCTTTAACTCCCGCTAATCTCCCCTAATGGCCTGTTTCAGCTCCTCGGCTGGCAGGAAAGATTCCTTAGCTCCATTCCACCTAACTTTGGGAAACTTCCTGCAAAAAGACAGGCATCTGGGAATCCAGCATGAGGAAGACTCCGTCCAACCCAGCCAAGCAACCTACCTGGTTGCCCAAGAAAAGATGGTGAACTTCTCTTGTGCTTCTGTCCCACAGGACCATCAGGCCTCTGCTGTATCCGATGAGGATTTTGGCTGAGTCTTGAGGATGTTCCTGAAGAGACTCTACTGGCCCAAGGGCCTTCCCACATCGGTAATCTTCAGGCACGCTAGGAAGGTGAGAGAAAGATGCTTCACCTGGGGCCTCCCTTTCCAAGGAATTCAGGAGGAATCATGGAACCTGACTGACATGGGGGGTCCTTTGGCAGGCGGGGCCTCACTGGGTGCATCAGCAGTGAGGACAGAAGAACCCGCTGGGAAAAGGACCTCACACCATGAAGACCCTTCAGGCTGGCAGGGTCCAAAACGATGAAGAAACACAGAGGCATATGTGTCTCTCTACGACTGACCCACCATATCTGAAGGACATCCGTTCGATGTTCTGACCCGACACCACCAGCAGCCTTCTGGAAGATCTCTGACATGCACTGAGCTCTTCTTGTTCTAGCATCTCATGTCTTCACCCACTGATCATGTTCTCCTGCCTGCCCATCTCCCCGCCCAGGTGGACCCAGGCCCACTGACCTCAAGCCCTGGCTTTCTTCAGAGCCGCTCACCTCTGCAGGACTTCGTCTTGGTACAGGGTGTTGTCCTCCAGCACCGTTAGACCAGGAAGCCCCAGGAAGTAGATGCCACCCCCTTCCGTGCCAAGGTACGCCATGTTGCAGGTGGAGCCCAGGAGGATCACCGTCACCCGGGTGATGCTGGGAGGAGAACTGTGCGGAAGAAAGAGGACCCTCTTGTAACCAGGACAGTCGTGGCAGCTGGATCCTCTGGCCAGCCGTTTCCAGAATCATTTGGGAAAGTGATTTCGGAACAGTTGGGCAGCTTTGCAGCGGAGGGTGCGCCATTGATGGATTCTGTGATGTCTCTGGCCCTTCCCTACAGCATGAGCTGCATGGACAGATCGATCGAGGCTCCAAGCTGCTTCTGGCAACTTGGTCCTTCCAAACAGAACCCAGAAGGACCCATTCTGCAAACGCTCGTCCCAGATTGTGGCACCTACCCCCACCCGAGTGGACATCCTCACCCCAACAAAACCCAGTGAAACTGCTAGATCCTCGTTGCACAGATGGGGAACCAGCACCCCAAAGGTGATTTGCAAGGAAAAGCTGCCCCCCTCAACACATCCCCTCACCCAGGTGTGTCGTTGTGCCAGCAACGCCCGGGCACAAAGTGGTGGAAGATCAGGGTAGCATCTCCTCTCCTTCCTGCAGCCCCCACCCCTCAACTGCACTTTTCCCTCCCCCCTTGCAAAATTTGGAGCAGAAAGAGCCCTTTGCCCCCAGATCCCCCACAGCCTCCTTTGGGGCTCTGCCTTGTCCCTCCAGCTGGACTTCCCTCCCTCTCCTGCAGCGAGAGCCAAGAAGGGACCGGAAAGCGGGTAGGAGGCGGTTGGAGGCCGAATACTCCCTCGCCCTTTTGCTGAGGGTCCCTGGCAGCGGAAGGAAGGAAGGAAGGAAGGAAGGAAGGAAGGAAGGAAGGAAGGAAGGAAGGAAGGAAGGAAGGAAGGAAGGAAGGAAGGAAGGAAGGAAGGAAGGAAGGAAGGAAGGAAGGAAGAGGGGCGGGCAGAAGCCGTGAGTACTTAGCGTTGTCGAACCCTGGCCGTCCGGGGAGGATGAAGCTCCTTGTCTCCTCCAGGTGGGAGTAGCCGTCTTTCTGGTAGATGTCCCACAGGTGCAGCGTGTTGTCATCCAGAAGGGAAAGCAGGAGGCCCTGCAGGAGTTGGGAAGGGGGCTTTGAAGGCCTTCTCAAGGGCACTGCCAAGCCTCACCACTGATTCCTATCCTGCCTTTATTATTTTTACAAATAACTCAAGGTGACGAATATATCCAGCTATTCCTTCTCTTTCCCCTCATAACAACCACCCTGTGAGGTGGGCTGGGCTGGCACAAAGACAGGACTAGAACTCACCCATCTCCCAGGTTACTAAATCCAACCTTGGAGCACCTCTATTACCATTTATTTATTTCCCGAGTGTTTATTGTTTTAATGTTTCAAATTGTCTTATAATTTTACAGTTGTAAGCCTCCCAGAGTCACTTAGTTAGGTTGGGCAGCTGTGGAAATTGAATAAATGAATAAATTAACACATTAAATAATTCAAACAGCTGCTAACACAATTACACCCACTTTCTGAACTCTGATTCGGAGGCTCAGTCTAAGCAGCCACACACACAAGGCCTTCAAGGGTCACTGCAACCTAACCCATCAAGCAAAACTCAAGTCTTTAATTAAATTTAATTTTTTTACCTGTCCAGGTAGGAAGTGCATCTGAGTGACAGTTGCCGTCTCTTTGTGCAGCCCCGTGAACTCCACCCCAGGAGCACCGTAGCTGAAGGAGGCCCAGAGTCAAGGAAGAGTCTCGCCAAGGGAAAAGGAAGCACTTCAACCCAGCCTACACCATCTCTGCAGTCGTGAGAAACCTCTCAAGCTGAACATTTCCAGCCGTGGACAGCAGGAGGCTTTGATGAGAGCCGGTGGGTGCAACGCACGAGCACAGTTATGACCAAGGCTTCCAAGACCGTAATTACGCACACGCTTATTTTAAAAACAAGTCTTGTTTTATTGCTACGCTGGGAATTATTTTCATTCCCAGCCGGCAATGAATCTCAAACAGTCCCTCGAGATAAGCACCCACCTTTCTTTCCTGTGAAGTGCTGCCAATAACAGAAGTGAACTAGAAAAAAAACCCAGCCGAATGGAACCAAACGAACAACTTTGCTTTCTGCAAAGGTTTCTCTGCCTTTGCCTGTCCTTTATCCCTTAGGGGAGGGCCAATCCCCTCCCAGCCTTACTCCCGAGTCGCCTCTTTTGTCTCAGCTGCTCTCGCCTTCCAGCAGCTCTGTGCACACGTGCACTGGGACCAGGCTCCCCTTGCTCCTCTGCCTTGCTGCTGCCAGACTCTGGAGGCTCCAGAGGCAGCACCCCACTCCCAGATGGTCCTGGCCCCATCTCTGTATCAGACACAGGACCCTCATCCAAGTCCTCCCCAGACTCCCTGACTGGTCCCCATTCCTCCCCACTGTCCGATTCTGCTACCATCTGCACAGGCTGCCAGTGAACCACAACAAGCACTAAGAGCTTTTTTTAGGACACTGAAAGGTATGCAGGGTAGCCTACTCCTGAGCGTGGAGGTTTTCTGGAGAGCAGAATCAGAAACATCTTTTCTTCCGGGGGGGGGGGGGGTTGTCAGATTCTCTTTGAAATTCAGAAGTCTTAAAAGTCGATAAGGTTGGACGCCCCTGGCTTTGCACAAGCTCTCCAAACTAGGTCATGCATGCCCACAAGGCGCCTGTGTTTCGACTGCAATTCTACAGGTTGGAAAGCCTTCCAAACGCCACATTTTTTTTTCCTTAATAAAAAAAAAGAGAGAGACTCAGCATCTTTTCTGGCCTGGCTGGGGATTCTCCAAAACGTGCAGTGTTTACACAAAGGGAGGAAATGACACCATCGCTTCATCTTTGAATGAAGCTGCCAAGAAGAAGAGGAGGAAAATAAAAAAAGAGGTCATTTGATTTTCACCCAGCACGCCTCTCTGCCTTGCAAAGCCCAAACCATTTCTGCTTAAAACAAATATCTCTATATAAGCCAGCAAAAACTATTCGAAGAAACTGATGGAGCAAACAGACCCAGCTGGCTTTATTTATCTAAGAACTGGAGCCCATCGCAGAAGGTTTTTCCTTAAGGTCGACTTCTCGGCTTACTGCTGGCTTAAAAGGAATCTGATTTCGGCACACATGTGGGGGGGGGGCTCCCCCCCTCGCTTCCCTCTGCAGCCTCCTTTCCCCCCCCCAGGCACAAACTACGGGGCTGGGCTTTGTTTACCATGCTGATGCGTGACCTACTTTTCAAAGAAAGGGGGTGAAGAGAGGGGGCATCCTTGGCTTTGGTTGTGGTGGTGCACACAATCCAAGCCACAATCGAGCTATGGGGAAACCCCGGGGGGGGGGGGACAACGATCAACTTTTTGGGTTGGAGGGGTGCATCTTGGACCAACCATATTCTCCAAGGGGAAGGTTAAACGGTTGACTCAATACAAGAGGAGACAACAGATACAAACTCAAGGTTAACCGCACCAAATACGACTTCAGCAATAATAGAGGGGTCAATGTCTGGAATCCTCTGCCTGACTCTGTGGCTTCTTCCCCAAACCCCCAAAACGTTAACCTTAGACTGTCTCCCCCCTTTCCTAAGAGGTCTGTAGGGGGCCTGCATAAGCGCACTAACGGGCCCACCGTCCCTGTCCTATTGCTTCTTTTTATTTTGTCTTATATGGATCCATTTCATGTATTCATAACTATGTTTTCATACCTATTATCTTGTAAGCAACTGACAAAAATAAAATAAACTGTTGGGAAGCAAAGCTCCACGCTGAATGGCAAAGGGTTCTCCCTGCAGGTGGATTTGGGAAGGGGGGGGGTAACACCAGGAGCGACAGACCCTTCCTCTGAAATAGGAGCAAATCCTACACTGCAAACTGAGAGAGACGCATGGAGAGAAATCACAGCCAGCTGAGAGGAGAGGGGGAGAACTTCAGAGCAGAGATGGCAGCTGGAGGGGCAGCAGGATCCCTCTTGGGTTGGGTGCTCCAGAAGAAATTCAGAATCGGGGGCAGGGAGGGCTCGGGGGGGGGCATTGGCACCCTCCAATGAGGCCCTGGGAAAACGGGAAGCCGAAGGGCATGGCTTCGCTTGGGTTTCTCTGCTTCCAAGATCCTGGATAGTCCCCTCTTTCAACCATGGAAACCATCCCCAACCTTTCCGGCTTTGTGGACCGGTGGGGGGGGAGGGGGGGCCTGGATCCCCATGAGTCGCAGGCAAACGCGTGTGCACAACTCCTCTTGCACAAGTGGTGGGCAAACATCCTCCCTGCTCGTGCAACTGGAGCTACATGCATGTGCTGATCTGCCGCTTCCGTGGCTCGGTTCCCAACAGCCCACGGCCCGGTAGTGGCTTGTTGGGGACGCCTGCCGCAGCCCCAGCTGCACCCTTCACACCACAGGCTGTGGACAAGCCCCCCCCCCTTCCCTTCTCTTCTCCCTGACTTCGGAGCCTCCGAAGCGGTGCCAGGCCCAGGGGCTTCTGCAGAACCCAGGAGTGCTCACTTCCTTCCTTTCCTTTCTAGCCTGGCACATTGCAACAGGAGCTGCTGGGGGAGGAAGGCCTGAGGGAAAAGCCCCTCCCTGGTCCGTCTCCTTCCAAACTTCACACACACACACACACACACACATGCAAGCCCCTTTTCCTTCTTGCACCACAGCTGCTTGGTGGGGAGCACCAAAAGGGCAGCTTCCACAGCCCCCCCCCCGTTGTGCTCGCCAGAGGGGGAGGCCGACCCCTCCCCCCCCCCAGCAGTCAAAGAAAGCCAAATTCTTCTCCCTTTTTAGAGAAGACCCTTCTCCACTGCTGGGAAGATGAAGTACAGATTCAGCACCTCCCACCGAGTTCATCTACAATTAGCCTTCATTTCAATCAATCAGAATGGAGCTGGAAGGGACCCTGGAGGTCCTCTAGTCCAGCCCCCTGCTCAGGCAGGAAACTCAGAGATTTCAGACAATTCCTGTCCAATCTCTTCCTTAAAGTAGTGGAGCATGCACAATTTCTGGAGGCCAGTCGTTCCACTGATTAATTGTCTCAAGTGTTCAGACGTTTCTCCTGAATTCCAGGCTGCTTCTCCATCCGTTGTTTCCTGTCTTGCCTTCTGGTGCTTTGGAGATTAGGTTAGCCCCCAAAACGCCACCAGGCAAAACCTTTGGGGCTCACCAGCCTCCACCAGGATGCCCCCAATGCCCTGCCCTTGCCAAACAGGGGCCCAGCAGCTCTGGCTGGAAAGCCAACCAGCCCTTCCCCCCTTCGCCAAGTGGAGCAAAGAAGCTCTTTGCTGAGGACTATTCTCAGAGGAGCAGAGAAGCTTCAGAGGAGCTCTAAGAATAAACAACATCTGCTCAAACCGAGGAGACAAAAACGGACCCAAGGCTGTTCGAGGCTGCAAGTCCTTAAACCCTGCAAAGGGGATCCATGAGACTGGCTCACCCGGGCCTCCCTGGCAAAGCAGGCAAGCCAAGAACCTTCCAAGCAACTTCTAAGACCACCCCCCCCCCCCCCACTGACAGGGCAAGCCTCTCTAGGATAGGGATAGGGATAGGGATAGGGATAGGGATAGGGATAGGGATAGGGATAGGGATAGGGATAGGGATAGGGATAGGGATAGGGATAGGGATAGGGATAGGGATAGGGAAGAGAAGAGAAGAGAAGAGAAGAGAAGAGAAGAGAAGAGAAGAGAAGAGAAGAGAAGAGAAGTCTTTTATTGGCCAAGTGTGATTGGACACACAAGGAATTTCTCTTTGGTGCAAATGCTCTCAGGGTACATAAAAGAAAAGATCCATTCATCAAGAGTCAAGAATCATCAGGTACAACACTTAATAATAGTCGTAGGGTACAATAAGCAATCAAATCATACTAGGAAGCAGTCCATATAAATGGCAAGGATACAAGCGACAAAATTACAGTCCTACAGTCACAAGTGGGAGGGGATGGGCGATGAGGAGTGATGAGGAGATGAATAGTAATAGTAGTGCAGACTTTGTAAATAGTTGGACTGTGTTGAGGGAATTATTTGTTTGGCAGAGGGATGGCGTTCGGGGAAAAAACTGTCCTTGCGTGTAGCTATGTGCACGTTGTTTTGAGGGAAGAAGTTGAAACAGTTTTTGTCCAGGATGTGAGGGGTCTGTAGATATTATCACAGCCCTCTTTTTGACTAGTGCAGGATACAGGTCCTTGATATAAATGGAGAACAAATCCCACTCCTTGCCAGCACTGATGAAGTTACCTAATTTGGCAATGAAACGTCTGCAAGAAAACCAGCAAGCTCAGAGGGCACCAAGGAGCCCTCATTTCAAGCTGCAAATATTCTCCTCCCAAGAGCCTCCTGCCAATTAAGGGCTGGCAGGAGGAGGAAGAGGAGGAGGAGGAGGAAAGAGGGCTGAAGGGGAAATCCCGGGTGGGACCCAAACACACCAGTCGCGTCTCCCGGAGAGCCACAGCTCTGGCCTCTTGTGCATGAGTCATTTGGGGCTCCCTTGCCTGGAGAAGGTAAAGACCAGGGACGGGAGGGCTGGGGCCCTGGCAGCCCCTTAAACCATCCCCAGGGTAGACCTGAGGTCTGCCAGAGGTCGGATGCACCAAGCCAGCCTCGCAGCTTCCCTGGGACAGAAAGATCTTTGCATCAACGGAGAAAACAGCCCACGCCCCAGTTCAGCAGCGGCCAGCCAAGCCAGGAAGGAGAACCGCACCCGTGACTGACCCCGAGAAGCAGCCAAAGGCAACGGCACCCCTGAGCCTCCCCCAACTTTTAAGGAACGCCCCCAGCCCCCCCGAACTGCCTGGGGTGTCCTGGTGGGTAAAGACAGGGCGTTGCAGATGCTAGAGACTGTCCCCCTGTTTCCGCCAGGGCCGTATGGATTGGGCAGGAATTCGGTTTTGCCACTTGGGGAGAAGAAGAAGAATGAGCTCCCCCAGTAGAGCCAGAAACAAGTCTGGATCCTCATTGGGGGGGGGGGGGGGGCTTGGGGTTTCTGCCCCCTCCCTTGAAATAATCTAGAAGCTTCTGAAGCCTTCCAGACCCGACCCATCTGCCTTTTAGGGGAGCTCGTTGCAAGACCTCAATGCGAACTCTGGCCGTTCCCATAACGGGGTATTTCTGCCCCCCTCCTCCCCCAAATGAGGAAGGGGCCCTTCGGAGGAGACGGAAGAAGCAGGACCAAGCCACCCCCTTTCCCCCTCCTGCACCCGCCCCCGGAGGAGGGCAGCAGGAATCGGCAGACAAAGGGACACACAGCCCAGGCCGCCGTTCAAAGGGGAAGCCCAACTGCCACGTGGTTTTCTGCCCCAGTTTCTTGGGAAGTGACCCCAGAATTCATTCAGCCATTCAAATGTGGAGAAGCAGCCCAGGCCCCTGCGGATCCAGCCCCCTCCTCTCCAATTCCCCCCAGGAGGAGGAAGAGGAGGAAGAGAGGAGGGGGCGGCTGTGTTTGGAGAACTGGCACCAACCCTGCCCATTCTGCCATTGCGGGAGGGGGAGATAAAATGATGGGGGGAGGCTGGGCTGGTCAGTGCAGAAAGCACAATGCCCCCTGCCCCTCCTGCCCCAAGGGAAGCCTCGGAGGGCCAGAGGGCACAGAACCCAAGGGAGGATTGTCACCAACTCCGATTCCTTCTGCCTCTCCTGCCCCCCTTCATCTGTCCCAAAAAGCCCTTGCAAAAGACCTGGCAATTTAGTTTACTGCACTACCACCGAACCGGGTGCATTTGCCTTTGCCAAGGGTGCCAGGAGCCCATCTTGGCATGGTTTGGCACCTCGTTTTCTGGAGGGGTGGATGTGTCTCCAGTATTCCCCCCCCCCCTTTGCCAAAGGGCCACAGGGAGAAAGATCCCAAGCTGGACCAAAAGGGCCTGTTTTTAGCTGTTTCCAACCAGCCCTGCTGAGATTCCGCCCCCCTCCACAACCAAAAAGGGACTGGATCTTCTGTTCTTTGGCCACTTCTTCCATTGTCTTGCCAAGCTGGACAGAAAGGCTGCAAAGAAGAAGCGGCCGATGGCAGAAGGACTGGGAAAAACTAGCCCAACTTAGATGCCCCAAACGCCAACTTTAATCTCCAAACACAACAGGGGGAGGGAAAAAAAACTCAGTTGTTGGGCAAAGATGCCGGTGCTTTTCCATGCAAACACCAACCTCAGCGTTCCCAGGGCAGAACAAGGTTTTTAAAAGTCAAGCAGGGAAACAGCAAACTCTCCCTCTCTTCCAGATCAAAGAGACATTCACGCCTCCAAGACATTGGCTGCCGCCTCTGAGCCCCCAAAGCAACGCCCTCCTTTGAATGGGATAGAATAGGATAGATTTCTTTATTGGCCAAGTGTGATTGGACACGCAAGGAATTTGTCTTTGGTGCATAAGCTCTCAGCGTACATAAAGAAAAAATTAAAATACATTCATCAAGAATCCTAAGATACCACACTTAGTGATAGATTGTTTCAAAAGTTGCCTTTAACATTTAGTCTAGGTTGAAAATTTTTTGTCAGGCTAACAAGGGGTGTGTGGAAGCATAAAAAACACAAAAAGCAACTGGGGGGGAAACACTCTATCTAACCCTTGATGGGGGCAGAACAAGATGCAATCCTCAAATATATCCATGCAACAGCGTTGGGATTTAAAATTCCCCCGGCCACCAACAAATTCCAGTTGCTGATGTGATTCAGGTACCTCCACCCCTTTAAACATTTCTGCCCTGGTCTTATCTTAGTCCAGACTGAAAACTCCTTGTAAGCAGAGGTCCCAATCTACGGAGCCAGCCCATGCTGGCTTATTCAAGAAACAGGGGTTACCCAGCCATGACTCTGGAGAAATCCCAATCGGCCTCTTTATGCCGTTTATTTAAAACTCAACAGAGTGGGAAGGCTGTCCAATTCTCACCCTCCAGCTGCTATATTCAATGCCGATTTTTTAACATTCAGTCTAAGACTTTCCTATTTCAGCGAGGAGGGAAAGGACTTCATAATGGATAAAAATGTGAGAAGGATCAGAGTGTTCCCACTGGCTGGCCACTGCTCTGAGCGTACAGATGGCCCCGACCCCTGGGAAAATGGGTGGAGGAGAGGGAAGATCAAAGAGGAGCAACCTGGAAGAGAAGACCGGGAGGAGAAGGCAAGGCCGGAGAGAACGGCTGTCTCCCGCGTAGTGTACTCAGAGGCTGCCAACTCCATGGAGACGCGGCATCGCCAGGCAGGCATGCCAAGGCTGCAGCCTGAAAATAGGCCATGGAATCCGCGGAGATTCGGAATGGTTCTTCAAATGCCCCTCTTCCACCACACACACACAGGCATGCACAAGGACCGCCAGCCCCAACGCAGCAACAGCGGTGGATTGTGGGTCCAGGGAAAACTTCCCAACTGCTGCCTCTCCGGGACACAGAAGGAGCCCACGAAAAGGGAGGCCCTGCACCTTCGTTACTCGAATCTCTCGAATCTTCCCTCGCCGATTGGAAACACAGCAGCTTCCTTCCCGAAATGCCCTGCATTTTGGGGCAGGGGAAGCTGGAGGGCAGGGTGGCTAGCAATACGAGCGCGAGAACAGCCAGAAGTCGTGGCAAAATTCTGCTGTACTGATTCACAAAAAGGACCCAACACCACAAATTCTTGACTTAGATTAGCTCAATCAGTGACCAAAATGAAAACATCACTGAAAAAGTGATTTATGACACTTATAACTGTTGCAGCATCCATTCACGGTTCACGTGATCCAAATTCGGGCACCTTGACAACTGGTTCATATTTATGACGGTTTGCAGGGTCCCCTTGGGGTCACACGACCCCCTTTTGCTGACAAGCAAAGTCAACAGGGAAGCCAGGTTCACTTAACAACCAGATAACTAATTTAACGACTGCAGTGACTCACTTAACATGGTGAGGAAGGTCATAAAACAGGGCAAAGATCATAAACGTGTCCCTTAACGAGAAGAATTTTGGTTTCATTGTTGTGGTTGTAAATCAAGGATTACATGTACTTTTATTGGGGCCATTATCCCCCAAACCTCCACTGGGAGCTCCCGTTTTCTAACCCATCAGCGGTCCTTAATTGCGCACCTTAATTCCCCATCACGTTAGAAGTTGTAATGCCAACATCTTTGGAGACTCTCAAATTGGGCAGCTCCAGCCTGGAGCCCATCACTCCCAGGAGACCCACCGTAGACGCCAATGCACAGAGTCCTCGCACAGCAAGAACCCACCCACATCCCCGTCCCCCTGCAAGGACGGGGGGCCCTTTCCCTACCCCCGTGTGGGGTCCAAACCCTGCTGCAGGCTCCACGGGGTCCTTCCGCTCCACCTTCTGCTAGAACTCCGTGCCCAAGAAGGATACATTTTGACTGCTCCCGATTTGGTTCCGATGGCCATAATGCGTAGCTTGGGGTCAAAGGCCAAGGAGCTGGGCTGGTTGGGGAAGCCATGCTCCACCATCTGGAAGAAGAAAGAGAAGGAAGAGTTGTGTTGGAGGGTCATCAATGCAGAAGCAGGGGGATGGGCTTTCCAAGATTGGCAACCCCAGGAAATGCAGCAGCTTCTCAAATTTGGTCCCAGCTAGTTCGTTCTCAGATCAGTCACCCCCCAAACTTCATTCCCGGTCAAAGAGATCTCAGCTACAGGATCACACAAGCCCAGGAAGCCAGGCTGCGTAGCTCCAAGCAGGTTTCCAGTTGTTGAGTCTCAAGAATGTATCAAGTGCTATCAAGGGCATGCCAGTTGAACCCCAGAGAGAAAGGGGCTGTCATGAAGCCCCCAATCTGTGCCCTCCAATTCCCTTCCTTCTTCCCCATCTTAGCCAAAGACCACCCCTGTCCTCCAACTATCCAGGCCAGCTGCCACTCAATGTCAAGAGAGCTGGCTGTAGGACCAACATGGTGACTGGCTTGCAGACCCTGAAAGAACGCCATCAGCTGCAGAGTGCCTTATCTTCCATGCAGGAGGAACCGCTCACCAGCTCTCAGCCAGGGAGGCTGTTTAAACTTTGGCTGCTTAATTCCCCACCATCTGAACCTGCAGCTGTAATTTAAGAGCACCAGAGAGTTGCTCTTCCCAACTTGGGTTGAAGAATCCTGCTTTAGATACAGCGATTTTCTTCTTGTTGCCCTTTCCATATCTCCCTTTCAGACAACGAGCCTCAGGCCAGAGCCATTTATAGACCGTTTGCAGCAAGTACCAATTTTGGAGAGAGGAAGAAGGACTCTGGAAGGAGGATTCCTCCTCTTCCCAGTTGCCAGGGGTTTTGTTTTCCTGACTCAAAGACATCGAGAAGGCCAAGCTGTGTTTCACTTATTCCTACCATCTTTATTTCTATCGAGTCACAGAGACAGAAATGCAACTGCTGAAGCTTTGCCAGGCCTGGAAAAAAAACCCTGTGTCTCTTTTATTTCTGCACAGCTGGCTAAAAAGTCAGGGAGGCTGAGCTGGAATGGGTTGTGTAAGGGCCAGGCTTGGTCCGATGTCCTCTGGACGGGTCCAAAGACGCTGGTGGTCTTTCAGCCTGACCAACCCCTCTGCTAACGAGTCGAGGAAGCCAAGGCAGCCTACGCAAGGCAGGTGGAGCGGAGCCCACTCCGAAAGAAAGGACAGATTAATAGAGGGCTGGCCCAGAGCAATGTCCAGTCTCCCTCCCTTCTGCTCCCTGGAGAATCCATTCAGCCCAGCCCTGCAGGAGTGGACGCACAAATGAATCTTTTCAGCCAATTCCAGGCGCAGCAGGGTCAGTGCGAGTGAATAGTTGGAAGGGAGGAAGAGAGGCAGCTCTGCAAAAGGGTCTCCGGCAAAAAACTTCCCACTTCCTGCTCAGCCCCAGCCCCCTTTCCCCCCACCTCAGGAGGCCACCCAGTAAAAACATGGGGGGGGGCAGGGGGGACCCTATGAGAAACACACACACACACACACAGTTGGGAGAACGTCCTGGCGCTGGGGGACGGTGTAGCCCCCTGGAGGAGGAGCAGAACTGGGAATCTCCCCTCCCCCTCACTGGCAGGTTTGAAGTCAAGCGCCCCCAACCTCTCCAGATCCTAGGAGGGAGGAGATGATGATGATCTGGAACCGGGACCAGTTTTGATCCACCCCTTAGTTTAAAAGAAGAAACAGGAACATTTAGGAATTCAAGCTGGGTGAGGCGAGATTATCTTCCCTGATGGAATTGATTTATGAAAAATGCAAAGTCACAGGAGACACCAGCTGAAGAAGTCTGCCCTAAAGTCTCCAAAGTTTTTCTGTACACAACTTTTGAAGACCTTCCTTCCTTCCTTCCTTTCTTCTATCCATCCAGCCATCCACCCACTCTCCTACCCTTCCTCCCTTCCTCCCCTTTCCCTCCCTCCCTGAAGAACCACTCAGAAAAACCTCCTCAAGTCCTTCTAGGAACGGCGCGTTTCCCATAATAGTCAGCCTCCAATGCACAACACCTGCCCTTGAAGTAGCAAGAGGACTCCAGAAACCTCAACCCCTGGCCTAATTCCAGACTTTGGAGGAAAAGGTCTAACCGAGAACCCCAAGCAATTAATTAAGAATTCGATTTCATGGGCAAGTTTGGGCCTCGTTGTGATCCTCGTGGAGCCTAACTGAGGGACACCTACCAAAGCCGGCCAAAAAGGCTGCTTTCTTTCTCCTTCCTTGCCACCTGGTCTTTTTCAGAAGAAGAGAAGCGTGAGGAGACAGTGCAGTGCACATTAAATCATCTGGCAATATGGGAAAAGGTGCACTGCATTCCCTGCAAAGGTGGGGAGAGGACCATCGGCAGCTAAGACCCTTCCTGCAACCCAGATTGTGGCAACAGACTCTGCACCCTGAAGCAAAATCTATGAGCAAGAGAGAGAGAGAGATGGTCCTTGGAAGGATGGGGCAAAAGTGGAGTTGTAGGAAATGCGGATGGAAAAGGGGGGAAAGGCAAGGAAATAGGCCAGGATCAAGGCAGGTCTCCATGGCTTACGCCCTTCTCTTGGGCCTCGGGATCCTGTCTCAGCAAAGAGGCAACCAAATGCCTCAGCGAAGGCCAGAGAGGGAAGTCGTGCTCATTCATACACCTGCCTGTCTACCACCCACCTGGGGAGCATCACCGTCAAACATGGGCTGAGTCAAGAGCCAACCCCGGATGATGCCTATTTCTCTTCCAGATCCCGCCCTGGTGATGAGCAGGGAAGATGATGGCCCTGCAGATCAGATCTTAGGAGGACCTTCACCACCTCCAGGACTGGAGAAGAGTGATTTCCTTGCTGACCTGATCAGAAGGAGAAGCTGCCCTGCCTTCCTCCAGCTGACTCACTTCAGAAAAGACCTCCTGGTTAAGTTTTGGACACATTCAGGTTCAACAGCCTTGAGTGAGCCCTTCCCATTTCCAAACTGTCAAAAAAACTGCCCCTGCTGCTAGACTCCCCTCCGGCCAAGCTTGTTCAAGTCAAAATCCTTTCCCCCTTGCCAAAAACCGAGAGAGTTTTGCCCCTCAGTCCTTGCACAGCCAGTAGGAGAAGGCCAGAAAGAGGCCACCTCAGCTGAATCGGATGTCTCCAGATGTTCTGGCTCTACAATTCCCAACAACAGCCCCAACGGAAAGGAAGGCAGGAGTGGCAATGGAGCAACATCTGGAAAGGGACACATAGCCAGTCCAGCATCAGAGCCCCCATCAGAGAGAAAAAACATCTGGTCCTCAAGAAACGGGGAGATCCAAAACTCTCCTATGATCCTCTCCACGAAGGGATCGTGTTTGTGTGGAGGGACCTTCTCAACCATCCAAGAGACCTCTGGCTCCCAAGGGCTCTACTGCAGAACTCAAGATCGCCTCTGGCCCACACACACAACACACACACCCCACAACTGAGAGCCGCCGAGCTCTGCCCCTCCTTGCCATGCATTTGCCCTCCACCTAGCATGCTGCCCACACTGAGCCTCCCGCGAAACAGACACCTGCATTTTCAGTCGCTCTGCTGGGCCAGCATGGGAAGACCTGTGCCTGAAAACACTAAATTGGGGCAACCTCAGCAGGTTCTGCCAAAGCTCAGATGGACATAGGTTGCCTCTTTCACGCAGGGCTGCATTGCCGCTTTCCAAAGAGGGAACCAGCCTTGTATTCAGAATGACCCCACCCAGCTCCACCTGGCTGGGGGGACCCTGGGAGTTGGAAGGGCATCCGTGTTAAAGTCGCCAAGGTTGGGAAACCCCAATGTAAAGTATTGAAAGATGGAGAGGGGAGAAAAAGGGACCTTTTTATTCTGGAATATTCATCCCCAAAGACTTTTTCCCCCCCTTTTTGAAAAAGAAACTAGAATAGGAAAAGAGAGGCGGTTCTTTCCCAGCATCTCGTCAAACAGGCAGAGTCCCAAACGCTATTATAAGCCTCCAGTGGGCATCCCTGACTTAAAGTTAATAACACCCCCCCCCTTCCCAAAGTTACACCCAGATCTTCCCACGGAGCCTGTGAATAATCCTACTCGAGGCCTCACACACTTGGCAGCCATTCCTACCACCAGGAGAAACCTTTGGATTGTCTCCTGAACAGAGAGCGATTAAAGTCTGACGTCTCCCTTCTGCTATGAGCTCCATGGATACGCCGGAACGGCAGAGCGGAGAAAAGGCGTTTCACGTTCGCCATCTGCTCAGCACCAGTTGCTCAGTTTTCAACTTGATTCAGAGAGGAAAGAAACAGGGAATTGGAGGCATATCGTTTCTTTCTCTCTTTCTCTCTCTTTCTTTTTCTTTTTCTCTTTCTCCTTCTCCTTTTTTTTTTTTTTACAACCATGAGGACTACGGGCTTGATTCCCCAGAAGTCTGTCTGTGGATTTTCAACCAAAGGAGGGGACAAACATCAGTTTAAAACCAACTTTGCTAAAGGTAAGCCAGTTGGCTTCCAGATAAAGTCAAGCAGGACCATCTCGTGATGGGAGAACCTGGTTAGTCAACTGTCCCAGCATCACAAAATAAACGAATCTCAGGTCAACAGTCGAAATGACCTCAGCCTATACAATTTGCTGCCTGTATGTAAAAGAATACTCCATCATCCAGGCCGAAAGGATCTAAAAGATTTGGGGGGGAGAAACCCTTGCAGTCGCCATGGCAAGAATTAGTGCATTGCAATGACTCTCTGACGCTTTGCCTAACCAACATTTCATGTTGACCAAATAAGCTCCTTGGATGGGTAAACAAAACATCTCAGTTTAATAAGTTTTGGCCCAGCTGCCGTGAGTTAACCTTTTTAGAAACAACTTAAAAAGAAAGAAAACCAGGAATCCTCAACTTACAAACCTTGAGCAACCATTCAAAGTTACAAAAGGACTGAAAAAAGTAGTTTACAATCAGCCTTCTATCTTGGCAGCGTCCTGATCGAAACCCAGACCCTTGGCCAATGGCAGGTTGTTAGAAGAGGGTTGCAGTGACTAAAAAGGTCACCTGCCAGCCATTTGCGACTTTCCCACCTAGCCACCAACAAGCCGTCAATTGGGGGAAACCGGAATCACTTAACAACCAAACTGCCACGGTTCCCTTTAACACCGGGGTAAAACAGGTTGTGATATTGGGCGCAGCTCCACAGAATAGCAGTGTAAACGCTGCTCCCAAGTGCCATCCTATTGTGCCTTCATGCTGCCTGGGTTTCCCCTGTCACCTGCTGAACCCCAAACCACCCAGTCCCCGTTTAGCCGGGAACCATGGGCTGCTGAACCCAGCCAGGGAGGTGCTTCCAGGTACCCTGGGCATGTCGCCCATCCTCTCATTCAAGAGGCACCACATCTGCCTGCTGTGTTTGCCGAAGCCTCACATGCCGCCAGGGGATCACAGAGCAAGCTGGGCCAAGATCAACAGGCTGTTTGGCAAAGTTCAAAACCATAATACCAAGAAATGGGATCAATCATGCCGCTTCCTCCCTCCCCAATTCTCTGTACTGGCTGTGCTGCTGTCAAGCACAGAACTCAAATCCCGAACAAGGCAGGAACCTCTTCCACTCCTCCCATGTTGCAACATGCCAGGCAGACACCGAAAGAGGCTGGCCTTGCAAATGGGGGGATGAGGCCTCAAACACCGAAAGGGCTGCAAGGTGGGATCATTTTTTGGCCCTGCAGGGGACAAACACGCCAACTTCCCTGGAATTGCGTCATCCAAGGGTGTCTTGGGGTGCAAATATATCTGGAACCTACCCCCCTCCCCGATTATGCATTCCAGGTGAGTGACACAGGGCACGGCCTAAGCTCAGCCCCCTCCTCAATCCCCAAGCTCATTCATTGTTTATTATACATTTATACGCTGCTCAGTTCACTGTCTGAAGCAACTCTGGATGGGTGATCTTGGAGGAACCACTGCCACCACAGCCTATCCTGCAAGGATGTTGTGAGGATTCCCAGCAGGGGGAGAAAAAGGAAGAAGACAAAGCTCCAGGGAAAAGGACAGGACTAAAATGCCTGGAAGTAAAATGTACAGCTGCATGGAAGCACAACTGTCTGGAGTTGATTCTGACCCACAGAGTGTATCATTCTGCACCAAGAAAAAAAAAAAATATCAGGAGGAAGGAGGGAATCAGATCCCAGATGGATGGGTAACCAACAAACATCAGTTTTGAGTTTCCTGCCCTGCAGGCAAACCATTTCAAGGCTTATTGCTAACTTGGTTTCTAAAGAGAGATTAAATCACAGTATTCCTCAAGCAATATTAGTGGGGTGGACTGGAAAGGAGGAAAACCAGCCGGCAATTCCCAAGGAGATGTGGGCTTAATGCAGCCCATATTTTCGGTCAGCCCCGAATTTGACCCAAAGCAAAGCAGGCTGTTTGTCTGGGGCAAACACAGCGGCCGAGGTATCCAAGATACAGTTCGGATTTCGTTAGCTCCTCTCCCCTCCACCACTCTCCCCTCCAACTACAGAGACCTTGGAACAGTTCGTTTTAAGTGGCCGCCAGAAAGAACACAAAAGTAAAGGATGGAAAAAGAGAAGACTACAGAAGACGCAACTATTCCCGGGAGGGGGGGGCGGGGGGGGCGGGGGGGAAACTGCAATCAATCAAAATAAATCTTTTTGGCTGGCAAGCTTCAACCCAGGCCAAGCAGCTTATGACCTCATGTCCTCCCCCCAGCTGACATCTTGGCCCAGACAGCGTGGCTTTTCTCTTTAAACCAGAAGAGCTGTTCAAGCAACAAACCAGGAATCCTGGCTGATTCCTGAAGGTGCCAGCCTGGGCTATTAGCCTCCTGAAAATCAGAACTAACTCTGTCCAAATCAGCAGCCATTTCTGAAGCCCAGCACAATCAGGGGAGGGGGAGGCTAAATGGCCAGGGGCTCTCTCCTAAACCTCCAGCAAGGTTTGGTCCAGCTCTTGAGCACACACACACACAAACATCCTTTGCAAAACAGAGGCTACAAGCAGGGTGGAGTTCAAAAGGGGAGGGAGGCTTTCCACGCCCACCTCTCCCCTCCAAATACTCCAAATTCTGGACAAAGTGGCCAAACTATTGTGGTCGTGGGTGTGAGCAGGAGCTGCTTTCTTTGGTCTGACTTTTCCCCCCAACATTTCCAAGTCCATCGCCAGTAACAATTGGTTTGCCCGTCTTGTAACCCCAAAAATGCTTTAAAACTCTTCAGAGGAGGAGGAATGGGCTATTTGGGGACCAAGAAGCATCTCCCCACCCGGCCCAAACATCCCCGAAGAAGCACGCTGGACGTTTTAAGACAGAAGCAGAAGAGCCCCCTTCATTCTTGTCAAAGGCCGCCCTTCCCAGATCTACAGTTTTTATTGCTTCCATTCACTCAAAGGGGGAAGAAGCTGCAAGGGGGGGGGGCAGGAGGGTTGCAGATGGCCCAGGAAAGGGGAGGGGAGGCGAAGGGTGGGGGAGAACTCCACAGCCTCACAATGGACACCCAGCCTCCCCCTCTGGACCAAGAGCAGGGAAGCCCCAGAGCAGCCAGCTTGGGAAGCAGCAACAGTGTGCGGTGTGTGTGTTTGCAAAAGGGTGGGTGGGTGGGGGGATGCTGGGTCTGTTCCTTTCTCAGCCCAGAGAGCCAGAGGGAGGCTGAGGTTTGGGGAGAGGGAGCCCGACCGAGAATCACATCCCCGGTAAAAGTTGTTGCATACGGAGGAGCACCGAGGAGGTGTTAAAACACGAAGGAGCTTCCAGCCACCCCTCCCCGGACGGAAAACAAAAGAAAGGGGGGGGGAGCGAGCGAGAGACACCTTTGCTGGGAGCGAGCGTGGGAAGGGGGGGGGGGTTGGACAAGGCAGGTACACGCCGACACACCACGCCCCCACTTTTGATGGGCTAACCCAGGAACACAAAGCCCACCTGGGCTGGGCTGGGGGAGGCTATGTCCAGTCGCCCCCCCTCCAGGTCCGGTGCCTGCCCGGCTCTCCTTTCCCTTCCTCTTACCCCCCCCCGAAAAGACCCCGCCCTCTCCCAGCGCCCCCTCCGTTGGGCTCCCAACCTTGCAAGGCGGGAGGGGCAGCCCCAGAGGCCAAAAAAAATGGGGCGGGGGGCGCGGACAAGCCAAAGCAAAGGGGGCGAGTTCGGGGTCTCCTCCCCAGCCCCCCCCGGTCCTTCCTTCCTTCCTGGGGACGCCGAATTCAACTCGATTTCTTCGGAGGGGGGGGCAAGTTCAGCTCCCCCCCCCAACAGCCCCTGGCGCCAAACGGGCCGATTCCCACAGCCAAGAAAAGGCCGGGCTTCTTCTCTCGCCCCCGCCCCACTCCCCTCCGCTTCCCGGGCCCGGCAGGGGAGGCTGGGCCCGAGGAGCGGCGCCCCTCCAGAGCGTGGCCGGGAGCCCGGGCCGGGGATGATGGGTCCCCCGCACACACCTTGTTGAAGGCGTAGATGTCCTGCTTGAGCTTCTCCCGCTGGGGGTCGTGGCCCTGGCGGCGGAAGCGAAACTTCATCATCTTGCCGAGGGGCGCGGGCGGGGGGCGAGGCGGCCAGGCGGCGGCGGCGGGGGCGGCGGCGCTTCCCCCATGCAGCAGCAGCGGCGGCGGCGGCGGCGACGGCGGCGCCCTCCTCCGCATCCAGCAGGGCGAGGAGCGCAGATGCGCCCCGGTCGCGGGAGCAGCAGAAAAAGGAGCGGCGGCAGCTGGGCGGGGGGGGGCTCTTGCCGCTGGGGAGGGGAAGGGGGGGCAGGGGAGCCGGGCCAGCCAATCAGCGCGCCCCGCGGGAGGCGAGACCCCGGCCAGACAATAGGCTGCCGAGGAGCGCGCGCCCCGCCGGAGCAGCAGACGGGCGGGGGAGGGGGGAGGAGGAGGAGGAGATGCTCCCGCCCCGCCTTTCCAGCTGTGCCTTGCGCTGCGCTCCCGCCGCCTGCCGGGAAATGTAGTCTGGACAAAGAGAGGCTTCATCGCGCAGGGTTGACCCGAGGGGGTCCTGGGCGCGCTCTCCACGTGCGGGGTTGGCTTTGCAGACGTTTGGTCACCCAACTAGGTAGCATTCTCAGTGCTAGGAGGGAGGGGGGGTTTAGAGTGGAGGAGGAGGAGGAGGAGGAGGAAGACTGGGGGGTCTTTGGTGCTCTCTGAGCTTCGGGGGTTTCAATGACCCAGGGAACATCATGCTAGAGGTAGACTGAAGGTGTTACTTAGCTGGGTGGTGAAACGTCTGCAAACGAAATCCCAAGGCCAGAGCCGCTGTCCCTGTCCCGCTTGCCTTGTCTCCAATCTGGCTGTGCTCGGAAACTCCTTGGAGACGGTGGGCGCAGGACCCCTGAACCTCCCCTCCCCCTGCGGGCTTGGGGTCCGCTCCCCCCTCCCCCAACGGCAGTTTGGTCTTCTTCCTGGCACGACGAGCCGGGAAACGGGGAGGGGTGGCTGAGCCTCCCCGGGAACTGCGCCCCTGCGAGTGACAAGGCCCCCCGACTGCCCAGGTGTGCTTCGCAGGAGAAGCTGGTCGAAGGCCAACTTCTCCGGAGCCTCTCTCGGAAAAGAGACCCTGCAAGGGTGGCAGCAGCAGCGAAGTTGCTTCCTCTGCCCGGCTTTGCCAGCTGCACATCTGGATGGGTGCCTTGCAGGAGAGGCCGTTGCTCTGGGCTCCTAAGGGAGGATCGAGACGGCCAGTTTCAGCTGGGCGGGGGCCCTCTCCTCGCTGCTGTCCTTTAGAACAGGGGTCTCAAACCGTGGCAACTTTAAACTTGGAGAACTTCAACTCCCAGAATGGAAGGGACCTCGGAGGTCAAAAGTGTGTGTGCATCAAGGAAAGATGGGACATAAATTCCTTTTTGGACAGGTCCACTCCGGATATTAAGCTTCTGGTCCACAGTTCCTTAATCTTGGCATCTTTAAGATGGGTGGACTTCAACTCCCAGAACTCTCCATGCTGGCTGGGGAATTCTGGGAGTTGAAGTCCACCAACACTGCATCCTGTAGAGTCCTTTTTTAAATTTCCCAATCAATAATCCTCCCTCTAAGATCCCAATGCCTATTTACAAGCACTGTAAGCATCATTAGGCTGTAAGGAAAAAGGAATGTGGCAAAATTAAAACGCTTCTACGTGGGAGCAAAGAATGTGCAGGACCTACCAATAGCATCTCAAACATAGCTGCAGCCTCCAGTTCCCACATAATATGGGTTGGTTTCGTTCTGGCACTGCACCACACGTTTTCCATCAAACTCGCAAGCTGGAGTGGTGCTCTTCTCGCTGGAGAGACATCCGGAAAACATCCAGCCAAAATGAAATTTGCAGGATTCAACTTCTTTTATTCTGACATGTACATGTTTAGGGGCCTGAGAGTAAAACCGCCCCTGATCCAGTCTGTTTCTAGAGGGTGAGGAAAGAGGGAGGAAATTGGCCATTCCTGGCTGGCCAGGTTTCACACTGGACTAGCCAACATGGATGGCAGAAAATTCTGCTTTAGCTTTCCAGAGGAAACACATCAGCATCATGAATTGGCAGCTGTCCATAGCTGTCTTCATTTTTTTGGCTGGGCAAGCCAGTTTTCCTTCAAACCAACCACAGTTTACCTTTAAAGGATCTCGGCCGCAAGTGGAAAACAGGTTCAGCCAGGGGCGATTTCCTTTGATTAATCCCCCACGCCTTGGTACCAGCTGATTTTCTTTCCGCACAAAACTTGTAGGCGTTTCATTTCCTTCCCATGTGATCTGTGACTCCAAACACTGATGATCCTTTTCCCCCCCTTTTTCTCTCTGGTTAGAAGCGGAAGGTTTTATTAAGCATAATATGTTGGCATGCATAAGCGCACCAACGTGCCTACCATCCCTGTCCTATTGTTTCTTTTATTTTTTATTTTTCTTATATGTATCCATGTATTGATAATTTGTTTTTACTTATACCTATTATCTTGTAAGCAAATGACAAAAATAAACAAAATAAATAAATCTTTCCTGCCTTTTTGCTTTTAAGGCTCCTGAAGATGAATGAGCTTGGAGGAATTTGGCAAATGAATGCCTGATTTAGAGAGCCCCTCGCGCATCATCACAAAATCTCCAGAACTGTAACGCCTATGAACTTGAAATTTGCCACGTATCTTCCTCTTGGCTTCTAGGTGCTCACTAAGAAAGGATTTTTCCAAATGACCATCAGAGCATTAGCATATTATTGTTATTATTGTTATTATTGTTATTATTGTTATTATTGTTATTATTGTTATTATTGTTATTATTGTTATTATTGTTATTATTGTTATTATTGTTATTATTGTTATTATTGTTATTATTAACACGCTCTGATGCTAAGGAGTTGTACTCCCCCTCCCCACCTGAACAGAAATCTGTTCCAAATGCAAAACACAAGCAGAGGAGAGGAATTTCAGTGTCAGAGTTTTCCAAGTGGCCATCATGGCTTCAGACTTTGGGCAGGCTTGATAACACCCAGAATATGTTTCAAGAGCACATCATCACACAATCTATTTGTGAAATGCTGCAGTCTCAGATCATTTGCAAATACAACCGTTACTTAGGTTTTCAAACTTTTCATCCACTATCATTAAGCATCATTTCACAAGTACCACCATTTTCCAGATATTGTCATGTTGCACATCTGTTGAACCAGGTTTCTTCCAATAGTTCCCAATGTAATTCCACATTCTTTCAGTCTCTTCTCCTGACCATCTTCTATCCTGGATTCACTAAACCAAGAATGACATTCCCGTGTTGTGAGAGCGACTCTGCTTTTCCAAACATTGCTGTGGCTTCTTTCTCTAGGACCTTGGCACCAACAGAGCCACTGTTCCAAGGGCAGGAATTTAAATTGCACTTCAGTGGAAAAAGTATAATTAGGAACATTTGCCTTTGCAGACAAGCCAGCATCTGGTGCTTGGTTCTGTACAATAGGCCACGTCTACACCTGGTGTAAATCATCTCTTTGTAAGCCTAGTAAATTACAGGGGAGGCTTAGGAATAAAAGGGGCATTCTTTGTGGGAATCACTTTGTAAGCAGTGTTAAGTTATTGTAGTCAAAAGTCTAGAACAAGATAGTGTCTTGGCTTCTGAGAAAGGATGTGATTGCTTGAAAATGAGGGAGAATTGTTTCACATGTGTTGATGAGAAGGGCAGAGAGAATGTCTGGCTGCAAACTGACGATGAAGAAAATAGCAAGCACTGGACACCGAAATATAATTGATCTTATTTGATTTCTGCAGCAGCCCAAGTAAGCACCCCACCTTTCGGGCTGAGTTCACACAACACTCCTGAACTTCCAACCTGGTTTACTTCTGGCTTAGCAGGCTCTGTGAAACCTGCCAGCTGTGCCCAGTTCAATAAATTGTGGTCAAAGAAGAACTTGGCAAGTTGTGCAACACAACTGGTGTCTTTGGCAGGCCGGGGCTGGGGAGAGAGTTGACAAGACTTGGTGAGTTGGTCCAACATCTGGATTCATTAACAAACAGCTTTGTGTGTGTGGAGGGTGCCTGAACCCCCCTAGAAAGCTGGATCACTAAAGTCACTACCTTTTGTGCCATTGGGGTTAATGAGGCCTTGCCAAGAACACGTGTTGGGCTCTTTTATTTGATACACAAGATAAGTCAGCTTGGTTTTATTTGGCAGGATGGAAAAGAAAGAGCTGGATGTGTGGTTTTGTGCTGTGAGGTGTGGTTTGTTGTTCTAGTCTTGAGTTTGCCTTTTGCACCCAAAGATCAAGGACTTTAACAGGGGAAAAGGGGGGCCTGGGGTACCACATAAGGCAGGGGTAGGCAACTATCGCAATTTTACGACCTGTGCATTTCAACTCCCAGAATCCATGCTGGCTCGGGAATTCTGGGAATTGGAAGTCCATGGGTCTCCTAAAGTTGACATAGTCACCCACCCCTCATATAAGGCTCTCCTCTCCCCTGGGATCTCTGCCTAATCCCTCTCCCCAAGTCCCGTCAAAAACAAGGGCTGTTTGTAATTAACTGAGCAGCTAACTAGCTGGGGAAGGGATGATTCATTCACTGGGCCAGATTTGCAGGCAACCAGTTTGACAACAACAACATGCTTCAGATCCAGGCGGGCTGCCGGTTGCGCAAGTAAGCAAGGCCATCTTGGAACCCTCACCTGGAATGCAAAAGGCTGTTCCTGCGGAAGAGACAAGGAGGGACCAGGACACGACGCAAGGAAGCAGAGAGAGCAGCAGTTGTGGAAAGTATTTTTGTGTTTGTGTCCGTTTTTTGGCTCTTCTCTCCCAGTGGTGCAAGCCCCCCTTTGCTGGGGATCAGACAAAGGTAGGACAAGCAGCCAACACATCTGCACCCATAAAACAGCGCATTTAAAAAGACAGAGAAGATGCCACAGAGGTTGAAGGAAGCCTGCATCGTTGTCCCAGGTTTTCACTCTATTGCAACACCGGCAGATTTCCGCTTGCGTTTGCTTCTGGCTCCTATTTACCCAGGTCTGTCTTTTCTCCCTGGCCAACGTCTGTTTACACCACTGTTTTCCTTTCTTGAACCCACCTCCCAGCCACCTACCCAACCAGATGTGCAATTCTGGGTACAAAACAAGCTTCTTGCGTATGATTTAGTGCCATGCGGCTGTCCAGTTAACAGTTTGGAGAATGTCAACACAGCATTGATGTCACTGCGGAGGGGAACAAATGGGAGAGAGAGAGAGAGATGAGGACAGCGACCTGCCGGGAAAGGCTGGTACTCACAGCTTGTGACTGGGGACCGCATTGGGGCTAGGAGGGTGTGGGGTGGGGGGAGAAAACGGGATTGCTGCTGCTTAGGAGCATATCGAGGCATCAGGGATGGAAACACATCAAGGAGAGAAGCAACATGAAATTAAGGGGAACTTCCTAACAGGGAAGACAATCAGTGGAACAGCTTGCCACTAGAAGGTGTGGCTGCTCCATCACTGGAGGCTTTTAAGAAGAGACTGGGCAGCCACTGGTCTGAAATGGGATAGGGCGGGGGGCTGGACAAGATGATCTCAAAGGCCTCTTCCAGCTCTATTCTGATTGTCTATCCTTAAACGGAGTCCAGGAGCCACCGAGAGGGGCGAATTTGCCCCCAGGGATACCGCGCTGAGGGGTCTTAAGAGGTCCGGCCTGTCGGCTCTGCCTCGGAAGCAGCTTCAGCTGCACATGTCAAAGGGACGTTTGTTCCTCTGCAGCTGGGAGATGCTGGCTGACAATTGCTCCTCTGTGTTCCTCTGCTTCGGATGGCAAAGACTTCCTAGGGCACGGGTGCCTGGCGTAAGCAGGGCAGAATGACGGGGAGAGGGGGGGCCAGCCTGCGAAAAGCAGTGGGAAAAGAGGAGGGAGCCCCAGTCATGTGAGGCCTTACCCCAAGGAAACGCACCCCTAATAGCCAGGCACCTTCAGGACCTCATTTGGAGAGAGGCCACATTGGCAGAAGACCAGGGACCAGGTGGGGAAGGGCTCCCCTGGGGGTGAGGTGCTCTGTCTTCCTTCCCAGATGGAGAAATGTGCCAAGAAGCAGTGAACGGAGACAGTAAACTGGCACTCTGGAAAATTTAAGGAGGGGCTTGCCTGCCCAGGTTAAAATTTCAAACACTCTCTTTTTTAATGATTTCTAAGTGGCTTCCAGCACCATAGAAGGGAGTGGGGGGAGGTTGTGAATTACTGGTCTACCGTATTCTCACCAAAGATAAAAGGGACATCTGTTTGGGGACCAAAGGCAGAATAGAAATAGCTCTTTAAATAAACTTTCTTTGGCAAGTTAAATAGAGCGACAGCTTCACTTTTCCTGCAAAATTAATTGTATTAGTCACAGGGTTAGGATTCTCATCTGCCCCCCTCCGTCGTTTGGAGGCTCAGCCCCTGTGGGATGCCAGGTTTCCCTTCTCCAAGAATCTGGCACTCGTGGGGGAAAAGGATCTTTCCCTTCCACGTTTCATGGTGGTATTTAGAAAATTGTTTCCTGCCCATTTGGGCTACCAAATCCGGCTTTCATCATCCTGCCAATGTTCAAATAGGTCTCTTCCCCATAGGATCAAGATTGGGATGCTGGATCTACGAAGCAAAACTGCCCTGTTCCACATTGTCCCAGTCTTCACTGCCTTTCCAGCCTTTAGCCTGACATCCTGCACCACCTTGTGGGTTAAGAGAATAATGCAAAAATCTGATGGCTGCCTGGCCATTCGGGTCCAGATTTCAAGAAAGAGAAACGGCCTCGTTGCAGAATCAGGAGGTCTGGGAGATTTTATTTGACAAGGCAGAGAAGTACCAAAAGTGAAGCATCAAACAGCAGGCCAAGAGGATTTGGAAGATGCTTTGCTGGATATACGAAGGAAACTGGATGAAGTTTTAAATGTTAAAGGGGGAATATGAATGATAAACCAAGAGAATGACCTGGAAAATATTTTACTCATTGGATCTACAAAGAGGCTTGTTATAAAACAGTGAAGAGATCTGTGCTTCTCCAAGAAAAAGGAGAAATCAAATCCTACAAGAATATTTAATTGAATTAAAGGAGACTGTTAGAAGTAAAAGGAGTAGAAAGTCAGTTTATTTGATCAAGATGAAAACATTTATTCTGGAAACCCTTGATGGACTTTTTGTGACTCCAGGATTGAAAAGTTGTTTAGATTCACTTGTAGATGAGGGATAGGATATGGGATGGAGAGATATCTGTTTAACCTTACAGGGGGTGAAGAGTTATTAAATTTGTTTATACTTCTTGTGATGAAGGTTGGAAGTCACTTCCTTTATCATATTTTTCTTTTTTCCACTTTTCATTCTTTCTTGCCAGTCTTCTCTCAGTTTGTATTTCTTTTTGCTATTGTAATTAAGGGTTACAGTTAATATAGGAAACGCATCTAAAACTTCCCAGGCCTAACAAGTGTTGAACTGGCACTGCACAAAGGGCTTTCTTTTTAAAAAATACAGATCCAAACACCAAAGTCAATCAAGTGATGCTTTCAGCTTTTATTTAGTTAAATGCAGCATTCTATACAAGAAAAAAAAAAAAATTCAAACCCTTGACAGGGAACTATATTTCTTCCTAAATCAACCCGAATTAAAAGATTTCTTCCCAAATACACTGTATGGAAAATAATCTCTTCCCACCCCACCCCATTTACAGCGTGCCACTCAGTACAGTTATTTTATGTATCCCAAACTTCAGAACTGTACAATTTGTTTACAAATCACACTTTTTTCCTATGAAAAATTACCGAAAAAAATATTGCCACTTATTTTATTTGTAACAAAACAATTAGATTTTTTATTTATTTATTTAAAAAACACAAAAAGTCAGCCAGAACTTTATTTTAAAGTGTGTGCTTGGAAGGAGACGGGTGGTGCAAGGAAAACCCAGGTGCATTTTAAAGCAAATAAAAAGTCCCAGCTCCTGATGCAGGTGCGACCCCCCCCCCTGGGAAAAGCTAAACCAGCCAGAATCTGGCTGGAAAAGAGACCCCGGCTGTGCCAATCCCAGTTTTCGGCAACAGTTTGGGTATGATTGACAGGCTAAGGCAGGGTCCTTTGCAGGGGAGGCCCCTCTGAAACCTCACACTAACAGCACTGACACAAGGATTTCGGGTCTCCTTCGAAGGTCCTCCAACTCACACGACATGGAGTGTTGTTCCCTTCAACCCTCAGCCTGCCTCTTACAACCAAGTCAACCCACAAGGGGAGGCGGGGGGGAGGCCTACAGGGAAAGGAAAGAACATGTGCAGAGAGCCCTTTCTGCTCAACTTTCTGCACGTGGTTCCAAGAACACTAAGCCTTGGGGGACGCAGATGTCGGCCGCTCTGGTGTTGGTGGAGTTCCCAGGCAGCCAGCACACTGAAACAGGTGCAAGGACCAGATAAGGCCACAGGTCTATCAGAGTCGCCCAGATGCTTGGAAAAGCCACCTACGCGTCTTCTTGTCCCTCCTGGCAGGAAAGGCTTCAGGGGGAGGCAGAGAGAAAATAAAATAAAATCGAATAAAAACAAAGCAGCAGGCTAGCTAACGAGCTCCTTCTGCTTTCTCAGCAAAGGCTGACCTGGCCTTGAGAAACAACCCTCCAGCCAAACATTAAAAACTAAAAATGGGACACAGGAGCCGTCGCCCTTCCCGCCAAGCCAGCCACCCCCAGCGTGGAAGGAAAAACTCAAAAGAGCAGAAATTTCGCTTTTGCTCGAAGTCCTGGGATTCCCTGAGGCTGAGCTGGGTTGGGCTGCCGGACAAGGACCCCCAATGGCCACTTTTGCTAAAGCCCCCGTGGGAGGTTCAGATCACCGGAAGGCTAAACTGGTCGCTTTGATTCAGTCAAAACTCCAAACTGGCCACTCTGCAGAAACAGCTGAACGTATTTTGAGATACCAAACCCGACACTGGCCATAAGCTGCTGGTCAGGCTATTTCAGGAGCTGCCACTGAGGTTAGGACAGTGCTCTCCACCTTGGCCGCTTGAAGGTGCATGGACTTCGGCTCCCAGGATCCCCCGGCCAGCCAGAATTCTGGGATTTTAAGTCCCCGCATCTTCAAGCGGCCAAGGTGGAGAAGCACCGCGTTAGGTGTTCTGCTTCACTCCCCTGTGCAGGTACGCGAGGCGAGAAAGAGGGATCCCTTCTCCCAACAGTTCCCTCCACTCCCCGGCCAGCAGCCGCAGCCACACAATGAACAGAAGGAGACGCACAACCTGCTTTAAAGCCGCCCGGGGTCCCTTGCTGTGGCCCACTGCAACCAAGCGCCAGTGGGACCAACTCTGCTCGCTCTCTGCTGCAGAAGGCGGGAAGGAGGGTCTCAAAGAGCATTAGGTCAGCAGGCATTCAGACCCAGATCCACAGGGAAAACGGTCTCTACTTCCAGAGTAGAATCCAGGCTTGATTTCCCCGAAAGCTTTTGCTCTCTGTTGGTGAGGGCATTACCTTCTCGTGCAGGTAGACAGGCAATACAATCGTGGAAGGTGGACAGAGGAGGTGGGACTGGCAGGCTCAGACATGGGGATTAGTGGCCAGGCGCTTCAGAGAGGGGGGAGAGCAGGACTGATTATGCCACCCAACCTCCCCTCCTGCCTGGGGCAGAACCATCTCCCTGCTTCCCACAGGGTGCCAACTTGGCAACTCCAGCCTTGTTCACCAGGAAACGGCTCAGCCTAATCCACGGGGGTCCCACCGTGGCAACTTTAAGACCTGTGGACTTCCAAGCCCAGCATGGCTGGTTGGGGAATCCTGGGAGTTGAAGCTGATGAGTCTCAGGGTCGCCAAGGTTGGACACTCCTGACCTAACAGGACCAAGAGCCAAGAACGGCTCCACCTCTGAAACCTCAGTGCTTCCTAATACCTGACCAGCTGGCTTCAAGGACCGAGGACAGCAGCCTAAGGTTGACCTTCAGTCATCGGAAGTGACAGTCATATTAATAAAAATTCTTTGCTCCCCCCAACAGACCGTTCTCCTAGGCTCAGTGAACCTCCCCTCTTCTCTTTGATGCTGGAATTGCAGCCCCCCCCCACTGCCTGCCTCCCGTGCTGTTAGTGTAAAGACTTGAACAGAATTTGGGGTTCCTGGCCAAGCAACCCCCCTCTCCCCCACCTCAGAGAGCCCTCCAGTAGCAGCAGCCCCGAGGTGGGACTGCTAAACTTCCTTCACAGAAAGAAAACAGATTAAACTCTTAGCAGCAGCAGCGCAGGAAACACACAGGTGCTTGCTAGCCCAAGCAAGGAAGGAAGGAAGGGGGAAATGTTATGGCATCAAACAGGACACACAAACCCCCCCCCGGGGGGAGGGCTAGGAGGGGGAATAAACCCTGACACTAAAGTGCAACATGTCCTATACGCTTTGCCATCCGGTGTTGTTGCGAGGAGCTGGCGAGGTTGGGACTTCCAGTTGCTGGAGGAAAGCAGCTTTTTCATCACCGCGGGAGAAAAAAATCTCGCAAGAGTCAGCAATGGGAGCCCTTTGGTGCAAGATGGAGCGAGGGGGGGTGAGAGAGAGGGGGGGGCATTGCCGTGTCCGTGGTGTGAAAAGGCTGCCGGGGGGGGGGGGCCTTCGGAAGCAGCAGCAGCAGCAGCAGCAGCTTCGGAGCCGAGGGAACTCAGCCACCCCACCATGTACTCAAAATGCGTCGCTTTTTGGCATCTTCAAAATCTGCTCCAGCCCAACACCTGATGGAACCACGGAGCTTTTCTTCTTCTTCTTCAAAAAAAAAAAAAAAAAAAAAAAAAGCTGCCTCTGCTATGAGGCATGGCCACTTGCCCCGAGAGAGCAGGCTGACGGCCCCACATCCATCCTAGTCAGCCTGGATGCTGAGGGGAGGGGAGGGGAGGGAGGGGAGAAGGAAGAAAAGGAAAGGAAAGGAAAGGAAAGAAGGAAAGGAAGGAAAGGAAAGGAAAGGAAAGGAAAGGAAAGGAAAGGAAGGAAGGAAGGAAGGAAGGAAGGAAGGAAGGAAGGAAGGAAGGAAGGAAGGAAGGAAGGAAAGGAAAGGAAAGGAAAGGAAAGGAAAGGAAGGAAAGGAAAGGAAAGGAAAGGAAAGGAAAGGAAAGGAAAGGAAAGGAAAGGAAAGGAAAGGAAAGGAAAGGAAGGAAGGAAGGAAGGAAGGAAGGAAGGAAGGAAGGAAGGAAAGGAAAGGAAAGGAAAGGAAAGGAAAGGAAAGAAAGGAAAGGAAGGAAGGAAGGAAGGAAGGAAGGAAAGGAAAGGAAAGGAAAGGAAAGGAAAGAAGGAAAGGAAGGAAAGGAAAGGAAAGGAAAGGAAAGGAAAGGAAAGGAAAGGAAGGAAGGAAGGAAGGAAGGAAGGAAGGAAGGAAAGGAAAGGAAAGGAAAGGAAAGGAAAGGAAAGAAAGGAAAGGAAGGAAGGAAGGAAGGAAGGAAGGAAAGGAAAGGAAAGGAAAGGAAAGGAAAGGAAAGGAAAGGAAAGGAAAGGAAGGAAGGAAGGAAGGAAGGAAGGAAGGAAGGAAGGAAAGGAAAGGAAAGGAAAGGAAAGGAAAGGAAGGAAGGAAGGAAGGAAGGAAGGAAGGAAGGAAGGAAGGAAGGAAGGAAGGAAGGAAGGAAAGGAAAGGAAAGGAAAGAAGGAAGGAAAGGAAGGAAGCCAGATTTGTTCCAGCTCTTTTTCAAGACAAAACAGAAAGAGAATATAGCCTTGAAGCTAAAGGAGAAATAACTGAGAGAGGGTCAAGGGGAGAGATTCAATTTCACAGCCTGAAGGCCAGTCTCATCACCTCTAAGACTGGGGAAGGAGCATGTGGGTGTCCAAGAATTCCTCAATGCCGCCTCATTTTCACTTTCCGTGCCGGACTCCCCTCCTCCTCCTCCTCCTCCTCCTCCTCCAAGTCTTCTGTGTACTCGTAAGACTTCCGCCAATAGTTCTCAGAGCTGAAATGACTCCGCCTCCGGTGTTTCGGCAAGAGGACCGAGCGCCGGTTCTCCTCTTTATCCATCTCTAAAATCCGAGGGCTGAAAGGAGGAGGAGGAGAAGAAGAGATCTGCATGTGGGGACTCACTCCGAGAGGCCGAGATTGCACCCAGCCAAGTCTCGCTCCCCCCCCCCCCGGGCCAGCCGGCCTCCCGTGGAGCCTCTTACCGGTGGGCTGCGTCAGGGTCTGCTTTGCGATGGGACCTCTTTGGCTTCAGGAGGGGGTCCCGATTGCTCCTGGCCAGGCGGTCCGAAGCGTAGCCAGGGACCAACACAGAGCTACTCAGCGACCGAGTCTCCAGCCGGGGGGCGTCCACTCTGGTCCTGGAAGTATCAGAGATCACAACAGCATTCGTCACTCAGCAGGGGCCCCTCCTCACACGAAACACACCCAAGCCTGCTTTGATGGCCAAGGGCTCAGGGACAGGATGACGCCTTCCACGGTCATTAAGGGAAACTGGCCTCCCCCACTGACTTTGCTTGTCAAAAAACATGACATTGTGGCCATCGAGAGATATGAGTCAGTGGCCAAGCACCTGAATTTCAGTCGGGCAACCGGGGGAAGCTTCAATGGTCGTAAGTGTGAAAAATGGTTGTAAGTCACTTTGTTCAGTGATGTTGTGACTTTGAAGGGTCACTAAGGGTCACCATCCAAATGACCGAAGCACAGCAGTTAGTACATAGACGCAAAATAATTTTTTTTTTTTAAAAACCATTCCACAGGAGCTAAAGAGAAACTTCCAACCTAGCATTAAAAGGGGAGGCCTGACCAAGCGTCCTCCGAGGCATCAGGGGCAGAAACGGCTTTTCAAAGAGCCAGGCTGCCCTTTGTGGCTTGCTTAGAAAGAAGCTCCATCATTTCCCATCGTTCATTTTCAACCTGCTTCTGTCCAAATTTCCTGACGTTTGAGAGCCCAACTATTCCATGCTAGCATGTTTCAGACCTTTTAAAGGGACGAAGGAGCCACAAAAAGTGCAATGGTGACCAAGAAACTGAGGCACACTTTGATATTTCGGTACCGAGCCTAACATTCAAAGAGGCTCCAAAGTTTGCCTTGCAGTAAGAGGAGGGTGGAAAATCCACCAAGAACCAAGCTGCACAGAAGCATTTGGGGTCTGTGTGTTTACCCTATAAACTGAGCACATTTTTTGTTCCTGGCTGTTCCTTCTGCTCCAAGTGCATCAACTACTTTCCTAGCCTAGAAAAAGAGTCCCCACCCACCCACACAAACACCTCAGCTGCCCTGAAGTGTTTATGACCACAGAGTAACCAGGCAGCTGAAGGGAATTTCCACTCCATCTAAACCAGCGCCAGATCCTTTCCCTGCAACGTGCTCTCTCTCTCGTCTCTCTTGGCAAAAGGCTGGATCTCCAGGACTGCAGCACCAATCTTGGCACACAGCACGGTGCTGCACTGCTGGCTAAGCACAGGGTCAGCTGCTGACCGGCCGAAGGTGCAGGGAGCATGCGATGGCACCGGAAGATCTGTGCTGGCAGCCAGAGGCTTCACGCGCGCAACTCAAGACGTTGGCATGGGCATTGCAAGTGCTAAAGCAACGAAAAGACGGCCTCTCTCACTACCAACCTGCCCAGGTGTTTTGAGATCGACCAATGAGGCCCTTTAGAAATTGACCTGGCTAGCGCAGGTGTGGCTACAGTGTGCAGTACTGTGCTGGGGACTCTCAGGTCCTGGAACGTCCTTTGCGGGAAGGAGCCTTTAGCTGCCACTCTTCCATAAATGGCTTTTAAATGTTGATCCTCATGGTCTTAATTTCAGATATAATTTAGCTTATATTCCAGGTATAGTTCCATTATTGTAATTTCAAATGCTTATGGGAGCACAACGGCCAGGTATAAGCTTGCAAGGTAATTATTACTGTGCAAGTCTCAAAGCCTCTCTGCTCTTTTCTAGCTGCTTTCCTATACAAATTATCAGAGACGCTAATCTCAAAGGTTAATGAAAATAAGATGACACCATTGCTTCCCTCTGGACTAAAGCAGTAATTAATCTACTTCCAGCCCGCCGAAGACTTTGATAGCAGGATGCAGATATCCTGGGATAAAATCATGTGACTATCAGCAGGAGGACCGCATGATGCCCTAGTGGAACCACAGGGTTGCGTTTAATTCAACTTTTCCTTGTGCATAAAAGGGGCTGGAAGCATTACAGTTTTCAAACACAACCAAGACCTGCCAAACAGAACCTCTGCCTTTTGCTGGGGTGTGGCAGCTGGGGAATTCTGGGAGTTGAAGTCCACGGGGCCTAAATTTGCCACGCTTGGAGAAGCACTGACCTAGCATACCTCCAACCTCCCCAATTGCAAGTTCTTAAAAAAGAAGGCAAGGCATTTGTGTGCGAAGGCGGCCCTTTTCTTGGCCTCTCCCCAACCCCAACTGCTCATGGTTCAGCGATTCCTGTCTACAGAAGTCTGCCCCCCGCTTAGATAAATGCTTCAAGAGGCAACACCTCAGAAGCAGGAGGATGGGTGGACGACCAGTCAGCATCGACTGGACTAACTCCAAGGGGGCATCAGAAACCAGTAAATGAGGCCAAAGAGGTCCCGCCACTCACTTCCGAAGGATGATCACGGCTCTCCTCTCCTTGATATCCTGGGGTCGAATGCAGTGCGTGATTTCGTCAGCTGCGTAGCCACTGTGTGAGACAAAAGGGGTTTTAGAGCACAGAAGTTTACTGTGGGAACTTTTCTTAGCCAGTCTGTGGCCCACGGCTGCTCTTTGAAGGGTTGCTAAATGTTGTTGCCTCTTTCAAAGAATGATTGGCCAGGCCTTGCAGAGAAAGTCATTTGGGGCTCCCCTACTTTCAGTACTACTCAGAGCACCCCATTGCCTCCTCCCCCAGATCCTTAACTCTGAGCCCCAAATACTGTCCCAGCACAAGTGGGGTCCTCTCACATGCTCTGGGTCTCCAATCAAATTGCTTTGGCAAGTGCAGGAATATTTTGCTAGGCACAGCTTGTGTAACCAACTATCTGTGGTCTAAAAGGCCGGCTCTCCGCAGCTCCAGAGGCCAAGACAGATCATGTGGCATCACCTCAGAGGTATTTTTTAGCCAAAATCCTAAGGAAATGCACTGAGACAACTTGCAGAACCAACCCCAATTCTGAGACAAAAAAGTTCCAGGACTAAACTCCAATTCTTGCTTTGTAAGTTATCTGGTCAATACTAACTGGTACTAACTGGTAGGCACACCTCACAAAGCTATGCCTGGTACACTTAAATGCAAGAAAATACCAAGGCTGTGCACTGCAGGGTGTTTTTAAGCAACACTCATGTGTAAAGTAAAAACAGAATGAAACCAATTTGAGGCCAAACAGGTAAGCATACATTTGAAAGACTGGATAGATTAAAAGGCTGGGCCAGTCAAAAGGATTTGGGGCCAGTATCTCCAGAAGACAGAAATGACAATATGGAGGTTATCTTCTCTCTGACAACCAGCTGCTACGGCTTGGGTGGCAAGACACTTGGAGAAAGGGCCTCAGATGAACTCCTAGCGGGGGAAGGTTTGATGTTCAGCCCAGCCACTTCTCCATGAGAACCAGTTTGGTGTAGTGGTTAAGGCATCAGGCCAGAAAGCAGGAAGTCCTCAGTTCCGGTCTTGCCCCGGGGATGAAGCAGTGGAATGACCCTGGGCTAGTCACTTTCTTCCAGGCCTAGGAAGGAGGCAGTGCAAACCCTTTCTGAACAATCTTGCCAGGAAAACTGCAGGAACTTGTCCAGTTTCTGAGAATTGGACACAACTGAACGGAAAAAGGAAGAAAAAAAACACCCTTCCCTATAAAGCCAGTGTGGTTGAGACTCTAGTTTTGTTACTAAGATCCACTGGAGCCGTCATGGCTATTAATCCAACCTTGGCCTGCAGTGGAAACACACGTCGACCATCCAATATGATGTCAGCTATTCTAAGAGTGTCACCATATGGTGATGTTCCCAATAAATTTCATCAGGTTTACTCAGTGTCTGCGATCAAGCTTTGCCCAGAACTGGATAGAAACTGAACGGTTCTAATTTGTCTCTAATGAAAAAAAACTACCCACAAAGAGAAAGAAAACATTCCAACCTGGTTGATCAGTTGCAAAGGCGATGTGTAGTTGTGGAACGCTTGTCCTTTCCTACCACAAACAACACCAACGCAGCAACAAGGCTCGCAACTGTAAATATTAGAAAGCGCAGCCTAGAAGTTGCACGCCAAAGAACCAGGGGATGGGTTGGGAGAAGCTGTGGCGTTGAACACTAGAAGGTAGGGCAACCCGAGAGAAACCAACACTCCGCCAGAAGTTAGGCAAAAAGAATACAGGCCACTTCTTGTCATTTCTGTCGAATGGCAGGAGGCCCCCGATTAAACAGGAAGAAGAACCTGGTCCCTGCCTACCTGCCTTGCTGCTCTCTATAGCTCCTAAAGGCAGCTGCATTCAGAAGTTGCTACTTCTTTGGCTGAAGGTTCAGATCCAGCTCACTGGCTGGATTTGAAGACTCTTCTGGTAGGTTCAAGAAAACCTGAAAGAAATGGAAGCTGTCCCCCTTCTGAGCCAGCAAATCGTCCAACTTTAAAGGCCTTTAATTGAATGCATGAGAACACTGCATCTCCTTACTGCCCGCAGACCGAAGTCTAAACTCCTTGCTTAAAGGGCACTGAGTGGAGAGAAGTCTGCCCCTCACCTTGGAAACCAGCCTGCCAGGAAAGAAATGTCAAGGCCCTGCACGGTGCCCTTGGCCCTATTGTAACCATACAAGGTTTCTGCTCCTGGAAAAAAACCCCACTGGTTGCCTTGGTAAACTGGCAGAGGAAACAGAGGTTATCTTGCAAGAGTCAAGCAGCAGGTGGTTCTGTAAACCGTCTCATCAAAGGGCTCCCCCAGTTTAGTTAGAACCCCTTTTTTCTCCCAACTTGGGCAATCAGAAACACAGGTGAGCTTTCTCTTCTTATAAATAAGGTCCAGCTTGGCACAGGAAACAGAGAGCCACAGTGGGCCCCATTCAAAATTACCAACGAAAAGATCCAAACCTGCTGCCCTGAAGAAGCAACTTCTAGACAGAATGCAAAAGCTGTGAAAACAATACCTGCCCAGCTACCTGTGTTTCCTAAGAATGCTTTCCTGAGTCAACTGTGCTGGTACTTTTGGGGGTATTGGCTGGGCCAAACAGGTGGATGAACAGGTGAATTAGAAGCCTCCTCCCAGAAAGCAGAGTCACCAACTGCAAATTGCCCAACTACACAAGGATGTGCTTTGCTACATGTACAAATGAGCCATCTAAGTATCCCCAGATGTTACCCTGCCTAAAACTCCTTTGCTGCCCAAATGCCACAGGATTTATGGGTCAATTTTCTACGCAGCTGCTTGGCCTCTTCCTGACCGTCAAGGCTACTCTGTCTCCTGCACGAACCTTAGTTAATATATGTGCAAGGCGCCCTGGAAATAACACTTTAGTTTTTGCTTCTCTTGATCATCGATGCACCTGGACGGTTGTGCAAGACCCTGCTTGTGCTACAGAGATTTTTTTCCTCCCAGATCGTGTGGAGGGATCAGCTTACCAAGGCAAACAGGGGATCTCCTTACCCCTCACGGAGCACTTTTAAGGGTGTTCACTCCTCAGATCCCCCCCAAAAGATCAGTTGCCCTCCATTTACCATGGCAACACTGAATCATTGGGGAGGCTTGACTCATCCTGGCAGGAAACTGGTTCTGGCTTACAGGCCTATAAATACAGTTTGTCACGAGTTTGTCCTGACCCAACATTTTGCACTAGTTCACACTCGGGGCTTGTGAAGCAGCAGCAGCAGCAGCATCTTCACCAGGTGCTAATTGTCACAGGCAGTACTACTATCTCTTCATTATCCAGGACCATCTCCATCCTCTGTTTTTTTTTTTTTGGGGGGGGGGGGGGGAGGAGGAATCAGAGCCAGAAAGTGGGGGCGGGGGAAGAGAAGAGCCCAGCATTGCAAGGTCCAGCTGCAGCTTTAGCAGAAACTGCTCTGGATAGGATCGCTGAATGATTACTCCCTCCTCCAGGGAAAAGGTAGTTGTGTTTTAGAGAAGGAAGAGCTTCTGCAAAAACCACCTGATAGGAAAGGGCAGGTCTCGGCCCTCAGTTATGAGCATGGCAGGCAAGGCCTCCTCACCATGCCCCCCCTCCCCCCAGGGGTCAAAGCCAGAGGTGAACTGCTGACTGGGAACAGGCCCTCAAGGCCTAGCAATGCCAGCCTTCCTTTGCTCCACGGAGGCTACGTTTTGTTCTTGGACCCGTCATGCTGTTCTCCAATTTGCATTTTGAACGCAAACAAGTCATTAGGCTGGCATTCAGCTGGAAGGTGCACCCTGGCAGTCAAAACATTTCCAGTAGAGGTGCAAACCCACACAAGCCTTTTGCAGAGGGGAGAATGTCCCTCCTTCTGCCTCAATTCCCGATGTCTACAGTATGGTCCTCTGGGGTTTTCTTCCCATGCTGATCTTTATCCTAACGTGGAAGCACTAACTATCCGTATTCTGGACACACTGCTCTGCCCTTATCTTAAAATGAAGTACTTTCTCCCGTTATGGTGCCTATGCTGCTAACGTCAAACTTCCTTCGGCCGCTATAGTTCTCAAGACTGTCTGCTCTCTGCGGAGCCACCTGCACACCAAGGCCGGAACTCAAGTGTTCTGCCAGCTGCAATCTAAATTACACACTTAGTTCACCTCATCAACTGGGTTTTGGTCTTATCTTACTCAAATCTGGGACTGTGCTGTGAAATGACTTCTCAGTGCCCAACAGCGCATTGGTGAGATAGCTAAAGCCAAATATTGATGCTTGTTCATCGCTACAGACCTTGTGAACTAAGCCTCACTTAGAACACTCTGGAAGTTCCCAGAAGACAACGTGAAAACCAGCCTTTCAATAAACAAGAACTGCTTACATCCAGACTGAACCAACAAAACCCTCTGGAAACTGTAACCCAATATTTATTCCTACATTTGAAGGGCTGCCCCAAAGAAGAGGAAGTCAAATTATTCTTCAAAACACCAGAGGGCAGGACAAGAAGCAACGAATGGAAACAAATTGAGGAGAGAAGCAACAGAATTCAGGAGCAATTTCCTAGCGATGTGAGAACAATTAGCCAGTAGAACTGCTTGCCACCAGAAGTTGTGGGGACTTCATCACTAGAGGTTTTTAAAGAGAGGGTACTGGAGGTTTATCTGAGGCAACCTCCAAGGTGCCTTCCAGCTCTACTCTATTTGAATATGGCAGTCAACCCTTTTTCAGAATCAACCGCAAAAACGGCACACACACAGAGAGGAAAAGGGCTCAGGTGGCCTCGAGCAAACCAGGTCACTGGGCAGGCCTCTCCTTACCTGAGTACCGTGACACTCCCCCTTCTGACGGGCAAGAAGAGGACTGGCTCAGAGACCCTGATGGGCTTGAACTGGAACTTGCATCCAAAGCAGAGTGCTGAGTCACTGAAGAAAGACACCGACACAATCGGCCTCTCGAAGATGTGGATGGGGTCCACGTGGGAGACAATGCAGCCCCCTGGCTGGTAGTCGTTGATCACCGCACTGTTCACAAAGCCCTCAGGGATGACCCGGTGCTCCACCAGCTTGCGGATGACCAGGTCGTGAACCCACTCGGGAATGGTATCCACTTCCCCCCGCGGGTACAGCCGCTCCTGGCCGGGGCCTCGCCTTTGCAGCTGAGACCCATAGGTGTAGCCCTCCCCAAAGAAGTACTTGTTCCGGAGTGGGGCCCTGTCCACCGTGTGCTCTTTGTAGAGGTCCTTCTCGGCCCGGGAGACCACCTCGTCGATGCGCGCTTCAATCTTGACACACTCCTCAGGGCTGAACAAGCGCAGCTGCCGGATGCCGCTTTTGACCTTCTGGGCCTCCTCTTCCTCTTCCCGCGGGGGGTCCTCGGAGTCGGTGGGCTCGGAGTCAGAATCGTGGTGGTGCTTGCGCTTGCGTTCAGGGGCTCCCCCACCAGCTCCGTAGGGGGACTCGGCAGGATCCCGCCTGCTCTTGCTGCCGCCGCTGCCGCTATTCTTGTAGCCATCCCGATAAGGCATCATCGATTTGAGCTTCTCTCGTAGGTCTGTATATCCACTCCCAGCCATGGCCAGTCCCCTGGTCACCGCTGCCCTCTTGGTTCAATTCCCTGAGGCGCGGCCGGAAGGGCTGGTAAGCGGGATGGCCTGCTCGAACGTTCACGGCATGGTCTGGCGCTGCAGAACGAGCGCCAGGAGGAAAGAAAACCAAAGGCCAACAGCTTGGCCTCCGCCCCAATCAAGGGCCCTTCTGGATGGGGAAGGTGCCCCCTCCCCCTTCCAAGAGTTTCCCCTTGCCCCCCCAGGAACAGGGGCAAGGGGACCCTAAAAGTCTTGTGAGAAAACTACGTATTCAGCCCAAGGCCTGAAAGGAGACAGGCACTGAGCCCGGCATTTCCACCTGCAGCAGCAATTTTACTCCTCCAAAGTGTGGTGCCAAGACCTCGAGATCTCACCTGCAGGGAGAAGGAACCAGTTACAGGAGACGGTGGGGAGAAAAAGTGTTAAACTGCCCCCCCCAACCCATCCTGCCAGCCTTTCCTTGGGCAAGGGGGCAGAAGAGCCTCCCCCCTTCAGCCCCCTCCAAGCTGCCGGCCCCACAGAGGACACAAGTCAGGCAGGGCGAAGACACCCCCTCCCCAGGCGAGCCAAGCGGTCTTGCCCTGCCCCCTCCCACCAAAAGGACCCACTTAGGCCCTTCCCCATCGGGCTCCGAGCAGGAAGTGGCCCCGTTGACCCCAGCGGGGAAAGCGCAGCATTCTCCGAGGAGTGACTCAGTCGCCTGGGGGGGAGAAGCTCCTGCCGCCCGCCCCCCCCGAAAGAGGGGGGGCAGCTCCTCCTCTGCGGATCCTTCCACATCCGGTGTGTCCCTCCCCCCGTCCTGCCTTCTGCTGCTTATCAACCCCCCCAAAGGCGGGGGGTCTGGCCAGGTGGGGACGCTCTTCCCTGGGGGTCCCCAAGGCCCCCCTCCCCCAGGGAGGAGGAGAAGACCCCGCCTTCTCCCTGTCACGTGGTCACCCGGGGGATGGGGGGGTTCAGGCTGCGACCCCCAGCAGAGTCAACGAGGTAGGAGCCCCCCCCCAGGAGGGAAGAGGCCCCGCCGAGGGACCCTCGGGCGCGGGGAGGGCAGGAAGGGCGCCGGGGCCTTGCCCGGCCGGACTCACCGCGCTCCGGCCGGCTCGCCCGCCCTCACCACGCGCCTCCCGAGTCCGGCTCCCGCCGCACCGCTGGCCCGTCTCCTTTCATGGCGGCGCAGGCGCGGCGAACGAGGCTGCCGCTGCTCCCGCTGCCCGGACGGCTCGCTACGTCACCCGCGGCCGGCCCGACATTATAAATAACTTCAAGCCATCCTCCTCCTCCTTCTCCTCTTCAGAGCGCAAGCCGCACCTCCCGCGCAGGCGCAGGCGCCGGCGCCCCACAGTGCGCAGGCGCGGACAAGCCCCGCCCCGGCCGCGCGACGAAAGGAAGCGGGCTCCTGCTTAGGAGGGCCCTGCGCATGCGGCGCTCGCCACCAACGAGCGGAGGAGGTAGAGCGGCACGGGTGGGGGGGAGCTGTTTGAGAGTCAGAAAGCTCCTTTGCCTCGGGGTCGGGGCAGGGACTTTCTTTTGGAAGAAGATGAGAATCGGGAAGGCGTTTCCCGATAGTTGCAAAGCGCCCCTCCGCGAATGTTACGCAAGGGATATTTCCCTACAGCGGCCGGAAATGAAAGCGGCCAGTAAAATGCGTCCGTGAGGGACTTGGAGGGGCCCCGTAGCGCATGCTCAGCCGGGGAACAGCGCAGGCGCACAAAGCATGCATTCGCCGAGCGGTGTGAAGGTGCCTGACGAGGTTTCGCTGGGAGAGCGAGGTAAGGCTGAGGGCGTGGCTACTTTGGCGCCCATTGGCTACGCTTTCCCTGCCAAGCGGAGTTACCTGAAAAGGCTGCTCGCTGATTGGCCGAAGTGAAATCCGCGCGCGGAGAACCGGCCAAAGTGACTGCAAGCCAAGAAGTTGGTGCCTCCCATGATGCTTTGCGCAGGCGACTTTGGTCAACATCGAAGCATTATCGGAAATTCCTTTTGCAGATTCTTCCAGCTGAAGATCCAGACCCATCATCCCCAGCCAGCCCTTGTGAGCATGCTTGTAGCCCCCAAAGGCCTTTGTTGGAGGGTCTGGTTTGCAGTGCCAAGAGCGAAAGCGGCCCAGGGTCACTTCCAGACGAGATGGACACAAATCAACTAAATAAATAAAATTACATTTTAAAAATTCGCACATCCCCCCCCTCCCCCCGTGGCAAACGAGGGCATCCTGGCTGGCTGTGCACACTGAGCAAGTTGAGAAGCACCATTGAAGGGGCTACCAAAGCGCTGCCGTCTAAGCCCCGTTTGCAGGTCTGCAGAGCCAAGACAGCCATGGATGGGAGACCACTAGGAAATCACAATGGCACCGAGTACAAAAGCAGAAGATGGAAATGGGAAATCCATACAGCTGCAGAACACGGAGCCATGGGGAGGGATGCTCCAACTGGGGGGGATGCGACACCAAGCTTACAGCAAAAGGGAGGTGCAAAAGAGCCACCCCAGAATTTGCTCTTTTGGCTGTATCGCCATGTCTTCCTTTTGATGTCATGTTTCCAAAGCCGCTTTTTTATACAGCTGCCACATCTTGCCTTAATATGAAACAGAATGTAAATTCTAAAGACAGACTGATTTTATTAATGAATAAATAAAAGAGCTACAATTTAGAGAGACATACATGAAACAGAATAATTATTAAAAAAAAAACAATTCTAAAAACTTTAATACATATATTTAGTCTGGATACAAACAGTAGATGAATCATCATATTTCACTCAGACGTTTTTATAGAACATCTGGCCATCAGCTGTTGGAAGCAGAAAATTGAGCCAAGTGAAAACTTAGCCTGCTACAATGAAATAATTTCTTGCTTTGGCCATAACCACCAATTTACACCCAAAGGAGATTGTGTTGTCTGGCCGGCATTTTGTTGACCAAATCAGATGGTTAATATAGAATAAGTGAAGTCTGTATGAAACATCAGATGATGCTTCTAGTCCACATTAAAAAAACAGATGCTGCTAAGAGTCCTCTGGAATTGCCGCTAAGTCAGGCGATTCAGCATCTGCAGAGATCTGGGAAAGCCAAAAGCCTCTATTACATCGCAGAAACCAGCCGAATGTGATGCCCTGGAGTCGCTTCGTTCACATTCCCACCTCTAAATCAGGAAGTGACAACGTGGATGTCATTGAACCCTCCAGGATGAGCTGCTTACAGCTGATGTCGGAAAGCGATGGAAAAGGCCGGCTGTCAGATGGCCCAGTAATGATGATGAGTTATGAGAGTCGGCTAGCTGTCAGGATTCCGGTAGGAACCCCCATTTAAATCATAAGTCTGAAGCCAAGCTTCAAAAGGATTTATTGGGAGTTAATATGTCCAGCACTGCCTGGGTACAGCTGACTCTGAGGCACGTCATTCCTTGTCACCCTTGACCCAGGTTTCCCCACACTCCCCGGGTGTATAATAATTCATATTCTCCAATGGACGCATCCATAGCCAAGAATCATCCATCATGTTCTCCAATTAGAAACTTCAGTCATCTAGTTATAATATCTGAAAAACTATTTATGGAATGCACTTTCAGTTTCCATGCTGCCGCACTGTTCTTTCAAACCCCTTCCCCCTCTGTTTCTGTTGACAACTCTAAAGAAATATTTTAGGAGTTGACATCAGAAACACCTTCCAATCGTAGGGCCAGGATCTGCTTTGGGATCTGGAAGAGAGAGAGAGAGACTGCAGAGCAGCCGGTCACAACAAAGTGATCTCGCTTGGGGGCAGCGTCAGCTGCTTTTCGCAGGCATGCAGCAGGCTCTCCATGTGGGTGGCAATGACACGACACAGTTCCAGGCCCTGCAGGGGAAAAGGGGACACCACGGAAGTCAGAACGTGCCTCTTGGTTTATTCAGAGCTTTAAACGCTGCATGATCTGCCATGCTGGGTCAGCCGATTCGACTCACTTCCAGCACTTCTAATGCTCTCCCATCCTAAGCTCACGGATCCTAGATCAACCCCCATCTGTCCTGCCCCTCCGATAGAACCTGGACAGCTGTTTTGCCCTACTCTGCAGATGTGGGGGGTCAGGACAGCAAAACAAACAAAGTGAAGCACCTGGAACACTTCAAAGGTTGCACCCCAATACCTTATCAGAATTATTATGAGGAAAACACCTACCATCTGAAGGTTAAGCTTCACAAAGCCAATGGGAGGAGACAGGGAAAGAGACAGGGAAGGAGACAGAAAGAGAAAGGAGGAAAATGAGTTAAGCTTATTTCACCGAGTTTCAACATATTTCTAACAAAGTCAAAATACGTCTTAACATATGGAGCCAATATATTCTGAAAAATCTGGCCAAGCTTGCTGTACACATTCTTAACAATCAGGCAGTCTAAATTTTCAAACAAGGAAAACAAGGAATTCTGGCTGCAAAATCCAACCAAATCCACAGATCAATTTAAATAATGGTTTGCATCTTTCTTATTTTTTTATTTGGATATTACGTGGAATAAATAAACAAATCTTCCTCATTTTGCTTGTCTTTCAGACTTTTTGTTTTGTGGCTTAAAATTTGACAACTGCCTTGTCTGAGAAAGAGCCCTCAAAACTTTCACTACACATTTATGGGGCTGTGCACAAAAGCCACTTTAAAGAGAACCCACCCTAGTTTCTCCAACGATTTCCCTGAGAAGCAATTTCTTAACTTTAAAAAAAAAACAAAAAAAAACTCAATTTGAATGACAGGCCTCAAACCCATCAACCACTTCCTTGACCAGGTCCTGCTGTGGAGAAATTGTGGGGTTCTCCTGGGACCTGCACTTCCCCTGCTATACCTGCTTAAGCTGCAGCTGTGTGATCCTGTGAGACATCAGATCTCCCAGCATAATCTCCACGTAGGGGTAGCTGGATCCAGCCGAGGGTCTCTGGGTCCGAGTAGAGTGGATCTCCTTCAGAGAGAACGTCATGATGGGTTCCTAGGCAGTGGAGGAGAAAACTTTTAGAAGAAGAGCAGCAACCTAAGCCACCATTTCTGTCACCCCAGACCCTTCCTGACCTCTGTGGCTAAGAACCAGAGAAGCCCAGGCCCTGAGCTGGTTTTGGATCCCATGCATCGTGTATATAGTCCCTTAATGCCCGTGTCCATCCCATTCACATCTTGCATGAAGTCACGAAAGTTCCTGCAGAGATTCTCCCACAAAACAGCTCTTTGGAATCTCCAAACTCCCTTCGACCTAGTTGATCCTGGAGGACACCTCCTCTCTCAATTCTTTCTTCTTTTTTGATACGTCCATTGTGGGAACGTGACTGGAGGTGTGTGCTTGTCTCTCTGTACATTCTAAAGTCGTAATGATCAAATTTGTTCCTGGCTTGTTCAATGGGAGCTTTGCTCCGATGCTGCAGATGAGATCCTCCATATTTTGAGGCACAGAACTCATCGTTTTTAATTATCCCGCAGGACTATCTATTGGTAAACCCCTTTCAGGGTTTCCCCCAAGGAGTGGCATGAGGTCCAAGCCTACTTTCCATAGCAGAAAGCAAGCAAGCCACCAGAACAGAAGAAAACCTCCTGAGAGGTCAAAAGGAACAAACACGCAACACCTACATGAGTTTCCTTGTGGAGAAAATTCAGCCCATTCTGGTTCACAGCCAGGATACAGGGTGAAATAATGGTGGCGTTGCTGCAACTCTGAATGTAGAAGAATGAAGAACCAAACATGGGGAAGGCACTCAGGAGCCCTGCAATGGATGGAGGCCAACCATCAGCTCAAAGAAGGACCTGCAACAGGAGGTCCACAAAGAACAAGGCTGGGACCTACATAGGTGGGGTTGTGGAGAGCTCTTCCTTGCAAACTCGGGGAATTCACAACCTTCAGTGGGAGCAAGGCTTACTCGTTTAGAAGAAATTAAAAGAACTAGAGGATTGCATCCCTTAAATCAAGAATGCCAACCTTGGCCACTCAAAGATTTGTGGACTTGATGGCTGGAGAATTCTGGGAGTTGAAATCCATAAGCCCTCAAGTGGCCGAAGTTGGTTATCCCTGCCTTAAATCATGAATAAGACATCAAGAATTTCTTAGTGAGTGAACATCACACTTATGTTCTTTGCATGGGATAATTATTTCTTCCATAGGTCATCTGGGAGTCTCTGGTCACCACTTTCCAAAACAATCACAACCAGAGAGTCGAGTAGGGCTCTTTCTCACTCGACTCTCATCCAACCCTACTTGTATGTTGTGCAGCTGCCAGAGAATCCGGGAGATGAGCAACCGAGAACTCTTGAAACAAGGAACACAGGGCTGGGTTACCCTGCAGGCATTTCTTTTGGCCAACCATCATTCTTGAAGCTTAATTCCAGGAGGGAGGCTGGCCTGCCTTCCCTTTCTGGCCCCTTGGAAGGAGAAGGCCTTACCTAAGAATTGGGACCGAGCCTGGTGGATGCTCAAGGCCTGTGCTTGATGCATGAAGGGGGCCACCATGTCCAGCCACGCCTGAGCCTTCTGCAGATGGTAGAACTGGGGTGGGATATAGTCCTGAATTTCCCTTCTTGGAGGAAAAGCAGAAGGAGTAGATGAGAAGTCACAGACAGCTGAGGAAACGGGGGCATGAAGAGCTAAAGGGAAGTTCTCCACCAAGCCTCCTCTCCTCTAAGCCAAGGAGACAGAATGACAATCCCATGGATGGTGCTACAGCTTCACACCCAGAAAATGGTGACCACCCCACCCAGACTTTTCCCACTCAGCCAGGAGTCAGCCTCCCTCTTGCCTGCGGCATTAGCCTTGTCCAAACACCACCATACTCTAAAGTTACACCTACAAGGTTGCCAGGCCCTTCACCCAGAGCTGGAGAGCAGCCAGTTTGGAGATTTGCTGGAACTGTTGGTCACTTGGCTTTGAAGATGAGATGTTGAAGAGACCTTTCAGATAGTCAGGTAGTATCTGTAAGAGAGATACCAGTGACATCACAATGGCTAGGAAAGAGCCTTAACTCAACCCGAGACCCTCCAGGTGAGTTTGATGGGGGTGACAGAAGATGACGCTGGACTCGCTTGAAAAAGACTAGCCTGTGAGAGATTGTGTTCTGCAGCACAAGCTGCTCAATGTATTTTAAATCTTCGATACTCTATGGTTTTGCATTATTGTACTGCATTAGTAGGAAGCTTCAGTAATTTACTGCATTTCCATGTGGCTAGTAGAGTTTAACTAATGTAATCAGGTTAAGTTAAGAAAAAGGGTGCTCGAAACTTCTCAGAACAGAACCAAAACTTGAGTTTTTCTTCTCAACATTTTCTCAAAGGGTCTCACCTGGTTGTAATGCATGGTGACGTAGAGTTCATTGTCAAATTTCAGTGGCTGGGCCCAAATCACACGCCTGTACCAGAACATGTAGCTGCTGTCCACATTCTCCATTTCCAGGGTAACATCCAGGATGTACTCCCGCCTGTCCAAAGGCCGGACATTCTGATCTGGGATGTGGAAACGAAGGGAATCAAGTTTTTGAAGCAACCTACAGCCAAATGAGAACTCCCCTTTGTCGATGGATGGGCCAGCTAGTTCTCTGCAACCCCACACAGAAGACTAAGTATCTGGTGAAGGAAACATCTCCATTTTTCATGCATAAACCAAGAGAAAAAGAGCCACATCTCTTGGATCCCAAATATTGAGGTTAAGGTGGATTACACAAACAGAAAGAATTCATCAATGGTTCTAACAATATGAACTCTGTGATACCCAACCAAGAATGAGAATCTGAGATTAAAGGAAAGGATGCCACCACCACCCCACTCTGCCTAGTGTTAGGGGCTAAGTAATTATGACATGCTGGATGGCTTTGGAGCATGGATGCAGCTGCTGGACATCTGAAAGATGCAGTCCACAGAAAGGAAGGTGATTTATTTCTCAATGCCTGGGTAAGGGAAATTAGCTCCCTTCCAACCTTATCAACTCACTTTTACTAGAGACAGCAAAAATGATGTATTCCTTGAAGGCTTCAGGCTGCTGCAGACCCATTTCAAAGCAAATCTCTTGTATGACATCCTGGGCCACCTAGAAAAGTGAATGGACAGATTATAGATGCCTAGCAACAGATCAAAATGCGGAATGCAAATTTTGGAACTGCACAGAATTTTTCTGTCAGACAAATGTTCGGTCTTGGTATTTGTAGAGGAGGAAGAAACATTGGAAAAGGAGAGAGAAGAAATGTTGTTCACCTGAGTTTGTGAGGAAAGATGGCGTAGGATCTGTCTTTGGGGAAAGTAACAGAGTGGACTCGGCCCATTTAGGCTGAAAGCTCCTTTTGAGCATAAAAAGTTTTAAATGGGACTTTAAGTTTGCTTCCTGAAGAGATAGATAGGGTCTTTTGGAGTAAGCTCTGGAAATGAACTCATACAGAGGAAAGATATTATATTCTTCAAGAGAATGCTGGGCTGGCTGGTGCATTGCTGACCTTTGAAACATGCCACTTTGGAGTTTAGTGTACAAACATTCCCCTTTTATTTGCATCAGATCAGGGAAGGGAGGCTGTTTTTTTGGCACTCACCGAGCAAGTCTTGATTTTGAGGTGCCTTTCAATCCCTCCTGGGAGGAGAAAAAGCTGGCGCTTTGAACTTCTTCCAGCCTGAGGAGGAGGAGGAGGAGGAGGAGGAGGAGGAATAGCATGGAAAAAAGCAAAATTATTAGGGACATACATGGGAAAGTGGATGCTATGGAAGCCCCTTGCTTGCCCATCTCTTTCAGCCCATAGCAAAGCCACCACCCCTCTCTATGTGACCCCTTCCCAGCTGATAGGATCCTGTCCTCCCTCCCTCCCTCCCTTCTTCCCCCTGTCAAGGACTCACCACCAAGGCTTGGAGCTCCACGGTACTAGGAAACTCACAGCGGCCCCCATACTTGAAAGTCTTCAGCAAATTCTGCTCGCAGGCCTTGGCGATGCCTGAGGGGGGGTAAGGAAGAGAAGTGGAGAGGTGAACCCCCCCCCCCGAAGAAGAGGTGGAACAGGCTCGGTCGCCCGTGGAGGAGCCCCACTCATGCGACCAACTCTTCTCACTCCAGCCTAGGTGGACCTGTCTGCCCACATTGGCTGCCCTCTGCAGAACTTCGATCGGAGCCCTAAAAAAGCAGGACCGGATGGGGGGCAATTTCCCTGCTTGATTCATTCCCTAACCTTCTGTGGTTGAGAACCTCCCCAGCCCCCAGATTTCCTCCAATGGCAGCAGCGCTCCTCTCCAGCCGAAGAGAGGGGCTGATGGGTTGAAATCATGGCCCAGCTGGAAGTCAAGCCAGGGGTCATCCATCTTGGCCAATCACCTCTGTCCCACCGGAGAGGGTTTAATGAGAAAATAACCCTGGGCTGCCATGCGACTCAGCAGGCTTTCTTCCAGCCGTAGACAGAGCAGATGGATTCATTTCCACATTTTAAGCGATTGGCGAGCAAGTACGTTTGATGGATGAATTTTGGCTTAAGCCCTGTCAGTTTTCTTCCTCTAACAGCTAGATTTTAACACCTGCCTTGTCCTCGGAATCGAAGCATTTAATTCACTTTACATCCCCCCGGGGAGGCCATGTTTCTTGTGGATGAGAGAAGGAGAAATTTCTACTATAGTTTCCATGTTTGGGTTGTTGTTGTTTTTTGGATAACTCCATTATTACAAATTATCAAACCCAAAACCCTAAAAGACTCTAGTTTGATCCTTTGAAATGGGAGATTAGAGCTTTGGCTGTACAAAGCGCTGGGGAAAAAATCCCCAGGATTTCCTCAAACAATTTCCTATTGTCTTTTGCAGCTGTTCTTCAATTTTTTTAAAAAAAGCTAAAAGCTGAATGTATGCGAAAATTGGTGGGTATGGCTCTCCTGTCCCCTCATCATCCTGGTTGCTCTTCTCTGCACTCTTTCTAGAGTCTCAACATCTTTTTTACATTGTGGCTACCAAAACTGGATGCCGTATTCCGAGAGTGGCCTTATAAAGCGGTATGAACACTTCGAGTGATCTTGATTCTATCCCTCTGTTAGTGCAGCCTAGGACAGGTCTGAGTTGAAATGATCCTGGGCCACATTGGGAGTCTTTTCATGGAAAGTTCCAGCATTTCTCACCTTGGAAATGCAAACCAGGGTGGGCAGAGGCCTCCTGCAGGAACTGTAGAAGGTACGGCTTGAAGACTTCGGAGCATCTATAATAGGCACTCAGGATGTACAGAAGCCTCCATCCTTTGGGGCAGCTGTCCCTACCAAAAGGAGACACCAATGTGAAAGTTCAGCTGGATCTTGGGGAGGGTCTACTCATAGCCAGAGGTAGGAGCAGGACTGACTCAGGCAGTGGTTCTCCTGGCCTCTCTTGGGACCACGGAGCTAACACAAGGGCTCCCTGACATTGAAATTCAGCTATTGGCTTGGAACATTAGAAAGCTGCATTTCTGCCTTCCTCCTGAAAAGCCCCAACTAGGGGAAGCTTTCTCCAAAACAGCTCTATCTCCAAACTACTTTGGGCTGAGAAGTTTTTTTTCTCCGTCAGTCGACTGCCCAAGGACAAAAGGTGAGTTGTACGAGGAGGCTATGTCCACAGTTTACTGTTACCTACTGCAGCTTGCTCCAACATGGTATCCTTGGGATATGTGCTACTTCGACTCCCATACTCCTGAACCAGCACATCTGGCAGCTAGGAGAGTTGAAATACGACTCACCTGGAGAACTCTAGGGAGGGCAATATTGGATGCCGGAAAGCCATGAAAGATTGAAAGGTTGGCTTACGTCTTGCTGCTGATGTTGTCCGTGATCTGTTTGAGGATCTGGCAAAAAACTTCATCCCGGATGACCTCATGGTCTCCACAGAGCTGGAGAAGAAGCAGGAAAAAAGCATGGGAGGAAGGTGTCTATATTTATAATCTCTCTTTCTCTCATTGGTCAACCACTGGTTCTCCCGAAGACTTTCTCACCTGGAAAGGCTTGGCCAGTTAGGGTGCTCTGAGACGACATGGAATGCAAAAAACAGACCATCCTTGTTGGTAATGAGCTCCCTAACTCCTATATTTGCAGGATCCTTAACTCTCCAAAACACAAAAACTACAGAAATTTGGCAGCAAAACACAATTTCAGAAGATGTACAGCTAGTCTTCACTTGGCTTAAGGTGCCTTCACCTTTCAACTGCACCCCCTCCACTAAAAAAAAGCACCGTCAAAGCCTGGAACACGTCCATCACCTGTTCTACAAGGTTTGATACAAGCCAACACTGGAAAGAGGGTTACCTTCAACAAAGCATAGGCCACATCCAGCTCAGATTGTCCTTTGAGTGGAAGATCACCCATGAACTTCATCACAGCTGGGGAAACACAAAAGAAACACACCTCTTTCAATTGGGATTATCTCTTCAACCACTCCTACCTTGGTTAGGTTCAGATGTCATCATAATTTAGCTTATTGTTTTGATTTGGCATGAGTGAGCCAACCCATTGTTGTTTGCCCATCCTACTGCATGCTTAGCATTATGGCTGAACACTTAGTTTGTAAAGTTTTATATTAGTTACAGAATGAGCTCATTTTCCTAATTTACACCAGAAATCCACTCAGAGCCGTAGATCATTGGCTGATTTCTCCAAGCCTGGATGTGCTGGAGAAGAGATGGAAGACTTTATTATTATTACTATTATTATTATTACCTTTATTGTCAAAGTACAACATGCGTACAGTGAGATTGGCTGAGCCTCCCTTTGCGCACAACACACCCAACACAACTCACAGTGAGGACAGAAATCCCTAACCCAGTCCCAATCTTACTACACTAGGTGACCTTGTTGCACAATTTTTCCAAGACTGCTGTCCTTTGGAACAGTGCTGGAACCAATTTTTTCTCTTTCTCCAAAGCTTTGAAGATGAAAACACCAACCACAACCAAATCAATCACAGAGTTTAAATCACTCATTGCTGTTTTGACGTGCAGAGCATTGGGATGGAAGCAACTTGTTCCAAAGCTTGGATAGCTCGTACTGCTATCATAAGCCAGCCAGTCTTGGTTGCCAAGCTTGTAGAGCCGACAAGAGAAAAAGAAACAGTAGACGCAACAACCACAAAACTCTGGCCTCAAAACTCTCCCATGAGAGCTTCTGTCAGCACAGGGTGCCAAGGTTTTCCTAGGAGAGACAGGCACCTGGGTACGAGAGAAGGACTCACCCTGGAAGGATTCTGCTGCTATTTTGTTCAGGCTGCTGTTGGCAAATCCAATGAGTGACTCCTGGATGGGACACTGAAAAGCCAGGAAGGGGGGAAAGTGAGATGATCAGTTGGGTATGGGAATCCCGCTCATTGGAGGAAGCTACATGTGGAAATAAGTGGGCAAGATCTTTGGCATGCTCTGGGGGGTATAGACTTCAATTGAAGAGGAACCTATCCAAACCACGGCTCTGCTGTGCATAGCATGCTTGCTCTGTTGCAAAAGTGAGAATAGAAAGCCAGGGACCAGGGGATCTGTGGCCCGGAGGGAGATCATCATGGTCACCTTGGTGTATTTCAGAATATCCGCCACCGTCTTAGATTTGCCACCCTTCTTCGATTTCTGTTTGTCCCTGAAACCATAAAGTCAATAAAAAATGAAAATAGGAATACTGTGTGTTTTGGGGGAAAGGGAGGGTTCCAACTGTGGGATGCCCATCTTCAAAATCCTGACCAGAAATAAATAAGAATCCCTTTTCTCTGGTGAACATTTCAGATATCTGTTTCCTCAGTATGCTGCTGGGGTCAAAACTCATTTCTGGTTATGAAAGATCCTCTCTATCTCTCATCTTGCCTGCTTCTCCCCCTCCCCCCCCCACTCTCAGCTTTCCTCTGGGATCTCCCGGGGCCCCCCTCAATTATATCAGGGGTTACATAAATATGGGGTATTCCCAGAGAACGTGGGAGATTGTGGCTTCCTGGAATTGCTTTGTTCTCTTCTGCTGCTTCTTTCATTCTTTCACTTTTTTCACTCAGCTACTTTAACTGCCACCCATCCCTCTCTCTGCCATCACTCACGTCTTTGCCTTCTGCCCTTCTCGGAAATACTTCTTGGCAAACTCCAGCATGGTGAAAAGGCCTCCTTTGGGTTTGATCTCTGGGGGGCTTTGAAATTCTTCCCAGCTCTCCAAGTATTCCTCACCCACTGGGGAAACCTGCCAGGGTGGAGAGAGCAAAAGTGACCCATAAGGGTTTACAATGGAGCTTCTCTGCCAATCTTCAAAGATGCAAAGTAATAATAACATTGGCACAGCACCGATGGGCCCATTCAGGAAATGGGTTCTTTGGGCGTGAAATCCCCCACGTTTATAAGGGCTACAGAGATGAGGTGGCTAATCAAGTAGGGATCCTTCTTTGACTCAATGAAGTCCATATTTTTTATCCCCAGATGAAAACAATAACCATAACCAAATCAATCAAACCACTTCAATCACCCATTCCTGTTTTGACCTGCAAGGCATTTGGATGAAAGCAACCTGTTCCAGGGACATGCTGTTATCATAAACCAAGCATGTTCAACCAAGGAACAACAGGACCCATATGCCTGCTCCTGCCTCCTTCCTTTGAATCCTGTATCCTGCCACACAAGGGGCATTCACACCTCCATGACCAACTTGCCTCAACCTTCCTGTCCAGCTCCTGAGCCACAGCTGCTGATGCCATGGCCACGGCCACCGAGGCTGGACCAGCCACCTTGGCCTGCTTGTTGTTGGGGTCCTCTTTCTTCTCCATGGGCAGTTTCATGAAATCTGGGGCTGCCACTGGTTGGACGCAGCTGGAGGGGAAGAGCCCCAATCTCCCATAAATGGCACCAAACTTCCAGCCTGTCCCGGGAATAAGAAATCCTCAGGACAGTTGTCAAGAGATTCTCCCTCTTGATGGTCTTCCAACCACCTTCTCCCAAAGAAGAGGAGTGGGTTTCACAGAGGTCTGTTCAACTGGTTTCTACCCCACTTTCCTCTGTCCAACCATGGCAACTTTAACATCTACGGACTTCAACTCCAGAGTTCCTGGCTTAGGAATTCTGGGAGTTGAAGTTCTCAGGTCATAAAGGGGCCATATTTGCCCATTAACGCACAGGTCATTGTTGATTAGACCTAGGAAGTTCTAAACATCTCCAACCAAGGATTCAGTTTGCTCAAGGGGGAAAATAACAATGAAAGACAGCATGCAATGGAAAAAGGTGGAGGATGTTGAAGAAGAAAATCTGGAAGAGAGCCAGAATGTTGCACTCCACACCACACCAAAGCCACCCACCAAAATCCCGGGTGCCTTTTTTGACCTCTTCCAGGAGAATCACTTTCTTCCTCACCACGCAGCCATAATAGTGCTCTGTAGGTGGGAGAAGCAGAGGGGCATCAGAAGGATCCCCAAGAACGCTTCCCTGCAGAATGGCCCACAATCTCAATCTCAATCCCTCCTGCGGCTCCACTTTGTATTCCTTCTTTGTGCAAAAGTCATTTTTGTTTCCATTCTCTCTTATCGAGAACATAGACAGACGGCGTTATGAAAGTTTAATCTGCTGTAAAACATGTTTCCCTTCCTGGAGAATCTCATTAAGTCTCCCTCTTTCATCTCTCTTTCCATTAAAATCTTTTGCACCTTCTCTTCTCTCTCGTCTTTCCCATTTGCTATTTTTCTGCATAAACAGTCCTTTGCTCTTAGCTTCCCTTGGCCTCTGTATCTATGGGCTGTTATTAAAATTATTTCCCCACCCACCCAAAAAAAAATGTTTTCAATTTTTTTCACAGGCTTCTCTGATTGATTCCTTTTGCAGCCAAGTTTCATTTCACCTCCCTCTCTTGGGTTCAACTCTCCTTTTATGCATCAGAGGGAAATTGCATTAATTCTTTATGCTTTGCCTTCATGGGCTCCCTTGGAACTCATTTATTTATCACCCCTTCCAAGTTGCTGGAGGGTGTCCAGGTCAATAGCATATTGAAAAATCTGGAATGTCCTTTCATGGTCTGTTAAGTGTCAAGACGGCTCAGTGTGCAAACTCCCTTTTCACCCTGAAAAGTGCTGGGAAAGAACCACATTTGCAGTTAGCAAGGCCAGGATGACAGCCGAACGTGAAGTCAAAAGGAGCAAGGAATGCTTGTTGGCTACTTAAAGGTTCCCCTCGCACAGCCATGCTAGTCGTTTCTGACTCTAGGGGCCGGTGCTCATCTCTGTTACAAAGCCGAAGAGCCAACGCTGTCCAAAGTCTCCGTGGTCATGTGGTTGGCAGGACTAAATGCCCTTGAAGGCATATGGAATGCAGTTACCTTCCCACCAAAGGGGTCCCTATTTTCCTACTTGCATTCTCTTAACAAGCTTTCAAATTGCTAGGTTGGCAGAAGCTGGGATGAGTAACGGGAGCTCACTCCATGATGTGGCTAGGGACCCCACTAGGGATTCAAACCACCGAACTGCCGATCTTTCTGATCAACAAGCTCAGCATCTTGGCCCTGAGCCACCTTTCGTTGGCTATTTGGGGGGGGACTCCAATTGTTACCCCAGATTCAAGAGTGGCATTCAGAGGTGCGCTAACCTGTTTCAGAAACGCCCCCCTTTTGTTTGTGCACCCAGCATGTGTTTAGTTCATCATCACGAGGCCACATGTATAAACGACAGTTAGAACAGACCAAATCGGACATTCCAGAATGCCAGAAGAATTGGAGCCTCTGGGCCGTGAATCTCAACTCAAGGGCATCTGAGGACACATGTCTCAACATCTTGAATGATGATTAATTCAACCAGCGTTCGCCTGCATCTGTCGGACACCTGAGGCTCTTTTGAGGATGAAAAGGGTGGGTGGGCTCAACTCCGAAGGGCGGAGATGGATTTTCTGTCATTCAGCACAAGGGAATATTTGAGACATGAAGGAAACAGATCACCTTGGGAAACTTGCTAATCCCTACATCTGCAAAGATGCAACCAAAGCAATGCTTTCTCTATCCCGTGTATATTTATTGCAGCTGCTGTTATTATTTTCATGGTTTGTCTCACAGTTGGCCAGATGTTTAGACTGGATTTGGCATTTTGGTCCACCTGTCAAGTCCTTTTCAAGAACCTGAGACAGACAGATGTACATGTTTAAGGGTGCTAAAAGTATTGTTGCAGGACGTAAGCGGTTGCAAGGCAAGCTCCTTTTGCAATTGACACATGCGGATTTTGTCAATGCCGGTGTTATTCAATGGCTGTTATGGTTTTTCTCACAGTCAGCCAGATGTTAAATTACTAAAATTCTTCCCCTGTTCAGGTTTCTCACCTGGTTCCAGGCCCTCCATCGGTCGCAGGCAAATGATGTCTCCCTTGTGAAAACTCAGAAGGTTTCCAGCATTTGTGATATGGTTCTTAATGGCAACCATATATTGTGAGTCCTATATGGTGAGAAAAAAGACCCACAAGTATCTGGTTCAAAATGCTGGACTGAGCAAAGCTGCCCAGCTATCCATTCATCCCTGCAAGGAAGACCCCTGGATGCATCTGGGGCTCTGAGATATTGGCCTCCACCTCTGCTCTTCCTTGCAGCTCCCTTCCCCAAGCGAATTCCCCACCCCATCCCGAGGTCTTACCTTCTTGAGCTCCATGATGAAGTGGTCGATCAAGGCCTTTACCTGGGTGGCTTTGGGGGAGAAGAGGATCATCTTCTCATGGACCAGGTTGAACTCCAGCATGTTCTTTGAGGGGATGGTGACAAACAGGAGCTCACTGTGACTGGTGGTGATGATGAAGGGTGTGGAGAAGACAAAGGGGTCCCTTGGTTCCTTGCTAATTGCAAGGGGTTGGTCTAGAACAAGGGGCCTTCAAACTTGGCAAGTTTAAGACTTGTGGACTTCAACTCCCAGAATTCCCGAGCTAACATGACTGGAGGAGGAGGAATTCTGGGAGTTGAAGTCCACAAGTCTTAAAGCTGTCAAGTTTGAAGATCCCTGTTCTAGAAGACCTCTGAGGCCCTTCCAACTCTGTTATTCTATTACTTCTCTTCTGGACAGGTGTGCCCTGGCCTTACTTACCTGTAGCTTCGCAGCACCCGGACCTGCTCCCCAGGGAGATTGGCCCCTTTGACCAGTCGCAGGAGTTTAATCCCCGTGTCAGAGACAGCCAGGATTTGCACTCCGGTGCCAACGCTGCCCTGAAGGGGGAGAGAGGGAAGTGGGCAAGGCCAGAACCATCACCCAAGGAAAGGAAAGCTGCCGCTTCAAGCAAACCAGAAGAACAGCTCTCCGAAAGGATTCCAGGTTCACAGCCCTGAAATGAGAGCTGCTGCTAAAATATAACAGTGCAAAATATCAACACAATGACCTCAGACCATTCGTTCAGTGATGGTTCAAAATTAATGTGCCGAAAGAAGGGCCCTCTTGACTGGCTGGACTACAGCCTGCCTGAAGTTCCTCTCAGGGTTGTGTGGGAATTCTTGGAGAATTCTCTTACCGTAGCTGGAAAAAGGCGGGAGAAGTACACCTCCCAATTCTCTCGGGCCATGCGGATAATTTCCCTCTTGACGCTTTCATCGGCTACCGGACTGAAGGAGTCCAGCTTGTTGTCCGCTGTGGGGAGAAACCACACTGGTGTTCTTGGAAGGTTTCTGATAGGGAAAAACCCTTACCCCGTTCCTCTCTCGTTCTGGTTTCTTTTAAAAGTTTGTGAGTTGAAAATCTAAGATTTAAAGCTAAATGTTCAACCAGCAGTTTCCTCTATTGGGTCTCACCTAGAGACAGACCCTTGCCAGACTAAAACAGACCCAGGAACCATTAGGGAAGAGCTGTCTCCACCCTCTTTCTTTCACACCAGCTGTCTAAACTTGGCGGTCTCCTCTGGAATGCAGCCCCTCCCTGCTGGGAATCCAGACTACATTCCACCACAACAGTACATCCAGTTTTTTGTACAGAGAAGAATATTTTTCCCAGAATGGCCAGCCTAGTCCTCTTGGAAATAAGAAGGACTCCCAGCAAGAAGGACAAGGAGAGCCACATTTTCCTCTCTTTCAGAAACCAGTGTCCAGAAACAGAATGTTCCTGAGCATGACACACCTGTGGAATGGCTCTGTTCAATACTTCTGGCTGGTAGAGACACTTAGAGGCATCAGTTGGTGCAGAAAAGATGCCTCCAGCCACTAGTAGCTTTTGGACATTTTTCTAAAACATCTGAGGTTCTTCCACCCTCCCTTCCTCTCAAAGGTAGTTACCAAAGAGAGCTTTCATGCGTAGCTTCTCCTCCTCGGTGAGACGAATGCAGGCGTCCGACAGAGTATCGTTGAAGATCTGCAAAGTGACTCAGACAAGGTGAGAAGAAATCTTGGTTGGCTCTCAGAAAGGCCTTCACAACGTAGGTTTGATTTAAAGTGCAGAGAACATGAGTAGCTCCATTCTTAATGTTCTCTGAGCTTGGTGGTTTTCAGCAGTTTTTATGATCAATGCGTGAAAAGTAAAATTTGCTGGCTGTCTTGATTGAAGTGTGCTTTAATCACACTCCCCCATGCCCTGAGGAGGTCACCTAGACTGGTAATGAAATGTTTGCAGGAAAACCACCCAACTTGGATAACGCCAAGAAGCCAACAATTTTGCTTATGGAAAATATTTAATTGGGAGTTTCTATCTGATTATAAGCTGCCGGCAGACCTCAGCAGTCTGGCTGGCATAGAAAGTTTAATAAACTAACTCAGAAATAATAGAGTTCAATAGCACGGAAGGGGAAAATTCACCCTTAAATAACCCACCCAGGTAGGAATCTGGGACGCACCTTCCCAGGTGACCAATGGTTTAGACTCGAGGAGCATCAGTGGCAAAATTACACGCCAGAGGTCACTCACCTGCCGAAAAAGGAGATCGAGCAAAAGAGGGCTGCTGATAGTCTCCTTTGGGTAAAAAACCTGTGAGGAAAGAGGAAAACTCTGGGGTATTGTGACTGGGGATGGGGCTGCTATACCCAAAGGCTCCATCCAGCCCAGCTGTCAACTTTAAAGTTCCTTACACCAGCATCTTGATTACAACTCCTGGCAGCCAGGGCAGGTTCTCTAGAATATTTCTCTAAAATATTTGTCTGCAGCTCAAAAATAAAGTGCTACTGAATGTGGAGGCCTGATTTAGCTCTCAGAGCCTGTTAGCCATCTACAGACCTTTCGGACTCTTCTCTTCTTCCTCTGCCCTGATAAGTTCCAGGGCTGGGTGCTTTTTTTTTTGACTGCCCCGAATTCTAGTCTGAGAAGCCACCAGCAGACCGTTCTTCTGCCCTGTCTTTATAAAGCGTGGCCCTGTTTCCCCCACAGCCAGGAGAGGAAAACTGAGAGGGAGTCCTTAAAAACCTACCTCTTTCCTGAGGTAGATCTTCCAGGAGACGTTGTGGTACCCATAGAACTCTTTGCTGCTCCGACTGTAAAGTTTTGTCTGGACCGTCTCATCCTCGGGTGCCAACTCTCGTGAGGTGGGAGCTGGATGGGAGAAAGTCAACAGTTCTTTCTCTCTTTCTAACGGGAAAAAAGTACCCACTGGGCAGGAAAGGACAGCCTAAGTGGCAAAAGCAATCATAACAATCACAGTCTCTGAAATTCATGGCTCTAGTTAGTGCGGGAGGAACAAACCAGTGGCTGGTGTGGTAGGTGGAGAATCAGTACCAAGCAAAAAAAGTTGGTTCTCGCAGGCCAGGAATCCAACCACCCAACAGGGGATTGCTCACCTGAAGAAGCATCCGGCAAAGATGGGGCCACAGTAGGGGGTTCAACCATCTTCGAACCAGCCACTGGCCTCACCATGGCGATCATCTCTCTTGGTGCTGGTTCATGGATAGCCTGCAAAGAAGGCATTTCACACATTACCCAAAGGGGATCCAGCACTGTCCTTGGCAGATGCTCAACCTGGTTGCCTGGTTCTTGTTTGTACTTTGCCTCCTTAGTGAACCACCAGAGATCAGGGCCAGCCCTAAGTTTCGTCTTTGGCCAAGATGCTTTTCGAGCGCCCATCCTTATTCCAGGGGATCCAATTTCCACGCAAACATTTCTCCTTTGTTTGCTCTCTCTGGCATCACTTGGCAGAGCTGCCCTAAGGAAATGCTCCAATTTCTCCTTCTTGCCCCTCTTTTTTTAGGGGTTCAAAGGGCCAGGGAGCAAGCAGAGGCAGCCCAACATGGAAGGACTACCAGGAGGCCCAGAAACCGGCTATCAGCTCCACCTTTTGAGGTTAACAGACTTTGGGCCGCTCTCTTCTTCAAGTTCTCTCTGCATTTATTTCCGGTTTGTGCTATGGCTTTTGCTGGTGTGCGGGTCTCCTCTCTCGCCTGCCTCAGCTTCCCTGCCAGCAGCAAGCGCATGGAGCCATGCAGGAGAAAGCCAGCACCACGGGGGGCTTTCCAAGAAGTGGGTCTGCTAGGCCAGCCTTCTGGCCCTACCTGAAGGGGCTTCACAGGTACGCCTGTGGGTGCCATCTGTCTCTTCAGGATCATCAAGGCTTCTTCGTGGGGATCCATTTTCTTCACAAAGACCTTCCCTCTTTCCTTTCTGAAGAGACAGGCAGGGCGAATGGAAGTTTCCAAATCCAGTTGATCAAAAACCCTCGTGTCCTTTCCCAATAAAGCCCCCACAACCAAGAACTGACAATCTGGAAGCATTCCCCAGCCCCTGACGTTTACAGATACACTGCCTCTAGATGTGGAAGCTTTGCATTATCAGGATGGAATACAATCCCCCCGCCTTTTTCCCCCCAATAAATCTTTTTTTGGGGGGGGAAGAGAGAAAAGGGTGAGGGAGGACCCGATCTGACCTGACCGGCTCTGAAAGTTGCAAAGGTTGCTGGTATTGCTTGATGATGTTGCGTATGTTCTGTGTGGGTTCGGGGTTGTGTTCCGAATTCAGCTTGGAATGGCGGACAAGCCCACTGGTCTGAGGCCTGGAGCCAAACTCTGCGCAGGGAGGCAGGAGGGAAACCAGAGGGAGATGATTCTTGCAACAAGGAAAGTTTTAATCCTCCAATCCAGATTAACAAACCACAATGGCTAGATGCCATAAAAGATGGTGGTGCAGTGGTTAGAAACCAGGATTGCAGGCTAACTCTGCCCACTGCCAGGAGTTCGGTCCTGACCGGCTCAAGGTTGACTCAGCCTTCTGTCCTTCCAAGTGGGTAAAACGAGGAAAACCTGCTGGCTCTATATACTACCCAGAGAGTTCTGTAAATCTAAGTGCTATTGCTATAAATCTAGTCAATCCATCTCGTCCTTTTGCTAAAATGCTGTAGCCTAACAGGTCGATTATTTGATAGCTGATACAAAAGGCCTTGATCTTACATCTCACAGGAGATGGACCACAACTTCTCAACCCCTTTGTCCAACCTCTCTGTGGTTAAGCAGGTTTTGCTGCCTGCTACTGATGAGGGTTAACTTTCAACTTCAGCACTCAATATTTATTTGTGTGTCCATCCAATACAGGAGTCCCCAAACGTGGCAACTTTAAGACTTGTGGACTTCAACTCCCAGAATTCTCCAGGGAGTTGAAGTCCTCAAGTTGCCAAGTTTAGAGACCTCTGATCTAATATGACAGAACACCACCCATCTCACAAAAAGCAACACTGGGCAGTGTATACCACAATTGAATAAAACAACAAGTATAAAAACCGCAGATTTCAAAAGATAAAAACCCACACCAATGTTATAAACTCCTACACAAGGAGGGGATAAGAATCCAAACCATTCTTTTCCCCCGTGCCGTTTATTCTGCAGCTGGCAGGTCTTCTGGGGCTTCCTTACCTGGATTCTGAAGGTTGGTTCTCCGCTGCGCAATGCCTGAAGGCGACACAGATCCATCCATCAGCCTTTTCCCAGCTTCCCTCTGTCCAAAGGAAGGGTGGGTCAGTGGAGAAATGCATTAGCAAACTGAAAATCATGTTTCTCCTGGGTTTTGTGGTCCTGCTTCAGGAACCTTGGCCCAGGACCCCTCCCCAAAATCCTGCCTACAGCTCCCCACTTGCCTTTGAGTGGTCTAGGGAAGCCAAAGAAGGCCCTTCTGCCAGGCAATTTCCCTCTCCACCCACCATCCCCGGGCCATCACTCCAGGGCAGACTGGTGGATTGAAAGCCCGTCCCTACCCGAACACGCAGCAGGAAAATGCCCAGGGCTATGGCACTTGCCAGCCTGCAGGTGAAATGGATACAGAGGCTGCCTGGGAGGTGAGTATCCAGTGTCGGGCGAGCCTCAGGTCAGCTGAGAAGGGTAGAAAGGCATCAGAAAAGGGGAAAGGATTGGCCTGTAGATGCAGCCTCGGGAGGTGCCCAGATGCCACACCAAAGCAGCTCCTGGCTCCCTCACCAATTGCCAAATTGGCCATGGATTGTTTGAGGGTTGGCAAGTCTGCTTGGGCTTCCTTGCCCTCCTTAACACACCTGTGAAACTGAGGTGTCTAACATGGAAAGCAGGAGAGAATAAAATCTGTACAGGATGCTGCAAGTTTCTTTTCCGAAGTCCCAGAAGTGTTTTTCCCAAAAGGCAGATGGCTTTCCTTGCTGTTGTTTTTTCCTTTTGCTTCTCATCCAAGAAGCCATGAAGTAAAGAAGTTTCTTGGATGAGAAGCAAAATGTTTTCAAGGAAGAAAACCAAGGAAGTCCAGTTGCCTTTTGGAAAAGCACCTTTGAGGCAACCGTGACCTGGATGATTACAGATTTTGTTTCAGAAATTCCCACATCCCTCTATCCAGTGCTCCTCTACTTCACAGCCTTTACTTCAGCTGGACAGTTCCTGCCTTTACTAACCAGAACTGACTCTTGGTGTTTGTCGAAAGCCAGCTGTGTCAACACAGCCTCCTCCTCCTTCTTTCCTGTGGAGAGGGAAGATGAAAACAGCCCTTGGAGTGCGCCAAGAATGTCAGAATGCTTGCAAAAACAGAGAACACCTTCCTGGCATTCAGAAATCCATGGATTGACTCCGAGCAGCACCACAACCAACTGTAATAAGATCCAGCTAGGGTGGCCCCTGGTCTCTAGAATTTTCTTCTCCATCATTGTCTGCCTTTGCACAAACCATTTCTAGTCTAGTAATATAATTTGGACCTGCTGTGACTTATTTCCAGCAGTGATAATGATAACCGTAGAATTTGATCATGGATATTATTGTTACGGTTGTGTTTCTGCACTTCTAAATGTTCATAAAATGACCTTGGAGGACTAGCACACCCTAAATGATTGCAGAGAAAGCTTGCTTTTTTTCAACAGATTTATAGACCAAGGCAACCTAGCTTGTACTCACTGGAGGTCTGAGGGACGGCAGCAGTCACATTGTCACCATTGCCATGTCCAATGCGGCCACCGCCTTTCATCCTTCGTGAGATGGCCACTGGCTTCTCTAGTTCCTGAGGGGGTAGAAACCAAGGGGGCTCTACAGACCCATTTTCTCCTTCAAGACAGGGGTGGAATTCAATTTTTTTTTACTGTCACTTCTGTGGGCGTGGCTTGGTGGCGTGGCTTGGGCGTGGCAGGGGAAGGATACTGCAAAATCCCCCTTCCCTCCCCCTCCCACTAACCTGCTTTCCAGCTCCGTTCTCCAGTGCAGGGCAACTAAAGGAGACCCAGCCGATCAGCTGGGAGTTGATGGGAGGCGGAGAAGAGGTGGGATTGGCCGGTTCTCCGAACTACTCAAACTTTCCGCTACTGGTTCTCAGAACTGGTCAGAACCTGCTGAATACCACCTCTGCTTCAAGACCCCTGGGCCTGAACCCACATGGGTGAAAAAATGCTTTGAGCTGTAGTCTTAACCTATCTAATCTCCCTTCAACATGTGGGCAATTCACATCTCGGTTTTCCCAGCTCTTTGAAAAACAGATTTCTATGAGATGCAGAGTACTTTAAGGTGGCCTTTTTTGGAATCCAGGGGGTGTGGGAGAGAGTGATGCTCGCCTTACCCCTTTCCCATAGGATAGCACAGGATCAAAGAGGCTATCCAGATAGTGATCCAACCCTTTTTGGCTCCGGAGTTCACTGCAGGTATCTGAATCTGTTTCCAGTTTAAAAGAAAAAAGGAATAGAAACAAGATCAATTACAAAGAGAAAATGACATTTTTGCCATCTGGAGTGCTGGTGGAGAAGCATTTTTCAAAACACGCATTTCCCATGTCGGCAGCCTAATGAAATCAATGCCCCCCTCCATGAGTCCGGCATCCTGGCTGCCAATAAGACGTCATTAAAAACTTCCACCATAAGAGGTCCTATTTGTTCTGCTATTGCCTTGTACAGCTCCCCTGGGATCCCATCTGGTCCCGGGGATTTATTGTTTTTCTGGTTCTCTATTGCTGATTTCAATTCAAACCAAGTAATGTCTTTGTTTAATAATTTTTCCATTTCTTCCCCAATTGCTTTATCCTTCACTTCATCTAAATAGTTTCCTCTAATCCAATGTTTTCCAACCTTACCTCTTTAAGATGGGTGGACTTCCAGAATCCCCTAGCCAGCAGTGCTGACTGGAGAATTCTGGGAGTTGAAGTCCACTGTCTTAAAGGGCCAAGGTTGAAAAATGCTGCTCTAACACAGTTTAATAGACACACCAGTCTTCACATCTGTATGGCCCCAGCTGCAGGACTACCCCAGGTCCTGCAAAGGTTGATCCCATGCTTGGACACAAACCATAAGCCTCATCCCAGTCTCTCACCATGGCTGCAATATCCCTCGGAGTCTGGGAAGTGGGCAGAGGCCACAGTGGGGGCCTTTATCAGTGGTGGTGGAGGAACTCTTCCATCTGAATCCAAACCACGTTGGAAAACTCTGAGAAGCAGCAGGAGGAAAGACCAAAGTCAACTTTGATATCTCAGGGGAACCTCTTTCACAGTCCAGGAAAAAAATTCTGTCCCATCCTGGGTCAAAACCATAGAAGACATAGAAGATTCCACAACCATCTCAATTCCAAGATTTGGGTCTCCCATTGTTGGGATAACACCACCCCATATTGGTTGCTTTCTTCTTCCTTGGTAAGCCCCCTGAACCAATGAAAGCTCTTGAACAACACCCTTTCCAAACAAAAAAGTACTCTCTAAGGAAGAGCCATGATGCCACCTACAATTTGCCACCAGTGCATTTCTCTGGGTCTTCAGAGGCAAGGATGAAATAGGACTTCTGCTTGGGGAAACCACGGATCAGCTCCAGATCAGAAATCAGATCCAAGACATAGTCATGGCCAGCCAGCTCGGCCCACTGGGTACCATCCTTCATGGTGACAGACCAGCCTCGCCATCCATCAGTAAGACCCCTGTGAAGGAACATCAGGGCTTAGCCACCCTAGGTTGTCCTGTGAGGAGGGGAGACCCACATTGGGCAGCTGGACTCTCTGTTTGGGGCTGGAGGTAGATGAGACAAGAGCCTCCCAGGAGCTTCTCAACAGCTCCTTGCCTCTGACTTCCAGTCCTTGGAGAGCTGAAAAGGGCCATGACAATGGATCCCACTCCCTCTTCCTCCATCCCACCACCCATATATCCCCCCACGCCCCATCGCTTCTACCTGTATTTCAACACACTTTCAGCAAGGCCTTCCCCTGTGATCCAGGAATGGACAGGGCAAGAATAATGATCTCCTGTTGAAACAAAACCCCAAGTCCTTCACTCTGGTGGGTGTCCCTCCTGTTGCTGTATTTTGTCAGCCTTCCCATGCAGAACAAACAGGAAACCCAGACAAGCTAATTCTACTTTCTTGGAAGGCTTCATTAACAGAATCTTGCAAGTCCGAAAGTACAAATCTCCCCCCATCTCTTTTATAGTCTGAGAAGGGATATCTTTCTCCCAAGATCCCTTCCACACACACTTACAGATCTGATTGCAGCTTCATGCAAGTAGACACCTATTTCCATATTCAGTTTTTTTGGGCCTTCCCTGCAGTGGGTGTTTCTCTAGCAAGCTCCCAGGTTCTCGAGAAGGCGGCTTCTCATCTGCCATTCGATTTCCAACCTGTCCTGCTGCTTCCCTTAACTCACCATTGAAGCAGTACACATCAAGGGCCATGTTCACTCGATCCCGGCTGGCTGCCCACTCCAGCAGGGTGGGTGGATACGCTCGGGTGGCATCCCCACTATCCTGGCCCCTTGTTGCCATTGCTTGCAGGAGCTTGTGTTGGCACACAGGCTTATAGCCGTCAAGGGCATAGTCTGAAACAAACCTGGGTAGGTGAGGAGAAGTGCAGAGGGAGTCAGTGAGCAAAAGAAGATGTCATGGCACACACGTGGCCCTCATGCTCAGAAATGGGGAGCAAGGGGTCAACTGAGCTCTGTTCCTGTCTGTCCTGGCCGTGAGCTTCAGGTCAGTCAACTGAGCCTCTTTTTAAATTCCTCTTGTGGCCTTGGGAAGGAGATGAAGAGGAGGGCCATCATCCCCCAATGCTTCTGACCATCTTCTATGGTCACCATCGTCACCAAATAAGGTGGCCCCCCTCTTTGGATCTCCTTTGGAGGGAGACCTGCCCCCACTCACTTCAGCAGGTACTTGTCCAGCTGGTGGGAAGGCATGAAAGCACTGGCACAGGAGGCCAACAGCAGCCACCCCCGCTCTTCATTGTGGACATTGGTGTTCCGCCACACTTGGTTGGCAATCTGGGCCAGGATCTCATCTTGCAGGCTCGGCATAGAGAGCCCCTTTTGTATAATGTAGTTCCCAAACAGGTTCTCCTGGAGGCCGTTGAGTTGGGCATCACCCATAAAGCGGAGGATCTGCCACAGAGAAAATCCAGGGAGTGATCCCCCAAACCTCACTCTGCCACTAACACTCTGTTGATGGCCATGGTTTGACCAGGCAGGAGGGACGTAATTCACCTTCACCTACCAGCTTGAAGAGGTTAAGAGCTTCAGGGGCCACTCTCTCGTCTAAGTGGGTCAGGGGGGATGATAGAGTCCTTGTGAGCATCCCCAAAAGTGGCTCCTGTGGAATGACAGAGAAGTGACCGAAAGACTCATTTGCACAGCCTTCTGGACAGAGACGGTGATGGAGGTCCTACCAGAACAAGAAAAGTCAACACAATTCCACAAGTGGGGTTTAGCTTCAGTTGAGCTTAGAGTTTCTTTATGGATCATCCAACAAATCAGTCCAGTGGTTTCTCTTGAGGCATAAACAACCAAGCTGAAATTATAATATTTTGGATGTATTATGTCACACCCAATTCTCTCTAGAGGACGTAATTCTGGGAAAGGTGGAAGGAAAGAGAAGAAAACAACCTGGTGCCAGATGGGGTCAGTTACAGTGGTGATGGGGGCATTGTTGGAAGACCTGGGGCAGATTACCTTGGAGAAGGCTGGTATGTGGTCAGTAAGAATTGCCACCGACTTAGGGTGCATAAACAATCGATTGATCAATCAAGAGTTCTTCTAGAGAGTGAAGCCTCATCCCAATTGTTAAATAAAGTGAGTTATGTAAGGAAGTATGAATCTACGCATGATAGTTTGTAATCCAATGCAGGTGGTATAACGTGTTGTTTGAGTAAAATCAACTCTTGGTTTCCTAAGGGATACATGCAAAGCCAGCCATAGCGGCTCCCTGAACAAACCATCTTTTAAACCCAATCCATGGCTAAATGCAGCATGTAAACTCAGCCACAAATACTAGCTTTTGGTCTACCTCCCAATAGTGGTGTGAGTGAAGCACCCCTTATACCATTAAGCCCAACATTGTCAGCCTTACCTTGAAGTGAAGCTGCACGTACTTGGGCATGGGATGATTGTTGATGTCAAGAGGCAGGGCGAGCTGGAAGTTGGCCTGCATCTTGGGTGGAGGGACAGGCGTGATACATTCCTCACTCACTTGCTTGTCAACTACGAGGAATAGGAAGTAGCAGCCAGTGCAAAGGAGGGGTCCTCCCATCCTAACCCCTTAAGTTCATTCACGAGAATGCCAGAAAACATTGGCTGGACCATGTCAACTGGGCAATAGGTTCTCTCTAATGCCAGTTGTAGCTCCCTTTTCTGGGTCCCAGAAAGCAAGCGGTAGGGCCATCCAAGCACTTCCTTTATTTTTTTGTTGTTGAGACAGTGCTTATAATGTACCTGTCCAGATCTCCACTGGCAAGGATAGACCAACAAGGCTAAAGGATGGCAGCTGTAGGCAAACAATTCGGTGTCTGGTGCCTTCTGACAGCCAAAATGTGGTCTACTCAGCTTGCCACTGGTGGTACAGAGAAGGAATTAACCTCCTTCCTGGAAACCTCAAAGATCCGCCATCTAAAATCCTTGCAGATGTTCATCTAGCCTTCCCTTAGTTCGTGATGGATCATGACCTACCAGCCACAGTGTTTAAGAGTTCAACCAGATCAGCAGGGATTTCCAGATCTGCGATTTTCATCACTTCTCGCTGACTCAGTTCCTAGTGGAACCCAGAAAATTGGGTCACCTCTAGTTATCCCAGTGACAAAATTACTTCAGTTATATACGCAAGTTATCAAAGGAAGTTTTTGCAGCCCAAGTTCTCCTCAAAAGTGTTAAGATCCTGGGTACTTGCCTTGGGAGGGAGTGCACTGCTCAGCAACATTTTCGGACTGACCGCCATGCCCCCAGTAAACCCCCAAACACCAGAGAATTACCTGCTCAGCTTTTCTTTCCTCCTGTTCAATTCGGCGCTCCTCATCCTTCCTCTGAAATCAGAGTGAGATTTCCAAGGTCACACAAGTATTGCAACCCATTAATAGAGCTCTGTTAGAAAGCAATCCAATTATTCCAGAGCACCTAAGTGGGGAGAGAGAATGAGCACTTTCCTTGGAAAGGGACCCAGGAATGTGGGAATGCTTGGGCCCTTTTCTCCAAGCATAGGGATCTTCTCCTCGATCACAGAAGGTGGGAATTGTCATCCACCATGCAGGGTAGACCCTAAGAGACCTAGGCAATTTATGACAAGGCCCCTCTCTCCCCAATCCTGCACTCAGCCCCCCACCCTGGAGACTCACCTTGAGGTACTTCCTGCGGTTCATATAGATGCGTACCAGGCATCTGAATTTGATGAGCGTCTGACGCAGCCTCCCATATTTCTGCCTGCAGGACGGGAAACCCCCGGGATGGAGGTGGGAAAGATCACCCCAAGTCTCAATAACATTTTCTCCTACCCAGGGTAAAAAATCAAATCAAAACACAATAATGGACAGACGGACCAGACCAAGGATGGCAAAGACATCTACAGGTGGACCACTTGGAGGGATATTCGCCAACATGACTTCTTGCAGAGATGTTGGAGATTCATCATCTCAACCTATCCAGCAAAGCTGTTGGGATTTTGGTTGACAGTTGTGGAAGAGGCTCTCCAGCATGTCTGGAGAACACCAAGTTGGGGAAGTCCTCAAAATTCTTATTAAGAAAGTCTGCCTGAGTGGCCCTTAAACCTGTCCCTCACCCACCTCACAAGGTTGTTAAGATGTTAAAATGAGGGAATAGAAAGGGCATCCTCGTTTAGGTGATCCGTGGGAGGGGTTGAATCTTTTCAGAATCCAGTGGAAAATGCATTTGGACAGCTTCTTCGAGTTTCCTGAGATCCCTAAGCTATTATCTGTGGGTGGGGGCTGAGTGGAAAGATGGGTGGGACTTATAATCGTTTTTCAGAGTCTATTTGGTCGACAGGGCAGGGAATTAGACTTTATACCGGATTAGAATGTTAAGTCTGAAAAGTGATGAGTGATGAGAGGCTGGTCCACACATGACAGAGGCTCTGTTCAAGCCCCTCCACAAGCATCCCCCCAAGGCTCTCAAGGACAGTCCAACTCAGCACCTGACAAGGTAACCCCGGGCCCGGGCTTGAAAGAGGATGATCTTGCAGCGTAGGGCATAAAAGCGTTTCTTGATCAAGAAGCCACGGACGTAACGTTGGAGAGTCACCACCGCCATGTGGACAATCTGTTCCCGCTTGGCCTCCAATTGCTGGTAGATGCTTTCCTTCATGAAGAGCTAGAAGAGGAAGAGGAAGACGGCTGAGGAGAAGCAGAAGCCCAAGAGGTCACTGATCCATCATCTTCATTGGTGGATGGAGCTGATGTTATGACTTCTTTTTGCCTAGGCCCTTGGAATTGCTGGCATTGGGCAACGAGAGCCAAGGGATGGGATGTACAAGGAGGAAAAGGTAGGAAGGTGAAGGACAAGCAAAATAAGAGGATTCGGGTAACGTTGGGCTGTTCATATGGGCACATAATCAGATGGAGTAGCTGGTGATGGAGAAGACCCGACATAAGAGAACCTAAAGGGCATCTCCTGATGTCCAAGTCCACCTAGACACCGTGAGTAGAATCAGTTGAGAAGAAGCCACCAAGCCCTTCTTTAAAGACCAGGGACCCCCCTTCCCTTTGCAATGTCCATCTACTATCTGTTCTATAACTTCTTGTAATAAACTATCATTGACACTGATGGCTTTACCTTGGTTGTGCCAATGCGGTACATCTCTGGGGTGACCGGGCACAGCTTCTTCAGCACCCCCACAGAATTCCACCCGTCCGGGATGATGTCACTACGGATATCCACAAGACAGCGGTACCTGAGGAGACACAAATTAGACTGGGATGTAGGGCTAAGCCATCATATGGTGGACGGTGTGTTTTTCAATGCTGCAGTGGTGGCCTGACAGGCAGATTTCTCAGCTCTGGCCCTTGGGTCTGGGGCTCCTGGAGTTCTGATCTTAGGCTGGAGCAGCTTTGGACTAAGGATCTCAGCAGATTCATCTGTACCTGTCAATGAAGATTTGGAAAGGGATCCGGACAGGAAAGCCCTCCTTGCGGATTCGGATGGTCTCCAGGATTCCCGAGGATCGTAGCTGGTTGCTGACTGTATCAGCCTCAAACAGTCCTGGTTCCTGGAGGAGGAGGAGGAGGAGGAGGAGGAGGAGGAGGAGGAGGAGGAGGAGGAGGAGGAGGAGAAGAAGAAGAAGAAGAAGAAGAAGAAGAAGAAGAAGAAGAAGAAGAAGAAGAAGAAGAAGAAGAAGAAGAAGAAGAAGAAGAAAAATAATAATAATAATAATAACAAGGGTGTTTGATAGGAAGACAAAACTACAACTACCCAACAAGCCAAGGTACATTTGTCCAACCTATTAATCTCCTGGCCTTTGCAATATACTTGAGACCTACACTAAGTGAATAGGGCAGCTCATGAAAAACTAACCATGGTTAGTTTTTGCAGCATCCTTAGTGCAGATGCTCAACCTTCAGTAACCCGACATCTGTGTTGCTTGGATTTGGTGGGAACTGTCATTCAAGACATCTGAAAGAGCCCAGGTTAGGAAAAGCATCTTCCAACCATCTTCCACTTGATTAATTTAACTTCATGATGCTTGGTATCGGTAGGCCTCTGGTACAAGCCATGATAGTGTCAGATACCATATGATGCCATGGTGAAAATCATGCCAATGATTGAAGTTGCACCATTCATGTGATGTCATTATGGACATCATTTCCCTGGCTTCTCAATACTCACTCAAGCCTACAAGTAGTTCTCAACTTACAATTTGGACAGGAACTTTGGGCACTAAGCAATGTGGTCATTAAACAAGTCATCACATGGACCCAATTTGATGGCCATTTTTTTCTCTGATCATTAAGCAAATCATGGGGTTGTTCAACAAGTAACCATCTACTTATTGCTGGGTGTCTGAAAGGGACAGTTGAGTTAAAATGCCATTGATGGGGCAGGATGGAGTTTGGTACATACTCTGTCATCATACAAATGGGATCTGAACTGCCTGATTTGGGAACAATAGGACCGAGAGAGAGACAACAGGGAGTCAGCCCTACCTTTGTACTGTTGGGCTTGATGCAGCGAACGAAGAAAGGGTTACATCTGGAGAGAGACAGAGAGAGAAAGAGATGGCTGAACAAAATTGCTTTGAGGATAAAGTGGTACCTCTAACATAAAAAAACATAAAAAACTGTGCCCAAGCTCTCATTTGGGAAAGCAAGGGAAATTTAAAATCGCTTCATGTTAGCTCATCATTAGGATGTTTCCACTGTTCCCTCCAAAGCTGCCCATTCCACATGTCCACATCTAGATCCTCCTTCTACAACCACAGAGAACGATTTGGCTGTGTTTCTGCATTCTAAATGTTCAAATAGAGCAATGGTCTTTCTCGTCTTAGTTTTATCTTCTCTGGGCTTTAATTTCTGCTAATAAATTGGTCCGTTTTTGGCTGTGGGATTTCAGTATGGGTTCCACCTGGATGAATTCCTTGGTTCTTGTCCTCAGAAGATCCTTAGCTAGACTCTGCAGTGACCTGGGCCCTGACATGTCTGGTTCATCACAGAATAACAAAGTTGGAAGGGACCTTGGAGGTCTTCTAGTCCAACCCCCTGCTCAAGCAGGAGACCCTATTCAATTCTGGACCAATGGCTCTCCAGCCTCTTCCTAGGAACCTCCAGTGTTGGAGCACCCAGAACTTCTGAAAGCAAGGTCCACGTTGCATCTACTAATTGACATCAAGGCTGGAGTCCTGTATGACATACCTCTCCATCTTCTCCACCAGGTCCAAAAGCGACTGCTGGAACTTTGCAGCCACCGTTTGGGGCTTATACTTCCGTTTGCTGGTGCTGCTTTTCCCCATCATGGTCCTCTGCTGAGCCACCAGCTGAGCGTGGGTGAAGAAGAGGCTGGCCACTATCTGAACCAAGAGCAGAGCAAAGGAGAAATGAGGGCTTTCTCCCTCTTTTATTCCTTCACGCCCATCAGGATCCCAGCCTCTTCCAAAGAGCTTGGGCCACCGTACAGTGTAGATGGACGTCCCTCCTCCCCTATTTAGTTGATTCTCCAGGGATTTGGGGAGGTGGGCTAAGCTGGAAAAGAAGGATTAAACCAAGATCCTTTAATCATCTAGAAGGAATTTGCTGGAGAACTTCAGCTGCTGGGCCATCACCTCCATCACATTTAGGCAAACCATGACTAATAATAATGGATTTATTGCTCTGCAAATATTGATAGATTATATTGACTATAAGCTGCTTAGCAGTGTGTCTTATAAACCTCTCCCCACCCCATCTTTATTTCTATGTTTCTAATGATATCTCACTCTTTATCCCTTTTCCAATCATTGCAACTATAATTCTCACATAAGCATTTAAATTTGTGCCAACTGGAAGAATTGGGGCCCACTGAGACGTCAATCTAAGCACCTACTTTGATTTTACTGTTGACAAAAAGATCGAGGACATCCTGGCGAACTTGGTCGTAGTTTTTATCCAAGAATTTATGCACCTAGGAGAAAATGGAGTGAGAAAATGCAAACAGCAGAGCCAGGATCACGAATTCTTGGAGCTGAAGTCCAATTCCCTAGGTGGCACCCTGGTTGAGAAGGCTGAATAAACCATGGCTCATTTCTCAGCTTTTGATGCTGTTCATGAATGTTGGTTTCCAGCTCCATTTTCCTTAGGCTGCTATGATGGAACAGATTGTGCAGGATGAGAATTCAGCCCAGAAGGCACATAGAAAGTTGAGTGCTCATCCTCTTAGCTTGTAACTGAAACAGCTCATGGCATCAAAACTGAAATCCCACAAACCAGGATCTCCCCAACCTTCCTGGACTCTTGATGGTTCAAATATGTTACTTTGCCCTCTTCCCCCTTCTCTTCCCTGCAAGCCCCACACCCTTCTGGTATTGATATTACCTAGTTGGGTAATGAAATGTCTTCAAGAAGACAACCAAGCTCAGAGAGCACCAAGGACCCCCACAGTCCCCCCTCCTCCTCCCCCTCCTCCTCCTCCCTCACCTGGTAGGTGACTTTTCCTGCATAGTGCTTGATAGAGAATTCCGGCAGTGGCATTTTTGGCTTGGAATAGAGAGGATTAGAGCCATGATGATAGTGGCATTTCTGAAGAAATGTGTGATCTGTGGCCTACAAAGATGGAAGCATGATCACAAGTCACCCCAAAGCTTTCAGACTGACTTATCTCCAAGCACAGAAGGAGGATCCTCCATGGAAGGAGAAGACCTCGCCCCTGCTCAGTGTTTATGAGTAGGTTTTGGGATGCAAATACTATTTAGGGGATTCCTTCGAAACCTGGCCAGAAGGCTTTCCTTTGAATTACTTGCTGAGGTCCACCTTGCCCCAAGCCAAGGGAGGCCCCATTCACCTGAGGGAAACTGCTTTGGTCATTGAGGATCTTCAAAATGCCATGAGGCCTTTGGGAAATCAGCTCAATGCAAGGCTGGTTGTCCGTGAAAGCAATCTCTCTCCATTCAATCTGTTCACGGATGTATTCTTCCTGAGGACAACACAAGAGCCATGATTTCCTGCTGCCCTTAAGCACAGCAGCAGAGGCACCATTGGGGAAAAGACAGCTGTTGCCATTTTGCTCAGCAAACTTAACGAAAAAGAAGACCTCTATTGGCATGCAAATCCAGCTGATCCAGTCTGGTTCACCCTCCAAAGCAGAATCTTTCCCATGAAGGGATTTTCCTGAAGTTCTAAGAACTTTGGTCATGGACGTGCCTTCAAAGTCTTCAGTTACCTCTTGACCATAAACAGTGGGGAACTATTTTTAAAAACTCTACTGCTATTTTCCTTCTGCTATGGAGAACATTTTCAAGGGTGGCCACCTGACTTCTAACATAAAGCAGAGAGCCACCACATAAAATGCCAGATGCATTTTAGTTTCCTTTGCACAAAGCTGGGTGGTGGATCTGATTCAACCATCAGCTTTAACTTCTCAAGGGCTTTGGCTCCTCCTGGTCTTACCTGTTCTTCCTTAAAGACGATCTTATTAAAGAAGTATTGGAGATATTCGTTGGCATAATTAATACACAGCTGCTCTAAACTGTTGAAACCAAGATCCTATGGGAAAAGCAGGGAGGAAAGGGACAAACAGAAATTTAGAAGTTCCATCAACCATTGTGGATTATTTTTACCGTTGTTAGAATTTAGCTGCATGCTTTTTAATCAATTTTACAAACCCCGAGGAATTAATACTTCAGCAGCCATAATAAACAAATTAACCTACCAACCAATATGCTTAATTTGATGTTAGCTGCAAGGAACCACCAACAAAAAGGCTCCAAACTTGCAAAGAAATTGCAAGAAAAGATGACAATCTATGAACTTTCTAAGTGGAATTGTCCACTTTGAGAGCTTGGTGGCAGAAGATACCTAAAGCTGAACTATGGCCTCTGTAAATCAGAAGATAGCAAAGGAGCTCATGGTTGCATTCTCCTCCTCTCTCTTTCCTCGATGTGTATGACAGAATAGCCTAAGGTGCGTCTTTAGCTTAGTTCTCTCCTCCTCACCTCAAAGCCGTAGATATCCAAGATGGCAATCGATAGGGTGTTTTGCTTGGGGCACATCTGCTTGTTGACCCTGTCCATGAGCCAGTTGAAAAGCAGTGAGTAAAGGATCTTGGCAATGGCATCTCTGAAAAGAGAAAGTGGAGGGAAGACCACCCACAAGGTACAATATCAGAACTGGAAGGACACATGCAGGTGTTGCTTTAAGCACTGTGGTCTCCAACTTAGGGCACCTCCTTCCCTTTTCCCTTCCTCCCTTCTCTCTTTACCTGGCATCCACGGCACTTTCCACAGTGAGTGGTGTGAAAATCTTCTCCCTCATCGTTTCCTATCAAAAAGCAAAGAAAGAACCAAGATGGCTGCCTTCTCTTCCCTGCACCCACCAGCCCCTCTAAAGTAGTTTCACAGGGATACCATTGGATGGGGCTTCTGGAGTTTCCTTCTTGTGGAATAGTAAGAAAGGTTATTTTCACGTCCAAAAGGGGGGCATTGAGTTCTGAAGATCTAAGTCAGGGGTCTCCAACCTTGGCTCCTGGAAGCCTGGCGGACTTCAACTCCCAGAGTTCCACAGCCAGCAAAGCTGGCTGTGGAATTCTGGGAGTTGAAGTCCACCAGGCTTCCAGGGGCCAAGGTTGGAGACCCCTGATCTAAGTGTATCATTAGAGGCCCATGATTATGAGTTACAAAGCTTTGGAGATGGGAATTGGGGCTTTAGGGTGGACAGAAAAGCCCCCCCCCCGGCTAATTATGGGACCTTCCAAACTTCCCCATTTGCTCAAAATGGGTGACTCAAACTAAGGGGTTGGGGTGAGCAGTTTCTCCCTCCATTGATGGTAAGATGGTCTTAATAGACTCCAGTCCTCCCTGTGGACCATCTCAAGGTTTGTTCCGGCCTTCTGTTCTGACCCCACTTGTTTCCTTTGGCCCTGAATGTCTTGTCACTTAAAAACAACACTTGGGAAAAAAAACAAAAAAACAGAACTATCCAAGTTGTTGTGAGTTATGGGCTCAGTGTGGATCGTGTTGCAGACCGAGGGCAGCATCTGTTTTTTGTTTGTGCATTGTCTAGAGTTTAGCTCCCTCACCGTCACTTTGTAGGTGATCGACTTTTGCAAGCCTTCTGGAGAGATCTGCAACAGCTCAGCCACGATCCGGATCTCCTTGGCGCTCAGCACAGAGGCCACTTCCTGGCAGTCGGTCTGCAAGGACCCAAATCAGGCTCAAACATCTCCCCCTGGAATAAGGAATCATCTCTCCAATTCCAGTGCTGCCTCCTACCTCATACTTTTCAAAGTAGACATTCCCCAAGTGAAGGATGGAAGACAGGATTCGGAAGATGCTGTCCTGGTCTTGGAGGCTGAAATTCAAGACTTCCATGGTGTCGAGCAGCCGATGAAAGTCTTCTAGGTCTGTTTTGCCAGGGATCTCGCAGTTGCCTCCCTGGGAAAGACAGCAGGAAAACATTTGATTCCCAACGGCATGTCCTACTGTCTTTAATGGCAGGAGAATCCAGAAGAAACATCTTTTCTTTCAATGGAGAGCTAATCTTCTTCTGCTTAAGTGTCCTGAAATCAAAGAGCTGCAAAGAAGCACAGCTAAGCATCTCCTAGCACAACACTAACTTTTCCCTAAATGCGGATTAGTTGGCCCAACATAGATCTATTCACTCCTTTCTCCTGGATTTTAAGAATTCACCCTTCTCTTTTTCTTTCCCATTTACATCTCGTGAGAACTCTCTGAGAAGGTATCTGAGTTTTTTGAGAACCTGGTCTGAGCCACTTTAAGCACCTGAGAAATTGAAGAAACAGAAATTTGAAGGACAAAGAATCATCATGAAGAAATAACTACAAGGAATTCCCAGCTCCATACCTGGTTGAGATAATAGTAGGTTTCTGCACCTTGAAGACAAAACGTCTGCTTTTGCTGTGTGGGGAGACCAGCTAGCATCTCATAAAAGATGTGGTAGTTTCGTTCATTTTTGGCCTAAGGAATGAGTTAGACAAGACTGATGGATGTGAAGGATAATTATGAGTGAGAAACCAAGGTATTTTGATCCCCGTGTGCAAAAATCCAGAATGGCTACTAATGAAAGTAAGGAAAAATAAAATAAAATTAAAAACACATAGGTTTACATTTGGCTTGATATTTCTAAGCACTCTTGGAGAACTCTTTTCAAAAGAGTCATCTGTTGAGAGGGCTCAGCTCATAATGCTAGAATGATCTTTTCAATTTTCCTTATTGCCAGAAAAAAACCCCACTTCTTTTTAATAAATGCTGAACTGCTGTCCAAATCTAACCCATCTCTCACTCCTTTTGTAGACAATCATCATAGTTTGGGCAGAGCTGTCCAAACCAACAGCACCATTTAGTTAATTTTAAAGGATCAAAGTAACTAGCTTAATCCAAAGCATTATTTATAACACATGCAAGCTGGAAAGAGGCCCTTTCCAAAGCGGCTCCCTACAAATGCAGTTTATTTTCTTCCAAAAGCTTCCTTTGCAGTTCTCACCTGCTTTGATAGAGTCACCCTTGCTTGCCATGACTACACCAACCCAAGAACAGAAGAAAAACTCACCTGAAAGATGACTCTTGATTTCTCCAGAAGGTACTGGGAGGTGATGGCACCACAGATCAATCCATTGCTGGAGAAACACAACCAGTCTTCAGTCACTTTTCCCAGTGCCGTTGCTAATATCAAACATTTACTAAACAAACGCTTGTAAGTTGAAAACGACCTTTATCATGCAGGGCCCCTGAGGGCAGGATTGTAGGGGAAGAAGGAGAGAGGCTGTAAGTAGGGGAGGGCGTGGTAGGAAGAGCCAGGATTTGGTTTACTTACTCCTCCAGGAAAAGTTCCACAAATTTTCCAAATCTGCTGGAGTTGTCATTCCGCACAGTCTTGGCATTTCCAAATGATTCCAGAAGAGGGGTTGCTTCGAGAATCTGACTCAAGTGGATAAAACACAAGAGCAATGTATATACTGGGAGTTGCTAAGGTTGGAGTCCCCTGCATTGGAGGCAAGGGAGGCCTCTAAATCTCAGCATGCCCTGGCTGTTACATTAACCTGATTTTTATTTAATTGCCAAAATCCAGCCTGCCAAAGAGAAAAGCAGTCTGGAGAACGGACAAAACGTTCCAGGGATGCCCCATTAAAACAGAACAAGACAGGGGAGCTAAGAGAGGGAGAGAGACGGTGGAGCAACCGCTGATGTAAAAGTGAGTAAGTCAGAATAACCATTTGCAGCAGCTCAACCTCTGAGCAACGACTGAATTTTGGGAGCAAGATCCTTTACTGCAATCAGCCATAAGAAAGGTAGGCAGGTGTATTGGTCACCTGGGTCCAAATCATGTAGGAAAGGTTGGAGCTGAGTCTTCATCACTTCAGCTTGGAGGAAACTGCCATCCTTGTTCAATAAGTCAACCGATAAGGGATGGAGATGGATCGATTGCTCAGAGGGAAGCCCTCATTCTCCAAGACAGGTGGGAAAAGGAGACAGCAATGAACTAATCCCTAACAATTGAATTCATGCACGCACCACGGCATTAACCAGTGCTGGAAAAAAAATTAAACCTGATGCACAGCATGCCCCATACCTTTATCTAGGGAAGCATCAAGAAGAGAATGGCAGCAGAAGGTAGGAAGCAAAGGTCGGTCTTCAAAGATTCAGGCAGCTCCCCCTTCAAGTACCCACCCACCCATTGACCTTAGCTGGGCCTTGGGCTGAGCCTTGTTGCCTCTGCTCACCCTCTCCGTCCTACCTGCTGAGTCACAAGGTGTTTCTGGTTGATAGCTGCCAGATAACGAAGGATCAGTTTGGTGGCCTCAGTTTTGCCTGATCCGCTTTCTCCACTAGAAGCAAACCAGATGGAAGGCATGTAACTCAATGCAATTTAACTGCCCCCTCAAAACAGCATTATACGGCCCTGCACACCAGAATAACTAGACACGAGGACAGTTTTTCCCCGAATGCTATCACTCCGCTGAACAAATAATTCCCTCAACACTGTCCAACTATTTACAAAGTCTGCATTACTATTACTATTCATCTTCGCATCACTCCTTATCGCCCATCCCCTCCCACTTGTGACTGTAGGACTGTAACTTTCCATTCCATTCCACGTAAGGACCCTTGAGCCCAAGGAAACATCTCAACAGGGACCTAACCTGAAAGGAGATGGGGGAGGGGTCCTCTTTTTTCTTAGATCCTTTGAGGACTATTGTCAGAGGGAACGTCCCAAGCTCACCTAATAATGATACATTGGTTGAGTTTGGCATCTCTCAACTTGCTGTAGGCAACATTAGTGATTGCAAAAAGGTGTCTGCAAAAGAAGGAAAGAAGGAAGGAAGGAAGTTTCAAGCTGTCTTTAAAAACGGGGGACAGGTTGCTCTCAAATCAAGTATGGTGTCTTTCTATCTCGCATTCCCACAAAGCTTAGTGACAATAGTTTAGAAACATAAGGAAGGAACCACTTATAGAAACACCAATCCAGGTAGTTCTACCTGGTTGCAATCTTAAAGAATCATTATTTTGCCAGTTAAAATAAAAATATATAGGAGGGAGACAAGTTGCTCATTCATGCTTTCTAGATGTTTTGGATTCCCAACCCTAACCAATAAAGGCAGAGAACCAGAATGATAGGAATTGTAGTTGCAAATCCTCTGGAAGTTTCTAGTTTGCTGGGTGAGAAGACTCAGTGGTAACTGAGACACTATTCACTCAAACCTCTGAGATTTCAAGAAGTGCCTGGTCAGCCTTTCCCGACCCACAGAAGAACACGAGAACATCCTCATGGCCACCAGGACTAAGAATATTGCCTTTCCAGAGAGCCCAGGGTAATGAAACTGTCCCCATTTTGCAAGGATGGAGTGAAACACCCTCCAGATCAAACCTGCAGCCAGTAACAGACTCACGGTGGGTTCTCTCCCATAGCTTTGCCATCATACTTTAGGACGTGGTCCGTTCCATAGATGTTGAACATTTTGTAAGGATTCACTGACACCAGGATACTTCCTATGTAGGTCTGGCAGAGAGAAAGAGGAACGTGAGGTTTGTGTGTGTGTGTGTGAGAGAGAGATGGAGAGAGACACAGAGACAGAGACAGACAGACACATAAAGAGAAAACACATGCTAGGGAAAGCAAAAAACACATCCTGGAGGACTTGGTGCTCTGTGTGAATCCAAACACAATGACTTCATACTCTATACATAAGAATAAACTCATGGTTTCCTCTGGCCTAGTCAGTTCCTATGCTTTATGGACAGACATTGCAAAATTTGGGTGAGAACTTACAAAAAGCGAGCAATATTTCAAAACCTTCCAGAAAGTTTCATTTTAACAGCTATATCTCATTTACGCTTGCATTTACTAGTAACAGAGAGTAAGGAAGACGGATCTTGTCAAAAGACAAACAGATTTTGCATATATCTGCCTAGAGTTGCATCCGGCAAGATGAACAATATATAAGTTTAATAAATACAAATTGGAATAAATAAATCTCTGTCAATGTCCTCTCTCTTACTTTCCACACAGCAAGAGAATAAACGTTGAGTCTTTTCTTCTTGAAGGACAAAGGCCACCAGTCACGTGCCTAATTCTCTACCTCCATCCCTACAATAGACTGTGAAGAAGACCAAGGCTGGTCTTCCCAGGAGAGCTTGTGGCTTAGTTGGGGTTTGAAGCCAGAACCTCCCCATCCCCTGTGCGTGTTTCTTTCAATGGTTTGGAAGCCCAGGGAGCAAAAGTGAAAACGACCAACTTACATAGATCAGCCCCTGGTCAAACCTCCTTTGGACATTGTGCAGGACCACATTTTCTTGGAGGTCTCTGTGGCATAAAGAACAAACATGGCTGAACACAACACAACCTTAAGAAGAGGAAATAAATATGGTCCTCAGGGGTTCCGTGGAGCAAACCTCATAAAGGTATGGGATGAAAAGACACAGGAAGCTTTGCTCCCTCTTGATTTGTAGGTAGTAGGGCTCTAAGCACCCCCCACCCACCCCCGGGATCAGGTGAATGATGAAAAAAGGGCTGCACTCTGCACATGAGCAGAGAGGTTAGTTAGAAGTGCTAAATTGGCCCCGTGTGGAAGATGCTCTCATAAGTGGTCTTTGTCTTCCCTTCTTTTCATAGATCTTTTATTTAATTTTGCCCCATCCCAAAATACTACAAGAGGAGCTGAACAGAAAAAGAACTTTCATTAAGATATACATTTGTGTGTGTGTGTGTGTGTGTGTGTGTGTGTGTGTGTGTACTGGCTGGCTGGGGGATTGTGGAAATTGAAGTCCACCCATCTTCAAGTTGGTAAGTCTCTCGGGGTGGACAGCCTCCAACAAGAGCCCATCCTTCAATACTTACTCTAGTTGGGTCAAGTCATCCACGCCATCATAGCTCGCCTCTCCTGGGTTGGTTGCTGATTGCAAATTGTGAATGCAGTGCATCTAGAAGTTGATGGAAAGACCAGGAGAAGGTCAAGACAGGGCCTCCAAAATATCCCTGTCTCTCTCTGAATCTCCCCCGCCACCCTAAGAGGTAGATTCAGCAGAGAGCTGGTAACAGCTCAAGCATCACTGAAGGCATTTCATGGCACGGGGGAGGGCCTGATTTAGGCTGAAACCCATCCCTCCTTCCAACCTGTTCTTCCTGCCTGCCTTGGCACCCCTGCCACCTAGGAAAAGATTGAGGCTGTGCAAGTGGTGCCCGGCTATCCTTCTGCATCTGAAAATGCCACGTCTTGACAGTAAGCAAACACACCAGTTGGATGTCATGGTGGACTGGCTATTAAGCAGTGACTCACACCATTATTCAGGAGATAGGAGTCAGGTAGCTGCTTCTCTCTAATTAATTCTCCCCTCCAGTTCCAACTCTGCTCAATGTCCTCCACTATCACATTGTTCTTTGGTTACAAGGGGATATTATGCAGACAAGCCAGCCATGTTGGGTGCCTTTGATCTAAGGCGTGGTGTAGATTCCTGCAGAGCAGAGAGGCTGCCTTGCACATTTCCCCTGCCAGCTCCTCTTTAATTGAACCAAAGCAACTTTGCTTTTGAGACTCTTTCAAAGGAGAAGGTTGGAGAGGGGGACGCACAATTATGGCTGTGTGAGAGACACCAAGGAAGTGCATGCTTGCCTTCTTACAATAGTGGCCTCTCCTGCTCCCTTTGGCTGCCTCCGATCAAAAGGGGACCTTGGGATCTCTCCCACTCCCTTGTGGGGCTTTTGTCAACACAGGTGGATAATCTTGCCCTGCAGAAACTATTGGACATCTGAGGATCTTGCCAAGGACTTGACTCCCCTAAATGGAGCACAGACAAGGCTAACCTCTGATTTGATTGGTGTTCAGGGAAAGACCATGAAAAAGCCACAATTTGCTAGGAATGTCCTTGTTTCCCTTTCTTTTCTGTCTCATGGGTGTGAAATGCTGGAATGGCTCTGGGGGGAGGGCACTCCTGAGAGGTGGGAGGCGGGGTCTGGTCAAAGTCTGGCTGGGACTTGCTATGCCACACTAGTCTCTCAGCCACAAGGTTACAAATCTCTTGGGTGGGTCAATCTCCTTTGGGGTGTGTACAGTCCAGTGACTCAAGTTCAAGATCAATTGAACTCAGAGGGGCCTCCTCCAATTCTCACTCCCCCACCCTTCTGCCTTCCAGTCTCTAACTCCTTCCGCCTCTCTTCAATATCCAGCAGGCAGGAACACTTTCAATTACCTTGCATTGCCAGTTCTTGTTGGCCTCTCCATATTCGTTCTGGGATCCAGATGCTCCCCTCGTCAGGTACCAGAACACCCCATTCCCTCTCCCTCTTCCTCCTCCACGATGAACTTCCTGAGCCCTAAAACTCTCCCCTGGAGGGGGCTGGAAGAGCTTCTCTGAGGTCCATTTGCTTGGCATCTCCTGTATGTTCACGGTGTGATACTCAGACCACAGCTGGTTTTGCCTCTGGGACCTTCTCCAAGGAGAAGAACCCATCGGTTGGACTTGAGGCATCACCACGGCATATCTCCCTATGCCTCCTTCCATTTCATGTTCAAGAAGCTCAGGAGGTCCGTGGGCAAAATCTGGTCTTCTTGGCTTGTTATACTGGCTGCGAAGGGAGGGTGGTCTGACCAAAGAGGAGCCACCTTCTTCCAAAGTGTAGGGTCTTTGGAATGAAACTGTTCTTTGAGACATGGGACTGAGATTGGGCCTCCTCAAACTGCCAAGGTTATCCCCAGGGATGGTGCAGGAGAAATGCCCCCCCAAGAGCTTACGTGCCTCTTTAGGAGTAGAGGACCTGACAGACATGGCCTCTGTCTTCTGCTTCGTTGATGCAACAGCAGCTGGAGAAGGCTGGGGACATGGCTGCCTTGAGAAAGCTTGAGACTCTTCTGGACCAAACTCCGCAAGATACGGATTATCATCTCCTAAATGTCTCTTTCTTTCTCCAGGAAGGAACTGAACGGAAGAAGCAGGCTGAACCATGCCAGCCAGAGGCTGACCAATGCGCTGAAGGAAGCCCTTCCGGGGGCTTGGAGCTTGAGTGGGTGATTGGGGCAAGTTGAAACCACTTCTCAAGCTTCTCGTAGCTCCCATCTTTGGTGAGGAACTCCAAGGAGTTGTTGTTTCTTCTTCTGAGGTGCAAAGCCATCTTGTCTGGGGCTGGCACTGAGCTTCCTCTGGCCTGCCAGTTTCAAAGGGAAGCTGGGCATGAAGAGATGATCCTTGGGGTGACTCTCGGATTCTGTTTCTGTGGCTTCCTTGATGAGGCAACATGTGAGGAGACCCCCTAGCAGATAAAACTGGGGAACGATGGCCAAACTGCCTCCGATGCTGGTTTCTCAATAATGGCTTCACTGCTTTCGTTGGGGGCTCAGCCTGCCTGTTCCAAGCCTGGGGGAGCCTTCCTGAAGCGTCCATAGGTACCCGATGAACTGCTCTTGTTGGTTGTAAGTGACCTGGTATGGGAGGAGATCCAAAATGCCTAAGGGATGGTTGAGGTGACGGAGGAGCCTTCAGGCTCCTCCTGATGGGATTATGGACAGACCTTCCAGAGGTCCTATTTCTGGCAGAGTTTAGAAACTCTGGAGTGCTGGAGGTATGAAATAATGAACGACTGAAAGGGGTGTCTGTCAGGCTTTTAACAGATGTTAAACTAGAAGACGAGAGGTTGCGTTGACTTTCCAAACGCTTGCGTGCTGATGGGTGAGGGGAAGGAGGTGTCTGGAAGAGGGAGTCTTTGGATGAGTTTGCCTTAGTAGCTGTCCTGCGTCCAACTGATGAAACCAGGTTTTCTCTGGCTGTTCTCTGAGAAGGAGAAGACATGTGATTATGTGGACTCCTCCCCTTGAGGGAAGGATTTTGATGTCCAGTTGTGGACCATGAGGTGTTCCTCTGTGAAAACCTGAAGTCTTGCTGTGACTTTCTAGGGAAAGTTGAGTGGAACGTGCTTTGCAACTCTTTGTGAAGAGCATCTTGCATTGCTACTGCGGTGTGAGAAGGTGCAAAAATAGTGTGGTGTTTCCCTGAACCCCTAAGCTGCCTGACAGAGCTGGGAGGGAAGGTGGCACTTGGTTTTTCTAAAGGAATCCTTGGGGGTGGAGGAGATGATGACTCCAGAGGACTCTTCTCCCCAAACCGTGGAGACACAGTTCTTCTGCTGGGCTCATGCATGCCTGGTTGGTTCCTTCCCCAGTTCCCGTGGTGCTTCAGAATAGGTCTTGACTGAGCGACGGATTGTTGCAGAAACTGCCCCAGGGGGCTCCCACATTCTCTTGGAGAAAGAGGAGTCTTCAACGGATGTGGATCCCGAACCCAGTTCCTTCTACCCGTGTTGGTCCGTTGGGGCCTCTGAAGCTTGCTCACAGGGAGCAACTTTGAAAAAGTCTCCTGAGACCCAGAAGGCTCCAGATACTGACCATCCAACTGGGCAAATGGAGAAATCAGAGGCTCCTCTTCTTCTTCCTCAGGGATGCCTTCCTCCTCAGGATCCAAATAACCCACAGAGATCTGCGGGGAAGGGGGCAGAGGGACATCGAGCTTCTCCTTCCCAAAGAGCTTCACTTGGGGCCTCGGGAAAAGCCGGAACTTCCTGTTCAATGGTGCCATTGCAGCCATCTTTCTTTCCATCCCTCGTTCAAAAACAGGAGAACGGGAGAAAGCAATGGGGTCGTCTTCTGGCTCAGCCTCAGCTCTGTCCGCTTCTTCCATCTCAGCAATGTCATCCAACAGGCAGGCGTATGGGTTGTATGAAGACTGGGAGACCCATTCTTGGTCACTGTCATGAATGTCCTGCTGACCGTAAACCTCCTCCTCCTCCTCCTCCTCCTCCCCATTGGGGTGTTCCACTTCTCCAGCCCAATAGGGGCCATCTTCCCCTTCATACTCACGACTGAAGTCCTCATAAGGCTCATAAGGTGGATAATCGAAAGATGGCCCATATTCTCGGGGGTCACTGTGGTACCCGTAAAGGTCCTGCTCATCGTAGTCTTCCTCATCAGGCCCGTATCCTTCCATCGGATGCCTCCCATAACAATCCTGGCTATAACCAGAAAAGCCATACAGGAAAGGGGACTGGACATCATAACAACTCCATTCCTCTTCATAATCTTCCAAGTGATCTTGTAAGGTGGCAGAATCCAGGTGGTTCCAGTGGCCAAATTTGTCTGGGTATTGGTCAAAACAGGTACATTTATTGGCTCCAGGAACTCTTCTCATATTCGCTCGGTGTCTCAAAACTTCATCTTCCGAAGGGAAAGGCAGTTTCTTGGCTCCAATCTTGGCCAGCCAAGAGTCGTCAGTCGCTCGTTTGTCATATCGGGGTCTGCTACGTTTACTCAAGAATTTCCGGGTCAGCCAGTTGGTGACCGCGGCCACCTTGCTGACCACCTGGGCCTGGGGTTTAAAGTTCTGGTTTGCCTTCCTCCGCGAGAAGAAGTTGCCAAAAAGCCCCCCTCTTTTACTCTGCCGTTCTTCTGACTTCCCACCTCCCAACCGAATCAGCATGAAGGAGGACTTCTTGGTCTCCTTGACAGGGGCTCCCTCGTTCTTCTCCTTCTTCTTCCCAAGAGATTTGAAGCGCATCATCAGGTTGGAGGTGGACTTCAGCACCCCCTTGTTCTTCTTCTTCTTCTTCTTTGTGCTGTACTTCTTCAGGCCCCAGAAGAAGCGCGAGGTGCTCTTGAAATGGCTTTTCTTGGTGCTCTTTTGGGGCCCCATCCCTTTTATGCCCATGAAGAGTTTGGAGGTGCTTTTCAAGCTCCGCCTCTTCTTGGGTGGGGGAGCTGCCCCTTTCTTGGCCATGACCATGGCCTTGGTGGCTCCCTTCAGCTGGGCTTTGGCGTGTTCCTTCTTGGCCACTTTCTTCTTGGGGTCCTCTTTTGCCAGGCCCATGAGCAGCTGGGAGGTTCCTTTGAGCTGCCTCTTGGCCTTGGCAGGAGGGTCCTTGACCTCCTTGTCGTCCAGCTCCCCCTTCTTCCCTTTGCCTGCCTTCTTGACCAGGCCTTTCTTGTCTTTCCCCTTCTTCTTCTTCTTCGGGTCATCTTCATTCCCCTCCTCCTCTCCCTCCACCAGCTCGCTGTCCATCTCACTTTCTTCGGTGTTCCTCTGTGCCAAGTCAGAATCTGACCCATCGTCCAACGGAGTGACAGGTTCCTTCTTCCCCTTTCGGACATTTTTCCTTTCTTTGTCCTCTTTTCCTTTCCTAGCCATTTCCGAGGAGGTCAAGGGTGTTCATGCTCTCCTCAGCTTCAACCCCTCCAGGGAAAGCTCAGGGAAACCTTGTCCATGCGGAAACAGAGAGGAGGAGGAGGAGGAGAAAGTAAACATGATGAAGAAACCAGAAGATCTCAGAAAGAAATGCTTCCTGGATCTCTTTGAAAACTGAAAACCAGCCTGGGAAGCCCTGAAGACCTCCTGTTCCCTTTCACCTGTCCTCTTTTCGGCAATTACTCATTTCAGGGTTATGTAGAGAGAAGAATCTCTTTTATTTACCTGGGGACAAAGCTGGATAAAGTCCTTGTGGGCCTCCCAACGTCTCTCCTTGGCTTCAGCTACTGACCTCAATGGTGGTAGACCTCAATGGTCTTCCTCAAAAGCTTGAGACCCGAGGAGGGTCTGTCCAGGCCCAGCAGAGGTTGCCCTGAAGGCTGATCTTCCACATCTCCGGAGCTGGCTGGGAGCTTTTCCCTCCTTGTCCCCCCCAGTGTGTTTCCTGCAAGGAGCTGGGAGGAAAGTGACGGTAGCTCTTGATGTGAGCTGGCAATGTAACCATATCTCTTGGGCTCTCATCCGTATGAATAATGTAAATGGACCAGTCCATCTCCAGACCGAGAGTCCCCCCCCCCCCCCCCCCCCGGAGGAGGAGAGAAGGAAGGAAGGAAGCGGAGCGAGCTCCCCTTTTCAGCAATCTGGCTCTTTTTAAATCGCCTTGGCTTAAGTGCTGTTTTAAAGTAAGGAAATCTGGAACAAACACGTGGACCACTCTGCTGGCTCCAAATGAAAACTAAAATCACTTATCTTGCTCTCTTCCCTCTCTTGTTTTAATTGTGGTGGTTAAAGGAATATTTACCTCTTTCTGGGGGAAAAAAATGCAGCTGTGCTTAAAGAAATGTCACGAAGGGCCCTTGTGTGGGCTGGGGATGGCTGGGTGGGAGATCATTTCTGCAGCCCTCCCTTCAATGCAGTTGCTTCAGAAGGAAATGGATTCTGTCGGGGGACCCTTTATCTCCTTGCTGCCCTTCAGGAGATATTAGAATTCCCAGGTGTCTGGGAAAGAGAGTGGCTGCAAGATAAGCTGCAAGGAATGTGGGTGCAATTACACACCTGGGACAGGGGAGCAGAAGGAAGCTGCCTGCACACACACACGGAGGCACTTTCTTATTGAAACTTGCCTTTGTGCCAGGTCTGGGGAGGTTTACAAAAAAAGTTGTGCAACGCAACACGAGGTTGGGGTTTGGAGTGATGAAAGGCAAGCGACTGAGGGATGGGAGGGACCGGTTGGTAGGTCAAGATGGCAGCCATGACGGCATGATCAAAGACACATGCACAGACGGGTCCCACCCACAGGGTCCGTCATCTTTGACTAGCAAGTGAATAGTAACACCTACAAATTTAAGGATGAGAAACTGACAAGGGCAGGGAAACTGTGAGACTGAGAAGAGAGATAGCAGAGTTGGAAGGGACTTTGGAGATCCTCTAGCCTGACCCTCTGCTGAAGTAGGAAACCTACTGCATTTCAGGCAAACGGTGGCCTAATTCCTCAGTGGCATCCTGCTGAAATCCAGATGTGCAGCTTTGCACCTCTGGCTCTTTGCTACCTCCTCAGCTTCCCCAGATCAGACCCAAACAGGAGAACTTGAAGGCAACATGCAACAGATGCAAGGAAGGAACCTGGATCAGCTTGCCAGGGGGCTTACCTTTCGGATCGGACACCATCGGCGGCTGCCCCCTGGATGTCACCCACAGCGGGGGTCACTCTGGAGCCCTCGGGCACCCCAGCTTTGGCATGACGTGGCAAACGTTGGCCCCTTGCTTCCAGCTCAGCCGATGCAAGGGTTCCCCAAAGATCTAAAGACCTGCACAAACTAACCGGAAGATGTCCGGTGCCATCAGTGAGGGGAAGTTGCCATCTCTAACCAAGAGCCTTGGCAACTGTTGCTTCCCCTCTCCCCATGCGAGGTTCACTCCCCCCCTCCAGGCCTCGGACGTCATGGCCGAGAGGCGTAAATCAAAGGGACAAAGGAAGGGCACCAGCCTCACTGCCAGATGGCTGGCAGAGAGAGGCTCACCTTTCCCTCTTCTTCATCTGCAGCCGACAGAAAGACAGGCACAGAGACTTGAGATAGCACCTCTTTCTAAAGAAATTCCTGCTGGGTTTAGGGGTGGGGGGCTAGTTGGGCCCCCTTATTGGGGGCTCAGTGCCCTCCAAAGTCTGCTACAAATTGTGGGGCAGGGCAGCTGCTGGCACCTTTTCAAATTGGACAGGTCGGTGGGCATGATTTTGATGGCATGACCGAACCCTTGTAGAAGGAAAACAAAAGGCATAGAAGATTCTCTGCCTTCTCTTCCTGGTCTACTTTTAAAGCAGAGGCCAGGCTAGAGAGATTGATTGCCAAGGACTAGGAACTTCAGTTTTAACAGAGCCCTAAAATGCCACTTGTAAGCCTTAAGTTTTGTAACCTCGTTTCATCCTCCTCTCCGTCTGTTTCTAGCTCTGGAGGTTTCCCCAAATGATGCTAAATTTCAAAGCAGCTTCCTCCAGAGCAAGAATAAAAGATTTCTGCTTTACCCTTACAAATGGGGCGAGGTGGGGTATGTGCCTTTAAGGCTCTCACAACTACCCTGTGAGGTGGACTAACTGGTGCACAGCACGACTATCAAATGCGCAGGCCAAATGCCATCGCAGATCACGCTCTAGCTTTGACAAAGCCTCCGATAAGAAAACTTGAGCCTTCCTCCCCACTGCAGACGCCCCCTTTGAGCTAACCTACCCTCCACCCCAGGGCTGTTGTGAGGGTTGCAGAGCTGCGGACAAGTCTTTCCTTCCCTACCAAACCTGGTTACCAATGGACTAAAAGCAAGTAGACTTAATGGCCATTTTGCAGAATAAAGGACAGCAAGACCAAATGCAATGAAGACCAGACGTCATTGGAACAAGAGTGGCATGGTCCACTTACCTGGGCAGGTGCTACCCTCTTCCCACCACCCCCGCGTCCTGGTGGTGGGCTCAGGACAGGCGACTCCATCCCCTTGCCCTCCAATCCAAGGGAGAGGCCTGGAAGGGCAGCAACTCCCCCGTGTCTGCCTGCCCTGCGTGGTCCCTGTCCTGCCAGACTGGCTGCCAGGCACCTGCCGGCTCCATTCATATTTGATGGCTGGACGGAGAGTGGAGGAGGGAACGTCCTTCAGAGGAGCATTTGCAGAGGGGCAGGGCCGGGGGTCACCTCAATACCCAGGAGCAGGGGCCACTTTGCTTTCTGCACCCCCAACCCCCCCCTTGGGGAAAATTTGGACCTGACCTCACAAGACCACTGAGCGTTAATCGCAGGTAATGCCCTCGTGGGGGATTTGAACTGCCCCCCCACTTATTTCCTTCGGTGGGTTTTAAGGGTCTTTTAAAATCCTTTTTGACTCCTTCACACAAACTTCAGCATAAAGCATTTAGGGGGGGGGGGGGAGTGAAAGCTGGAAATCAAACGAATTGGTGCCACTTTAAACCCCCGGAAAGCAAAGGTTGGCCTTTAGTTTCTCACCACCCAGAAGCTGGAAGCGGAAGATTTCAGGCCCTCCAACCTTTGTGGGGCCACATTGTGGACTGACTGGGGTAAGAACCCCCTGCCTGAAAAGGCAGAGCAAGCTGTGCGGAAAGTAGGTGCCCTGCAAATAGGCCGGGTTCTAGCCCACTGCGCAACGACCTCAGAAGCGTGGGAAAGCCAGCAATTTGGACTGGCTCCTCTTCCTTGGAAATCCAAGTTTTTCCAGGCAGAGAAGACCTGAAGCTCACGTGCCCCATCTATTTTAAAGAGACACCTTTGGATGTTCTCACCAGCGGGAGAATCCGGACTGAGGGGGGTAGGAGGGCAACCCACTCACCTTCCACCCCCTTGGTCCCCCAATTTTTCTCCTCCATCATGAACAACTGAGGTGTTGCTGGCATGTGACCAACGGGGAAAGGAGTAAGGCAGGCCAGGGATCCTGGTTCATCAGTATCTGGAGAGCCAGCAGCTTCCCATTCCTGACCCAAACTACCAACATATCGGATAAAGGACTAAAAAAACCAGACACCAAAGCTGTCCAAATAAGTGGCCAAGCTCAGCAGAACCAGCTCCGCTGCGATGATCAGAGCGAAGGGCCACTTAAGGAACCAGAGCCCCAAACAATCACAAGGAACTCTCAGCCTGATGTTTGTGAAGATTATGGGTGCACCCATCATCCCCAGCTGGAGTGACCAGCGGCCAACAGCCCTGTGGCTCACCACCTCAGGAGGTCCAGGCGGTGTGGAGAGCAATCTAAGGAAGAGCTCCATGAACAGTGGAGAAGTTCCAGGGAGGCGTGGGGGACCATCCTTTATTTTAGCAGGAGGAGGGAGAAGGACTGGGGTCAGGAGGGGAGAGGACCGTGGGCGGCTCCTTCCTTTGCGGACCCTCCTGTCTGCAGAGGAGAGGGGGAAAGGCAGGCTCCTCACTCCGGTTCCGGCATCCCACTCCCAAGGTCTCCAATCTGAGGCCACTGATGGGAGGTCGCCAGGCTGCTACGATCGTCCAGTCTCCAATCACCTCCCACCGAGGGACCCTCCACGACAGGCTCCCGCCCTGGTCCTTCTGTGTCCCGGAAAGGCTCCTCCCTCTCGGCGGCTGCATCTCCTCTCCTGCCTGGGATTGGGGGGAAAGGGTCCCTCCTGCCCCGACTCCTTTGGCCAGGTGGGGCAGCGGAGTTCTGACACACTTTGCCGTTAAGCTGCACGGAGGGGAGCCAGATACGGGCGGCTACTTCTTCACCACCTGGATGACGTCTTCGTGCTCCACCATGTGGCTGAGCCCAACGCGCTGAGGGCTGTACTTGGTGCTGGTTCCCTGGAAAGGCAGAGAGATGAGAGAGTGAAGGGTGAGGTCTTCGAACAAGTTGATATCCAATAAGGCAGTGCTTCTCAATCACGGCCACTTTGAGAGGAATGGGCTACCAGAATCCCCCAGCCCACCGCAAGACCCAGAAACACTGCTGCAAGGTTTAGCTCTAGAGGGGCAGGGATTAGAGTGGACTCCCCCTTTCCCCAAAGGGCACAAGGTGGCGGCAGATGTTGGCTGCTCATATTCTCCTCCAAGATGCTACTGGGACTGAGCCAGAGGTGCTTTTTTCTAAAAGGCAGCTGGACTTTCTTTGTTCTTCCTTGAAGACCACTTCTCATCCAAGAAGCTTCTTCAGTTCTGACTGACTGGCGAGGAATGGAAGCTACCACCTGACGCTTGGCAAGCAGGCTGTAACAGCTTCTCTTTGCTTATATGTCAAGACCCACTCAAGAGGTACGGGGCTCAAGCTGCCCTTGTTCCTTTGATCTGGGCCTTTATGCAAGGAAGACCTTGCTGCTGGATCCGAACCCAGCGTCCATCCTGAGCCTCCAACCAGGCAGGAGGATTGTCCCAGAGGGCCAGCAAAACAGCCGGTCCTAGCTGAGCAATGGTGGGGAAACACAGCCTCGTTTCTGCCGTCCTTCTTGCAAACATCATGCAGGCTGCTCCACAGCAGAATAGGGAGGGGAGGAGATGGCGGTTTCTGAATGTTTCTCCTGAGGAAAAGAGTTCCCTGCCAATAGAAAGTGGCATCGGAGGGAAAGTTTGCCCTTGGTGTGTTGGGTTTCCATCTGCAGGGAGCTCACTAGTGCAGAGGTCTCCAACCTTGGCAACTTTAAGGCTTGTGGACTTCAACTCCCAGAGTTCCTCAGCCAGCTTGGCTCTGAGACCCCTGCACCACCGGCTGTTCCTTTACATGCCCAAAGGCCAGGCTTGAGCCTGTAATTCTGGCCATGGCTCTGCTGCTATGCCCCCTCCTCCTTTGGCAAACACTTACCCACACAAGGGCATACTTGAACTGGTCAGCTAACGTCCGGTGAATTCGATGGCACTGAAAAGGGGGAAAGGTCAGGTAGGCCAGAAGGGGGCCTCGTGTATCCTTGATCGAAGCATCCCCCCCCTCCCACACACACATCAAGGATCCAGGCATCACAACAGCTGAGTTCCCACAACTCCATCCGATGGGGCTGTCTCCCCCTTGTGGGAGCCCCTTCAGATGAGCGGATTTCAATTCCCAGCACATCCGGCCACAAGGCCCTTGCTCTGCATTGCTGGCTGTCAAGATCCTTCTCTCTGGAGACAGTTTGGATTGGGAGAAACTTCGCAGAACAAGGGGAAGTGAGCTTAAGGTGGAATGAGGCTCCTAACCATCCAAGCACAGGATCCCGGGACCTTTAAGGACTTACCACATGCTGGACGGAGGCCCCTTTTCGCAGGATGATCGCATCTGAAAAATCAGGTCTCTCTGCAAGGAAGGAGCATTTTTCCGTGAGCGAAGGAGAGGAAAAGGAGCTGCTTGGCTTCTAAGTCACTACTAATACTGGCCTTCCCAACCTCCCTTCCTCCTCAGGCACGACCAAGCTTCCTTGGCCGTTCCCGGGATTTCACTCACGGCCTCTTTTCTTTGTGTAGATGCAGGTGAGGGCCAGGTATTCCCACAGCGTTTCCAGGAGGCAGTCCAAATTCAGCTTCATGCCACAGCTGGGAAGACACAAACGTCAACGGACACAGGGGTAACTCACGTTTTGTTCGGGGCTTGGGGATGGTGGTGGGAGTTTCCCTTACCTAATCACCACGCTGTGAGGCCTCCGGGCCAGGCGGTCCACTTCTTCCATGGAGATCTGGTCAATTTTGTTATAAACCTAAATTAAGACACCAAGAAAGGGGGGGGGGGAGAAGATACACATCACACCCTGATGTTGATTCCACTCCCATCTCTCACACGCAATTTCTAAAGTGCTGTTTATTTATTAGAGTTATTGGCTGCCCATCTTGCCAGAGGTAACTTAATTATAAGCCCTCACGCCCCAGGCAGAGAAATGTTCTGGGACAACTGATTTTATTTGGGAGGAAAAATAATCAGCCGACATATTTTTCATTGAAGGGAATGCTGGGAGCTTGACTGCTTCAGATCAGAACAATATATTTTAAGTCCCCAAAGGTAGCTATCTGGACGCCTGCCAAACTGGAACGGGAAGGACAAAGAATGTCTCCACTTAATTAGAACCGTGCAGCAATTACTCCGCCCCAGTTCGTTTCAGAAGTTTCTCCAAGCTACTCACGTAGAGGCAGGGCATGTACACTCGGTTGCCAACAATCACATCGATGAATTCATCTGCGCTACAGTCTTCCCTGAATAGCACCTCAGCGTTGAAGATTTCTTAGGATGGGAGAGGTAAGGGCGCATTGTATTTCGTGGGACTCACGCTGCTCATAGCCACAGGAACAGAGCCCAGCTGGGATTCGAATGCCAGGCAAGCTTTTGCACACCTCTGTGTCAACCCATCTACCCATCCCTTAAAATCTTGGGTCCTTGGGGAGAAGAAAGGGTCATGCCCCCAGGAGAAAGGACCCGGAGAAAGGATACTGTATTCATGCAGGATGAGCTGCACCAGCTTCTCCGAGCACTGGGTCAAGGTCACGGTGGAGTTGAAGGAGATGCCGCCTCCCTTCTTGGGCTGGAAGGAGGACAAAGGTACTGTTAGGACGATGCCGGAATGTCCCTCAATGTCAAACCTACCACAGGTGAACGGATATATGGTCTCATGATTTCCCTGGCCTGAATTCAGGACAAAAGAGGGGCCTAACCCAGGTTGCCCCACCAAAAGATCTAAGCTTGTGGGAAGGCAAATAAAAGCCTGGAGTGACATCCGGTTCCAGGTTTCTCCAACCTGACTCTCTGCAGTTGTCTGGAACTATGATACGGAATATTTGTGGGGCTGATGGAGGTTGGGATCCAGCCATCTGGACAGTCTAAGCTTCCCCTTTCCCCCTTGAATGGCAGACGCCAGCAGGCAAAGGCAGCTCCCTCCCACAGCACAAACCAGGATTTTGAGGCTTTCTGCATCTCACCTTGAAGTAGATGTTGGGTTTATTTTTGTTCAGCCTGATGCCCACCGTTTCTAATTCCTTTTCCAAGAGAGCTCTGCAGAAGGAATCATAACCCACACTCAAATGTAAGTTTGCAGAGTATGCCCTGCGCCCTGATTACAAGCAGTAACCCTTACATTTTGCACAGGTGCAGAGAAGACGCGAAGGCTGCCTTCTTAGGGGGCTGGCAAAGGATATTGGGGATTCCAAGGACTGAGCCTCTTCCCACACCATTCTGCCCCTCAGAAGCCCCTCCCACCTGCTGACCTCTGGACTTCGCCCTTGGTGGCGTCCAGCATCATGATGACAACATCCGAGGTCCGGGCCACTGCAATCACTTGGCGTCCTCGGCCCTTCCCTAACAACACAACATTTTTACTCTTACAGAAAAGCTGACAAAGAACCAGGGGTATAAAAGAGAGAGATCGTGTCCATTTTTTGACCTGGTCAATCCCGACAGAACCCTCTCTCTCTGAAAGTTGGCATAAACATTGCTTTCTCCTACAACAGCTCAAGCGCAGCTCTCCCCCTCCCTCATCTGACACTTCTCAACAATGGGACTTCCTTATTTTTTATTTCATTTATTCGAAACCCACCTTTATTATTTTGGCAAACATCTCAAGGTGGTGAACATATCCAATACACCTTCCTCCTCTTATTTTCCCCACAACAAAACCATGAGGCATTTAGCAATTAAAAAACAAAATGAATTTCCAACCTTGAGCAGCTCCTTCAATGATCCCAGGAAGATCCAGAAGCTGGATATTGGCTCCTTTGTACTGCACATAAATGAAGGACAATCAGGAGAGGCAGGGAGGGCTGGGAAAGCAACCTACCACACTGATGATCGAGCAATCATCTCCTATGAATCTGAGTGCCAATTTAACAAGCAATTGAACTAGTCTCTGAGCTTCCCATTCATAGAAGCAGCAGTATTGGCTCTGAGTGAATTGCTACCCTAGCGAGAGGGAACCTATTAAAAGTGCATTTACCTCTATGACTCCAGGAATACAGGTCAATGTGGTGAATTCATAAGAAGCTGCTTCACTAGCTGTGGAAGTCATTAAACTCAGAAACGTGGACTGAAAGAGAAGGCAGAGATTTAGAAAGCAGCAGAACTTATTTTCAAAGCCATGCCCAAGGAGTTCTTGTTCTCTGCTTGGCACTGACCTTACCCACAGAAGGGAAACCGATCAGCGCCACCCGGGCGTCTCCCGACTTCATCACATCGAAGCCTTCCCCTTTGCCTGCAGCCGATTTGGAAGGCTCTAGAAGCTGAGCTCTGTACTTGGCGAGCTTGGCCTTCAGCAGACCAAGATGGTACTCGGTAGCTGAGGTGGGAAATTGGAGAAAGAACAAGCAGGTGACAAAGGAGCCAAATTGACAACTCAGGACAATCTGTTTCACCTGAGTCATCGCGAATTCCTTGGGCAGCAGCTACGATAAATCTAAAGCAATATTAATCATAATGCAGTAGTAACAACACGTTTTTCTTGCTACGCTCTATAAATGTAATCCCAGGTGGCCCTTTTCTGCCCCTCTTCCTGTTTTCTGCACACACCACTCGCTTCTCCTTGCATGTTTCTGCACATGCAACATGTGAGCTGTGCCGGCCATTTGCTTTCACACTTTTGGACCGTCAGGACAGGGATGGCGGCTGTCCATTGCTTCTGGAGGCTGGCAGGAAGAGGCGGAGGAGGAGGAGGAGGAGGCAATTGGCCTGAAAGGGAATCCTGGTGGTTTCAATGGCTTTGCTATGATCTGGGCTGCAGGATGCAGCCAGTTGTTGTTGTTATTATTCAATCAATTTGCCACCTATCTCAGCATCATACTCTAGGCGGCTCACAACCATACAAGAAATGAAGAAATGACATGGAAGTTTAAACAACGCAAAAGTAAAATAACAGAATGATAAAACAAACGAAAAAGAAAACAGTTCATTTATGCAGCTGTTTATTGTATTTAGGAAATGTATAAAAGCATAAACAGGCACATGCGATACACATACACATGTATGTCACAGACAGACAAACAGACACACACATGTATGTTTGTATGCGTGTCTGTGTGTATATATGTGTGTGTGTGCACGTATACACACACATATGTATACATAAACACACATACGTAGACACACATATGTAATATATACATATATATACATACACACGCACGCGCACATGAATGAGTCAGATTTTGAAAATAATTCAAATGTTATTTTGTATTAAATGACCCCCCCCTCGAATTAAAGTAACAGGCAAATAAATAACCGGCAGCCTTTTTCCCCTCCAAGGGGCATCTTTAAAGAGGCTGGAGGTTCGGGCAACCCGCCCCCTCTTTCCAGCCCGCGGCAGCCCCGCTCAGGCAGCCCTCCAACAGGTGAAGCGCCCCTTCCCGGCCCGCCCGAGGCTCCAGAGCGCTTCCCCAGCGGGGCTCCTGCCCGACGGGCTCCCCCCCTCGCGCCTCACCTTTGTTCTTCTGGGTCCGGGCGATCTCCTTCTCGATCTCCGCGATCTTCTCCAGGATCCCCATCGTGGCGAATCTGGCGGACAGGGATTAGGGACGGGCTGCCCCGGAAGTAGTTTCCGGGCAGATCCGTCACGCCAAGTCTTCCGCCCGGCAACCGGGACCAGCGATGTTTCATTCCGTCCCTGTCGGGAAAAGCTGGACTAGCCGGGAGGCCGCCCCAAGCCAAGGCAAAGACAATTGTACTAATTTTACACAATTGTGTTTTGCTTTGCTTTGGTTGTGTCCAGCCTTGGCAATTTTAACACTGGTGAACTTCAATTCCCAGAATTCCCCATCCAACAGCATGGCTGCCTGGAGAATTCTGGGAGTCGAAGAGTACTGATTTTAAAAGATGCCAAGGTCGGCCATCCCGAATAGAGTAAACCGTCAGCAGGCACAAATTTAGTATATTAATACATAAATTAAAAATATTATTCAGCCCATATATTAAAACATCATTTATTCCATCCATACACAGCTCAGAATCACCTAAGTTGAGCCATGTACGCAATTCAATAGAATTTTTTTTCATCCTATCCCCATTCAGATAACAGATAATCAGAGTTGGAAGGGACCTTATAAGTCATCTAGTCCAACCCCCCCACCCAAGCCGGAGACCCTACACCATTTCTGACAAATGGCAGTCCAATCTCTTCTTGAAGATCTCAAATGATGGCATCCCCAAGGCTTAAGGGTCACTTCTGTCCTCTTTTCATTTTTGACTACTGGCTTCTGAATATCTGCTTTTTTCTGGGCATCTGCAATCCCAAGGAAAAATGAAGAAGCTTCTTTAGCTGATGGGGTCTTTAATTGGCTAAAGGTTGGCCAGTGCTACAAAGCCCATATTGCAAATATTACAAAACCCATTGTATATGGCCCTCCCAGCCAGGTGGATTTCTCGGCAAAGGGCAGAGGGTAAAACAGAGCTCTATAGCATCACAAAAGATGTTTTTAAACTGCTGATCTTATTTCAATCATCCAGAAATCCAGTATGCAAAGTAGCCATCATACCATCTTGCAAGAAAGTGAAGTGGGGGTCTTTTAATTTTCTGAAATTAGCCTTTGATTAACATTTCTAGTTCTTTGAATAATGAAGCAGGAATGTGAAATTTTGACAAGCACAAAAGGTACATTAAGGATGCTGGCCCAATTTTATTTATATGCCCAGACATCCAGGACTTGCTTTTCTCTCTCTCTCTCTCTCCCCCCCCCCCCCAAAAAAAAAGTTTGTCAAACATGTGAATACTGATATTCTGTACCCCTCTCTCCCCAGGGAAAACAGTTAGAATTGTCCACATGGTTCTGAGCCTTTTGGAAAATATCAACTTGCTTAAGAATTATGAGACTAATTATGAGTGGGGCAACCTGATAGAGGAATAAAATAAGGAAAAGAGCACACATGAATGCTTTTTAAATACACATTCTTTTATTTGGGACACTGATAACTCTGGAAGAAAAAAAAAAACCCAGTCTCTTTTCTGCAATTCATCTATAAATACTCTTTAATACTGTGATTAAGCTTATAGCATCCTTTCCATACATTTTGAAAGACCCCACCCCTTTGACAAGCTTCATCGTTTTTTTCAATAAACCCAGAGGCAACGGCTCTTGTTTAATAGACAGAGAGAATGAAAGACAAGCCTTAAAGGGGGAAAAAAAGCTATTTTCAAAAGAAAAGTTGAAATACTAACTTTACCCAACTTAATTCCAGTCTACTTCATCTCAAGCACAAGCATCTGTTAGTGCATCAAACCAGAGTTCTAGGCCAAAAATGAATGTCACATCGATGCCTTAAACAGAATGGAAATCCTGCTTCCTCCAACCTGATATTGCCTTGTTTATTCCAAGTTATTCAAATCTCCCAAGTGGAGGGTAGAAATCTGATATAAATTCCTGCTACAAAATGTTCCATCTGTTTAATAACAAGCCTTGGGAAACAGCTTGGGCATTAGCGCAAAGACCCCTGGAATTTTCAGTGGCTAGATTAAGAAGTACATTTTCCAATCTTTGAGAGATTAGGTTCCAAAAGAAACCACCATCTGAGGTTAGAGGTGATTATACAATCTTTGAGTTAAATTAATTTTAAGCCCAGCTGAAGGCCTGCCATATTCCCTTCTACCAATGCCTGGCACAAGTTGGACTTCACTCCCTCTTAGTTGAAAACCCATTTTCACATAAATCATGGAAGTCTATGCCTGAAGGATATTATCTCAAGGCTCTCCGTGGCATGTGAAACTAAACATTTCAACAATCAGGACAGTATCATCCCAATGATTTATGGTCATTTACCCCTGCCCCATCAAGGGAAAAGATGCCCAAGAAGGAACTGCAACCAATAGTTTGTTTTGCAATCTTTCTCAATTTGGGACAGTGTGAACAGGACTAGCCTCTCCTTGTATACTACAGGGAAGGTGCTGAAATGGAGAGACAACTTATCACTTTCTGTAGATTCCAAATTTTTCCTTGGCCAGCACTTCCAAGGCCACTTCTACCATTTAAGTTTAATTCTTTTAAGTTTTGCTGTTAAGCATCACTGGCTGGAGAGGCTCTGGAAAATCCTTTAACCTGAAGTTTTTCATCATCTTCTGGCAAGCTGTAACTGTTCAACCATTTTCCTCCAGTGCCAAAGGTTATAAGCAGGTTGATTCCAATCCAATTACAGGCACAACTACTTCTCCACAAGAGGCCTATGTTCATAGGTCTGACCTTTGCCAAGCTTGGACATCTCTGATTTACACTGTGGCAAAGGAAAGAGCCCACCTTAACATGCACAGCTACCATGTGCTGAAAGATATAGGATAGTAGGCCAGTGGTCATTCTTTTAAATAGTCTGTCTTAACAAGCCAAATTCTGAAATTAAAACAAAACAGCAGGATTCTACAATCCACATGTCAAATGAGCCAGCCTGCACAAAGGTTTATCTTCTTTTACATCATTTATTCCAGCTTTGCTCGCTGTCGGGAAGAACAAAGAGCTACAGAGAAGAACGCTGCTCCAACCTACTTTCCTTTTTTTCAGTGACCTTTTGCAAGCGACACTTTTTGATTGACCCCCACTCCCCATCATTAAGGAAGCAAAAACCATTCCGTACTTTAAGAGCACAGCCTGTCGTAGTTATTCCCTGCCCCTCTCCAAGACCGTGGTACACACTGTGCTGGAGACAGAGAGAAATTCTTCCTCCGCCCCAGTTACCTGCCCATGTTTGAAAATCAAGCCATGATGAATGCTTCTGATCCTGCCACAAAGGAAGGCCGAGCCCCAAAGCGAACAACCACAACCTATAATTTTTGGCCACTGGGGACATTCCGTCCCTCTCCATTGCCAAACACTGCAAAGTCCAAGGCACCTGCGGAAGCAGACAGGACGGCAGCGGAGCGCATTCTAAGCATTTCGAAGCAAGCAAGCAAGCAAGCAAGGAGAACAGCATGCCCAGCTCACCAGCTGCATCATGTTCCTGCTCTGAAAATTCGAGTGGCAGAGCGGTTCCCACCCCCCCTCCCAACAACGATGTGGAGATGCAGAAGCCTCTTGAGGCCGGATGAAACAGGACAGCCACTCTTACACAATCACACATGCATAAAGTTTGGCACAGAAGCCTTAAGTCACTGAACATTTCAAAGTCTTGGGAGACCAGTTTATTTGGGGAGGGGGGTGAGGATGCTTTATTTTATTTTATTTTTTTTTGGTCTGATAAAAGTCCTAGCAAACATCCGGTGTTTTCTGCAGTGTAAACCTGGAGTGCACGTCAGAAGCGTAATTTGCATATCACCAAGTGCTTCCTTTGTGATGAGAGGTGGCAACACTGCGAGATAATTACAGAGGGAGAGAGAGAGAGAGAGAGAGAGAGTGCTCACCACCATCCATCAGGATGCGAGCTGGTGAGCTTGCACGCATTTTCACGGGAGAAGAGAAAAAAATAGAAATAAAAAAGCAGCCATTGTAAAATATCATGAAGAATAATTTGTGCACGTTACCACACAAGTCTTTGAGGCCAGCGGTGAGGAAGTGGTCCATAAAAACACCCCTCTTTCAAAAAGTCCTTAAACATTTTTCCATTTAATGTTGCAAATTCTGCATCGGCATAATTAGCTTTCCTGCCACTGCAGGTTGCTTTAAGCTCGCGCTGCTGGGATTGACTAACATTCCTGAGAAAGTTGAGCCTTGTAAACCAACAGCAGCAGATTATTCATCCCACCCCCAGCCAGGCCCTCCTTTCTTCGGCCAACTGCCTCCTTAGCAAACACTGCAGTTGTGGGCCAGACACACCAACCTCAAGTAGCGCTTAGACCAGACAGGACACCCCCCCCCCCCCGCACCTGTTCTAGAGGAACCCCTACACGGAGCCAAGGAGGAAGCAACATAAGCAGGAAGCAACTTATGTTCTCTTCTATTCCAAGGTGATCTGGGGAGATGCAGGCGTTTCCTCCCCCCAAAAGGAGCGGAGGGGAAAGGATTGTCAGCGATCCCAAGAGGCAAACTCTGCAAGAAAAGGGCATTGAACGGTAGCTCCGAGACCAGACCACGGGATCATGTTGGCCACACAGCTGGAAGGAGGATCAGGCGGTCCCATGGATTCCCCTTTGTGCTTTCAGATCGGTCCAGATGCCCGTAAGAGGGGAGCCTGGTGTCTTCTGTCCTGACCGAGACATCCCCGTTGTCTGAATAGAAGATGCGCCCTGGCGCTCGCCTCCTTCTCTCCCCACCCCCCGGCCTCACTGGCCATCTCTTAGTGAAGCTCTTGGCATCCCTGTCACCGGAATTCGTAAATGGGTGCGCTGTACTCAGGGACGTGAGTCAGATTCAGAGATTGATACCTGGGGGAGCAAGGAAAAGAGGTTGAGCAGAACAAACGTGGGCTGATTCTGCAGTAGGTTTCCAAGGCTGCAGCCTCACAGCATCAGAGAGCCCGGGTGACACAAGGGTTAGAAGGCAGGATTGCAGGCTGATTCTGCCGACTGCCAGCAGTTCAATCCTGACCGGCTCAAGGTTGACTCAGCCTTCCATCCTTCCAAGATGGGTAAAATGAGGACCCAGATGGTTGGGGGGCAAGAGGCTGATTCTGTAAAACGGCTTAGAGAGGTGCTGTAAAACATTGTGAGGTGGTATATAAGTCTAAGTGCTATGGCTATCAAGTAAATGGGCCCAGATGGCCTTCGGCAGTAGACTATTGACCTTGGCCCTGACATGATCTGGACCCCCCAGGTAGACAACATAAATTCCTTTGTGTCTCAATACATTAGTCACCCAAGTACAGCGAAACATGCGGGATGGTATCTCTAAAATTTGGGCTTGGGCGAGGAAGAGTTCAATTTCCCATCCTCCCCTATCTTACCATTCTGAACTCCTGTGATAGTAATAGCCCTCTATACATGCTGCAGACTTCTGAAAGCATATGTAATAAAATCCAGCGAAGGATGCCCCGCTGATGTCTTTAATGGTGTGATCTGGGACTAGGAACTGCTCCTGCACAGAAATTAAACACGTAAAGACAGAGAAAGCGAAAGTATGGGTTTTTTTTAAAAAATCTAAAAAATGATCTTTTAAGGGAATTAAAATTCTTTCATATATTGTTATGTATGAAATGTACATGCTGAACCAAATCGCACATTTGGAGCAGTGTTTCTCAACCTTGGCAATTTTAAGATCTGTGGACTTCAAGTCCCATAATTCCCCAGCTGAGGAATTATGAGGAACTCTCGGTTTTGGGCGTTGAAGTCTTAAAGCTGCTAAGGTTGAGAAACACTGCTCTACAGATGGCTACGAGGAGCAAATAAACGTAATTTTACTTTTCTTAAGATTAAGGCGAAGGGAAAGTGCAAGACCTTTAAATCCAAGTTTAGCCCCTTACCACTCCTAAGGCACCCTTTGGAACTGTGCTCAAACAACTTACTTTCCATCTCATGAAGACGAAGTCATCATTCTTCAGATCCTCATAATCAAAATCATCAGAGTTAAATATTTTTGCGAACTGGTAAAAGGCTGGGAACTTCCCCTAGGAGAAAAGGGGGAGACAACATCACTGATGCCCTTGACATTCCTGGCCCCATTTAAGAATGCGCCCACACTCCAAAACAAACATTATCCCAGGTTCCCACTAAGATGGGACACCGTGCTGCTGCGAACACCCAAGAAATGCTCCTTCTTCCCCCAAACATGACCTTGCATGGAAAGCTAGCAAGTCAGGGAGAATCCTCCACGAATCTTTTCCCCATACTACCTCCGCTGTAGACTAGCTCTTGCCTCTCTCAGTCCCCACCCAGGCTGGGCAAAATCAAGGGCAAGGGACTCACCCAATGTTTACGATCCACGTCTTCATCTGCATCCCATTTCCGGGTTAAAAACGGATGCTTTTTACTGATTATTTCTCCTTCAAAGAAAGTAGTAAGTGTTGGATACTCCTAAGAGTGAAACAGGCACATGGATGAACATACAGAAGAAATCCAGGATTATTTTTTCCCCCTACTTTCCTAAAGCAGTTGCCACTGGGCATTGAAGAATGCTTCCAGAACACATACCTCAGTAAGGCCTTTAATCTTTAAGTATCCACAGAGATAGGAGTTATCCATGTCAACATGCTGGAAGACAAAAGGAAAACATATCCTCAAAGATCAGGGCTTAAGGCTGGAACAAACAGATCAAACAACACAGAGAATTTTCCTCTGCAATTGTGAAAACAAGCACGGCGCCCTGAGCTTCAATTAAAGTGGAACTAACCCCAGGTTAACATACCCTCTCCCTGCTTCTGCTACGTTAGTGGAAAGTCCTTCTGAAAAGACAGCGTTAAATTATGCTAATTATGCTGACCGCCAGGAGTTCGATTCTCACTTGCTCAAAGTTGACTCAGCCTTCCATCCTTCTGAGGTGGGTAAAATGAGAATCCAGATTGTTGGGGTGGGGGCAAGAGGCTGACTCTGTAAACCGCTTAGAGGGGACTGGAAAGCACTGTGAAGCGGTATAGAAGTCTAAGTGCTGCGGCTATTTCAAGAAGCTACAGCAGCATTGAAAACAGCCTTGTTCTCCCAATTCCTGCACCACATTTAGATCATCGGCACCACTCATCCAGACAGGAAGCAGGGCCCATGTATGCATTCCTTGTTCTTCCATCTAGCCTGCAACTCTCCCTCCCTGGAGCTTCCTCATTCTCCAGCCCCTTCTGTCAAAGACAAAAAGCCCCATCAGGTTCCTCTTTGCCATTTCTAACCTCCTTGGCTCAAGCAGTTACACAACTCCCAGGCGTCAACCTTTCCATGTATCAAGCTGGCCTTGAAAACAAAACCCACAGATTCACCCGTCTGCTTCATCTGCTTAGAAAGAACTTGCGAGAAGAGTTTGGAAAAGAAAAAGCAGCCCAACCTTCTCTTTCATTTCAAAGGTCTACTTTCATAGAGTCACCTGGAAAGAATTGTTGTCAAATATAGCCCAGGAAGCAAAAGCAGAACAATGACCAGCGGATGCTATTCGGGGCTCCTGACCTTTATGGCAAAGACACCATTTTGTCTGTGCTTTGTGGGGGCAAGTCAGATTACAGTGGAAACAATGCAGGTCTGGGTCTAAAAATTGCCTGGAGGTTGGATGGAAATTGTCCAAGAACATCTGAGTCTTTGGAGTCACAGCCTCTGGGTGGCCTGGGCATAAAAGAACGGGCTCTGCTGGGCTGACATTTTATTTCCAAGATTGGCCAGCCAGAAGACCATGGTTTGCTCCTTTGGTGTCTGACAACTGGGACATAACCTTGTGGAAACAGGTTTCCAGGGTATCATCAGCTTAAGATATCACATCCAAAGAGACCTCTGAAATTACCAGCAAACCTATTTTGCTGACATAAAGGTGCATTGAAGGCTACAACAACTTCCCAAACACCAACCCTGACAGCAGCAGAAAGATCTCAAGCTGAAACATCTACAGCTCCAGGAGCAGCCAAATAAATGCCTTAATGCCCCAAAAGGTGCCAGACCAATCATCCTCCCAGCTCAGCCTCCATCCTAGCCTAAAGGAAAGATCTTCATGGCTCCACTCCAGAAGGGTAAAAGGGGGGGGGGGCACCGAGAAGAGGCGCCTCCAAGCCCCACCAGGCAGCAGGTTTCCAGGAAGGGGGCCTGGAGCCTCCCCATCTGAGCTACCACGAACCCCCCCATACACACACACACCCCTCTCTCCTCTCCCCCTTCTGCCCCTGCCAGTTTGACAGGAGGACTTGCTGGGCACATCTGGGTGCTGGGGGGATGTCCTTGGGGAGCCAAATCCCAGGGGCTTCCTGGCAGTCAGGCATGGTTGGCTCCGGCCATGCAGCCCCCCCAAATCCAGGGATCTTTGCAGCCCAGGTGTTCTTGCAAATCCCGGCAAAAATTGGGGAGGGCGGGGAAGAAGTTGCCAGGGGCAAAGTGCGTGTTTGGAGTGGGGGGAAAGACTGGGCGAGGCAGCATCTCTTTGGGGCTTTAGGGGGAATCTTCTACCGCCGCCCCCCAAATTCGGGGTCCACGAAGCCCTCCTCTCCCCTCCCCATAAGGACCCCTCCTCAGCCTTCGTGCCATGCGGGACCCCGGGGGAAAGAACCCCCCTTTTCGCCCCCTTCCCCTCCCAGGACTTCAAGGGGAAGGGCCAGGGGCGCGGGGGGGGGGGGGACGGGGGCCGCCGGGGAGGATGGGTCTCGGGCTCCCCGACGGGCCGGGGCGGGCGGGGCGGCTCACCTGCACCACCACCTCCACCTCGTAGGCGTTGCCCTTGGAGCGCTGCTGCCCGCGGAACTTGGCGCCGCTGTAGAGGCGGCTGGTGCTGACGCCGGGCTGCGCCGTGTTGATGGGCGGCGGCGGCTCCAGGCGGGCGGCGGCGGAGGCTCCCGGGGCCGGCTCCGCGGGGCAGCGGCAGGAGCTCCGCACCGGCATCTCGGCCGGGTCTCCCGGCGCCAGCGCGGGACGGGCGGGCGGGCCTGGCTCGTCCTCCGTCACCAGGCCGGCCTCCCTGCACGCCTGCAGCCCGCTCCGCCGCGGCTCCGGCCCGCTCCCCTCGCCGCCGCCAATTGGCCGCCCGCCGGGCCACGCCGCGCCCCGATTGGTCGCGCTCCGGTCACGTGCGCGGCGACGGGGGGAGGGGACGCCACTTCCGCTGGGGACACGGCGCGGCGGAGGGGACAAACTGCGTTTGTGACGCCGATTGGCCGGCCGCCCCGCTACCGGCAACATGGCGGCGCCCTGAGGGGCGGAACGGTTATCTGAGGGCAGGAGGAGAGCCGCCTGAGAGGAGTGGGCTTCTTCCTGGGAGGATCTCTGGGCGGTGGCGAGGCGCCTCCGAAGGGCTGGTCCCCGGCATGTGGCGAGGGAGCCTCGGGCGGTTGCTAGGCAAGGGGACCCTCGCGCGGTTTCGCCCCTCGACCCGTCCGCAGGCTTCCCCCACGGCCCTCAGGCGGCCTTATGCGGCCCAGGCAGGTGAGGCGGAGGTTATACGCCCTGTGGCCGCTGTGACCCTATTTCCCCTTTATTCCAGTTTTTAGGTTTACTCATATTTTAGATTTACTCATTTTTAAAAAAAGTCTCACTTTTGTCCTTTATTTGGGTCATCTAACTTTTTATGGTACAAGTGATACCATTTAATGCACAGTCTTTCCCATCCATGTAAAATCATGGACATTTTGTCTTAAAAAAATAAACTTATGCAGTTTGACATTGATATATTTATTAGAATTGTGCCTAATTATGCTTCAGTTTATTTGGACGGTGTCTACTAGGTACGTAGATTATCTATTTGTCTATTATTTTCTTGCAGAAAGGAAAAGATTTTACCAAAATGTTAGCATCTCTCAAGGAGAAAGTAAGCACAGTTTTACATTATATTTGTTTATTTGGACCCATTTGTTCTATTGCAAGATGCACTGGAGGAAAAAAGGAGTTTTATGGACAAATGGGAACTGAATCTCTATCTTGCTCTATATCTTCTAAAATCTCCAGCATCTTTGTGGTAAGTTGGAAATCCAAGTTCAGTGCCGGATATTGCACTGTTGCAAACAAAATCACCAAACCTTTGGCTGTTCTCCAGAGACTTTAATAATTATGAAAACTTTTGTCAATATCTCACTATCAATGTCAAAGCCTATGTAGTACTGTGGGCTTTATATCTAATGTGGACTTCTCAGGAATATGGTTGGCCCTCAGGATGCTCTTTTCACCCAATCTAGGAAGGTTTTCTTATGTTTTTAAAGGCAGTGTTACATGTATTAATGTAAGAAGGGGCAAGAATAGCACAAATGAATATTCAAACATTCACCTCTCAAAGCTGAAGTACAGCAAAATAAAAACAAGGTATAGATCAGCAATATTTAGTGCCATGGTCTCTTCTTTCTCTTCAGATGGTTTTGAAATCAACTTGGACAGCCGGAAGCTAAGAACCCCGCAAGCTAAGCTCTTCACAGTGCCCAGTGAGCCTCTGGCTTTGGCTGTGGCAACTGAGTGGGATTCCCAGCAGGACACTGTCAAGTTCTATACTATGCACCTGGTGAGTGAAAGGAATGAGCAAGTGGAATTTTGGAACCATAGTTGGGTCTCTGAATAAATAGAGCCAAGATTGCTGAAATTATAATTATATTAGGAGAATGTGAACCGTATTTACAAAAGTTGGTATGGTAAATGAGTTAGATAATAACGAACTGCTTTCTACATGTACTATGTTAAAAAACAGTAAAAACAAAGAATTTGGCATATTAGACACACACACACACCCCCCCAAAAAAAAAAAACCCAAGCCCAATCCTTGTGTAAACAGAAAGCTGTTTATAGTTTGGTAAAGCCAAATATGTAAATTGCAAAAAGTCGATAGGTCAAATTTAATGAAAATTCTGGATTTGTATTAAAATCATGTGTAGGATGCAAATTTGTATGGGCTGTGACAGAGGGAACATTTCCACAAGAAATTTGGTGCTTTGCTGTTCAGATATGTAGATTCAAATAGCTTAGAGTCTGAAGTCCAGATCACTTTATGTTCTTTAGACCAACTTATGCAACACAGCTTTGGACAATCCATCACAGCGAAGCAAAGATCAGCTCATCCAGGCAGCTCTGAAGTTCTTGGAGACAGATACTATCTGGTAGGCATTCATTTTGGCTTCTATGGTTTATTTAGGGTTGGAAATTTAAAGACTTCCTTGTGGTGCAAGATTTGGATCACCCAAGAAGAACAATGGATAATTGGGCCAGTCATCTCACAGGGATGTTGTTTATGGGAGAGCAACAGAGGAAGGTTTCCATGTAAACTATCTTGGATGTCTGGAGGAAAAGTGACCCAATAAAAAAATTAAAAATTCAAACTAGGTAATAAAGGGGGAGGAAACATTTCTACAATTTGGGCAATGTAGTCAATTCCAGGTGGCAGGGTTATGTTTTTATTTGGAATAAGGGAAGATTAAAAGCTGGAGATATTAAGATGCAAAAGTGACTCTTAAGGCCTGACTGCATTGTTGTTTTTTAAACTTCCCTGGATTCTTAGCTACCGGGTAGAGGAGCCACCAGCCTTAGTAGAATTGCAGAAGAATGAATGGGATCCAGTAATTGAATGGGCTGAGAAAAGGTCAGTATAAGCATGTGTCAGTGCCGAAGATCTTGGATTCTGATTGTTTCATCCTTGCCCAGAGCCTGATGTATCAAAACTCCATTCCATCTCCAGATACAATGTTGTGATTGGTTCTTCGACAAGCATCATGGGTCCTACCCTCCCACAAAGCACAAAGGACACCTTTATTAGCCACTTGGCTTCATACAACAGCTGGGCCCTTCAAGGTATGTCACATAACATCCTGAGATCTGGTGGATTTCAAACTGCATTGGATTAAACAATTCTTCATGTGTTTCTGCCTGGTGGAAGTGCTGATTGGAAAGGTGATGGGGAGATTCAGGGACCTTTTCCTTTTTAAATTGAATTTTTTTAGCCAAATATCCTCATCTTCAAGCATAGGAAAACGTACTTTATAAGAGAAAGTGACAATTGTTCCCCTTTTATTAACACGTAAAACTAGTTTGTTATTAAGTCTTACAATATTTTCCTCACCAGGCATAGAATACATGATAACACAGCTAAAGTCTCTGATTCTTTCAATGAGCCTGGTTGACAAACATTTAACAGTTGAACAAGCTGTCCTTCTATCTCGGCTGGAGGAAGAATATCAGGTAAACTTTACAACGTGACAGGTTTTATACATTCCTGTATGTGGATTCAGACACCGTGCTCAGCAGTATTGCAGTCTGTTTGGTTTTGGCTCGTCTGTAATGGAAACCTGTTGTTTTCTAAGCTGTGGTTTATGGCTTTGTCTCATGTGTGAATCTGGGGTTATTTTTTGCATCATGGCTGAGGATATTGTAAACAGCCATCATTGGACCAAAATGGAGATCAGGAACATCCAAACTGAACTGGGCTTTAGTGAAAGGAATGTCCCTTAGGATATAAGCAAACAGTTCCTCTTCCTGGAAAAATCTGCCATGTGCCTTGAACTTGCCCCTGGTAAGGTTCAAGATGGTTGGTTGATTTTTCCAGGAAGAGGAACAGTTGACGTATGATTAGCCCCGAGTCCTACAGTGGAAAGCAAGGCCTGCAATTTTGTTGTTTCTCTCTTTTGCTCTAGATTCAGCACTGGGGGAATGTGGAATGGGCCCACGACTACGAAAGGTATGACTTGCGAGCCCGCACAGCTGCTGCCACCCTGTTTGTCCACCTTTGCTTAGAAAATTCCACCATCAAGCACAAGCTGCTTCGGCACTAAGGAACTGGGATGCAGGAGAAGGATGAACCTGAAGAAAGATTCAGATGGAATGGATGATGGAGAGGTGCTGTGGGCATGTCTGGGCCGCAGGGGAGGAGACATGACTCTTCTCTCATATGCCCTTGGAGACTGATTCTCCCTGGAAGTTTTGGGAGTGGCTTCCTATCCATCTCACCTGGGCTGGCCACTTCTGACAGGATTTCCTTGTCTCCCAGGTTCTGCATTTTGCTTGACAGGTAGACAGATTTCAGGAGCAGAGTGTTGGAATGGGTGGAAGGCCACATGTTTTGTCCTGGAGGACCTGTAGCTGGAGGCAATTCGAGATGGGACTGTGTCACAGCAATTGAACATCTCTATTAAGATTGAAGGCACTCTAGCTAGTCCCAACATGAGACACAGGCTCCAACATGCCACCAATATGCCCTTTGGTGACCATAAATATCCTGCTCCCTCCTATTAAATTTAAAAGGGATCATATTGCAAACCAAAATAGTAGGATCCACTGCCACCTTTATTTTAAAGAACCATCTCTCGATTCCAAATTAGCTCCATAAACTTTTATTAGAAAATAAAAAAAACGGTGAGTACAACTGAGTACTTTGTTTGGAAGTGTGATTTGAAGACAGACAAAAACTGATACATTTTGTTCTTTTTAAAAGAAAATACGTCTGTTTATTCATTTTGATCATTAAACAGTTTGGGGGATTATGGAATCTCTGCAGTGGGATAGGTCCTTTGTGTTCAGTGGATTAGATTCAACCAGAGGGGGACCACCAGGCAGGGTCATTGCTAATTGCAGAATCTAAATCCAGAAATGGAGCTTGTACACTTCAGTACTGAAAGCAGCTACTGCTCTAGGATGTCCAAGTTATCCAGCTCGCTACGGATATGATCAATATAATGATGGAGTTCGAGCACACGGTTTCGGTTTCGGTGGATTTCATGCTTGTGAACCTTCAGGGATTGAAAAACGAAGATGGGAAACCTGAAGAAGCTTCAACTCTTACTCAGGAGGTCTCTTGGTTTCTTAAGGTTAGTTAGGAGAACATTCCTGCTCCCGTTTCCCTTCGTAGCCAGCTCCATTGAAAGGGCCGTTCAGTACACCAGAAGTTCTCCCTTTCTCAGGAATGACTCTTCTTCTGAGGAAGACCTAACCATTTACGCTTACCTTTTCAATCAGGTTGTAAACCTGATTGTTAGCTTTGGTGATGATTTCATCTTCTCGGTTGTCAATCTTCAGCAGGTGAATGTCATGGGAGGCATTGACCGCATTGACGATGGTGTCTTTGTCCACAAAGAGCTGGAAGCAAAGCCATTGAGAAAAGGTTCTGAGGAGCCCCTGATGGGGGGGTGTATGTGTGGTGTCTAATGCCTGATCCAGAAGGAGAACATTCCCCCTCTTCTGGTCCCGGGGATAGTTACGGGAGGGGTAGGAGAAGCTTACCATGCGGACTTCATCTGGCATCTCTTCATCGTACTCACTCTTCACTATCTTCTCCAGCGTATTGATGGCTGTTTCTAAGAGCTTCTCGTGATGGTGATTTTCAAGATCCCGGCATTGTGCCATCGTGCAGCAGAAAGTTAAGGAAGAGCCTTGCTCACCTCAGAGAACCGAGGAAAGCTTCGTTTTATCAACTCAGTGCAGGACATACATGAACCAGCTTGTTCACAGCTTTTCTCTACATAAATTAGGACACCTCAGCGGCACTCAAAAGGATATAGTCCTTGTTCGTTCTCTATAAAAATTGAGACGAGATCAAGAATGTTCCTTTCAAAATCTTTTATAACTTCCTGGAAGGGAGGGATGGGAAGCAAGACAGAGTGATTTTGAACTAAACCCATTCCAAGACTTTTCACATTCCAGTAGGCTTACAAACTTCATTTCTTCTGCTTTGCTGACGTGGCTGGATGTGAAAAGATTGGGAGATGACTGGTATGGCATAAGGCCGTGTCTAGGGATGCAGCTTTTTGGCAGTTGTGTTTAAGAATGTAAGAAATGCTTGGCAATGTTGAATAGTCTGGTAGAAACTGACCGGTTTTCAAAACCATAGATCCCAATCTCCCAGCCCATGCTTAGTAGATCCTAACAAGAGTCTTCAAGGGAGCCCCCCGCCCCCCGCAATTGCCTTACCTCCAACTGGTCAACCAGCTGCATCTCCAGAGACATCAACTTTTCATACAGCTTGGTGATTTCATCGTTGTACTCCACCAGTTTTAACTCGGCCATCTGGGAGTCTGAGAGGTTCTGAATATCTTCGATCATCTACTGATGGAATACAAGACAGAAAATATTTTTCTCGTGCCCCAATTCCTTTGTTAACAGGAAGAAAAGAGATGCTGGCACAAATGCTTGAACAGTGGAACTATTTCCACAGGTTTCAAATGGCATGAGTAAACCTCTGGAATATGCAGGTTTCTCAATATGGCTGCAGTCCTAAATGTAAGTATAAGATCCTCCCTTGTCAGGCAATGCAAATACTCAACTTACAACTATTCATTTAGCGACCAAAGTCCCAACAGTACCAGGAAAAGGGACTCATGATTAGTCCTCACACCTACGACTGTTGCAATCTCCCCACAATCATATGATCAAAATTCAGGCGCGTGGCAACATCCCAGGATGGCGTGATCACCATCTGTGATCACCCTAACCAGCTTCTGACAAGCAAAGTCATTTAAGGACAATGGGATTCACTTAACTGCAGCTATTCACGTAACAACTGTGGCGAAAGTAAAATCGGGCACAATTTAATGGCCACTTTGCTTAGCGATGGAAATTCTGGCCTCAGCAGCGGTTGTCACCTGTACCATTTGTGTGTCTTTCTTTCAGGCCTGGTTTTAAAGGAGGCTTCCTGTATAAACCTTGGTTTGCTCAAATAGTTCGTCCCGCTCTTCTGGTTCACAAAGCAAGCAAGGTTTATGATAGTCACAATTGTCATCAAAAACAAAATCGATGGGGGCGGAAAGGCACTGGGGTGACAAGGCGCCAGATTTCTCAACATTCATGTGGCAAGGAAGCTACCCACCCCTTGGTTCTTCTTCTCAAACTCATGAATGATTCTGGTGCCCTCATCTTGGTTGTCTTTCAGGGCTTCGTTGAGGCACTCGTAGAAAACGGCAATCTCGTCCTCTCGTCTTTGGTGCTGCTGCAGGCCGTATTCGAACAGCGTTTGGCAAATCTCGACAAATTTACTCTTGTAGGTGTGGTTGGAGTCAAGGAAGCAATAAAATAAAACTAAGGCTGCTTCATGGCACGTCTAAGGCCTGCCTGGGGAAATCCTGGTTGAAACAGGAGCAGGTGCTCCTGTCTCGAAGGGGCTGTCTGGAGCATGGAATTGGGGGGGGTCAGTGAAGCAGCTTAGTTGCCCCAGATGATGCTACTTGACCACAGATTTTGGAATTCCCTCCCCTTATGGCTCATCAGAGTTTTTTTGTTTGTTTAAAATGTGACACAAGTCCTCACAACACCAGCGAACTGCTTCAAATAGTATTTTCAAGATCCATCCCTCAGGAAGGATATGTCTCTAACAGTGCTGGTACGCCAGGAAGGTAGATCAACTTAAATGCTTCAGGGTCTTCTGCAAACATGCTGTCAAAGAGATAAGACCCATCCAGATACTCCACGTAGGCAGACTTGGAAGAGAAATCACAAAAGTTAGATGAAGGCTGCAAGGTTACCTCTGCTTTAAGAATCCCCTGGGGCAAATGACCACTTGCAAATGGCATGGAAAGGTTACACCTGGAGGTAAACTCACCCTTTGCACTCAAGTATGGTGCAGGAGAATTTGATTTTAGCACAGCAGGATTAGGGTTTGTAAATTAGGATTTGAGGCTTAACCAGGATCCAGCTCAGTGTGTGAATCTAGCTGTAGCATTCCTCCAGAGACTTCAGGTTTTATATTTCAGCACAGGGAATTTCACTCCAGAGCTAAGCAAATGGCACATGGACAGATTTTCCTTTCAAATAGCAAAACAGATGCCTGTTTCTGACTCCATTTTAACTGGGTGGTTTTTAAGGTGCCATTAAAACTTGGGGAGGCAGAAGGCACCCAGCAGCTGTCCTTCAGGGTCTGGTGACCCAGAGCCAGTGAGAGTGCCACTTACCTTGTGGTATTCCACCTCCTTTTCCCTGGCTTCCCACTCCTTCTGCTTGGCCAGGGCCAGCGTTTCCCCGTGCCTCATCTCCTCGATGGCATATTGGTACTTCAACAAGGCCATCTCTCGCTGGCAGGAAGGCGAGAAGGGAATGACAGCTGAGATTAGAACTGGGTTCCGAGGTCATGCAAGCAAAATCTCCCCAAGGGGGGGCGGAGTGGTAGTGGGGGTCTCGCTATAGGTTTATAACGAGGAGCGGCTCTTGAGAACCTTACCATGTTTTCCTCCACCAGTCTGAAATCCAGGTACACGAGATTGGGCAGGTAAGCCGCAATGAACATGGAGTACACTTCATTGTCACACACTGGGTTCCCAGTGAGATTGAGTGTGCGCAGGTTTTTGAATGCCCTGAGATAAATCATCTGTGGTAGATGGACAAAAAGGCTCGTAATCAAGAAGCCAATACATGATTAATACAGTTACTGCAATAGTCACAAATGACAAAAAAAAAAAAGAAAAAGAGCGAAAAGGATTTTTCATTCAGAAAGCTTCTGTTTAGAAATTTTAGTATAGTGCTTGGGCCTGAAGGAATTTTATTCTCAATTTTAATATTTCCAATACAAGTTCAACATTTTTTTAAAATATTGAGATCCACAATATATTACAATGCATTGTTAAATTATTTGAATAGTTCAACCCACAGACATGTTGTAAAGATCGTAATGCTTTCCACCCTTCATATTTATTTAGCATTAAATAAATCCTAATTATTAAGTCAATAGTTGTTTTCTTAGCCGATGATTCATTGTATAGCTATGGATGTGTCATTGTCCCCTTATATCATCTTACAATAGAAATCAGAAGAGGAGCAACATGAACTAAAATATATATTCTGAGTTCAAAAATGTCTAAATGCCCAAGAAAACGGGTGCCAAAGATTTATAAATCCTTTGTAATCAAAAATTTACATTTTCCAGATCATTTATATTATTATTTCCTATGGAAAAGACTTGGAGTTCTAGTAGTGTATCCAGATTCTCAATCCTGGAGATTCTGTTGTTGTACAGACTAAGGTCCTGCAACTTAACCAACGTGTCCAGGCCTTCTATGAATTCGATATTATTGAAGGACAAATCTGTGGGAACAAATTTGGAAAGTATGAGTCCCGAAAGGAAGCCATCAACACTGCCCCCTGCCCCCAGACAAGACCTGCAAACCCAGACGGCCATTTGTAGAGTATTGCTGTTAAAAGGTTTTATAAGCTCTATAGAATGGGGCAGGGTATAAATCCAATAAATAAGCAAATGAAATCCCTGTCATTAGCTCTTTCTCACATCAGATGTTTTCCCAATGTGGATAACCATCTGATCAGAAAGATAAAACTTTTCTCTTAGGGGAAGTACAGCATAGGAAAAGCAAAAAAATCTTAGCCATAGACAAAGCATTTAGTCTATTCAGGTCAAGATGCACCCAGCAGGGCAGGGCAGGGCAGGGCAAACAGCTAAGAGGTAGCAAAGATTCTGTTTGCTGTGGCATTTGACACAATTTCAGATGGCCCGCAATTGCTAGATGGAATTCTTACTGACATGTAGAAATATATATATATATATATGCATGCAGGGTGGCACTTCCAGAGATTTATCTGATGTGGCTCTCATTACCTTACCTAACCAAACCAGATTAACCAGAGAGTCCAGTGCTTCTATCTTTTCAATAATATTGTTGTCGAGCTGCAATTTTGTGAGGTTCACAAACTCCCAAAGATTGTCGATCTTCAGGATATCTGAGACCAATAAGAAAGAAAAGAACCACTTACTTCAAGTTGGGCACAAATGTAGTCCATATCCTAACAATACCAAGGTAGATATTAACTGAGACAAATCACAGCATCGAATGTCAAACTCTCACACTTCTGTAGTATCTAATTGTTTAAATTAAAGGCCCAATTTTAATCACATTATTTACAGTGGGTCAGCACTACACAACGTTCACAAAGAACTGGGCAGATTTTAGCCCAGGGAATAACATCATCTGACACCTGCAAAACAATTAAGCGTGGAGAGTATCCCAACACATCCAGTAGTGGGGTTAAAAATTTTTTACTACCGGTTCTCTGCACGTGGCTTGGTGGACGTGGCTTGGCAGGTGTGGCAGGGGAAGGATCCTGCAAAATCCCCATTCCCTCCCCACCCCACTAACCTGCTTTCCAGCTCCGTTCTCCTGTGCAGGATAACCAAAGGAGACCCAGCCAATCAGCTGGGACTCAATGGGAGGTGGAGAAGAGATGGAGGGTAAGGCCAGTCAGATGTGGGATTTGCCAGTTCTCTGAACTACTCAATATTTCTGCTACCGGTTCTCTAGAACTGGTCAGAACTGGCTGAATGCCACCTCTGAACACATCTGCCAAACAAATCACCTTATGATCTGACACCTGCAAAACAACCTTGGAGAGCATCCCAACACCTAGACGCCAACCAATTACAGAAGGATGGGGTAAAAAAGGCAAGAAGTAGAAAGAGAAGGGGGAATTATCAACAGACTAATTATGGACCATCCAGTCAGGGTCAACTCTTAGCAATCACGTGGATAGGCTTTCTCTGGGCCCAGTCAGGTCCTCCAGGCCTTCCAATACCAACTGTAGCTTAGTTAGCAAAATAACTCAAAATTATGCCCGACCAGTCGAACGCTTTCCTGCAACAGCTTCTTCCAATCCTTTCCACAAACCTTCTTAAATACCGAAGTAGAACTACTAGGTGTTCCCAGGGCAAGTTGCAGACTAGCGAGTCTTTGCGGTGTAAAGCGGGGAAGCCTTTTTTGAGAAATGAAATGTTCTCTTTTGTGCTCCTGTCCTTACTTCTGAAATCAAGTTGTAGGGCTTTGACCTCTTTGAAGTTGATGCCTTCCTTCTTAGCCAGCTGGCCTGCGTCATCCTGAGGGCCCTGCTCCTCCACTGCTTTCTGCAGCATGTCCTCGTTGATCACATTGGGCTCGATGCTGTCGTAGAAGCGACTCATGTTCGGGAGAAAGCCGGGCTGAGGTTAACCGGATTCCGTGGTTGGCCCTGAAATGCAAGGAAAAATGACCCCATTGCTGGGATCTCCCTATAGAGGCGCTGAACAGAAGTCTGAAATCTGACTTCTGAACACAACAGATTAACAGAGTTGGAAGGGACCTTGTAGGTCATCTAGTCCAACCTCCCGCCCAAGCAGGAGACCCTGCACCATTTCTGACAGATGACAGTCCAGTCTCTTCTTGAAAGCTTCCAGTGATGAAATTCCTGACAACCAGTGGCCACCAGGTCTTGCCAAGTATCAGGGACCCCCCAGTGTGCCCATATTACAGGCAGTCTTTGACTTACAGCAGTCCCCGTTTAGTGACTGCTCAAAGTTACAACAGCACGAAAAAAAGTGACTTGATTGTTTTTCACAGTTACCTTTGCAGCATCCTCATGGTCATGTGATCAGAGTTTAGATGCTTGGCAACTGACTCACATTTATGACGGTTGTGGCATCCCGGAGATCATGTGATCCCCTCTGACGACCTTCTGACCAGCAGCTGGATTCGCTTAACGACCATGTGATTAACTTACCAGCTGCAGGGATTTCCTGGTCAACTGTGGTGAGGAAGGTCGTAAAATGGGGACAAAGCTCGCTTCATAACTCCCTCGCTTAGCAACGGAAATTTGGGGCTCGGTGGTGGTCGTAAGTCGAGGACTACCTGTATCTCTTCTGCACCTGTCTTGGTTGCCGGTCTTCTTTAAGTGGCTCAAGGCCTACCTGGGCCCGGGGCCCGATTTCTTGGGGTAATCGCTTCTCCCTGCGTGGACGGAAGCTTCTTTATCCCGAGCTTGGGTCCGTCGGCCCCGTCGAAGGAAGGCCTCGTTGCTGTGGAAGCCGCGTCCGTTGCTAGGGAAGGTCACGTGACCTCTATCTGATTCCCTTCTGGCTTTCTTCTCGCGTCGGAGCCCTTAGCAGGTGAGTTCGATTCGCATTCGCTTTGCGGGACGTCTGTCAGAGCCGGCGCACCAAGGAAAAGCCATATAAACAGCCGTTCCCTCTCGGGATTGGTTGTCGGAGCCCCACGACTTGCGCATCGCTTGCGAATGCTACCCAATAGTCTACGGATTTCTCCCGCAGCGTTCTCCAATGGCGAAGCGGGGAAGGCGGGATCCTCTTCCTCCCCTCCTCTTCGTCGTCTCTCACAAGCGGCCCGTTTTCCAAGTCGAGTCTCCCTGGCCTGACAGTGATGGGCGTCTCGTTCTTCCAATGACAAAGCGCCCCTCGGGAACCCCGTCCAATAGAAAGTGAGCCGGGGCCGTCCTCGGGCGCGAGCGCCGCCGCGTTTGGATGCCGCCGCCGCCGCTCAGGCAGGGGAGGCGGGACGAGGTGGCGGAGTGAGAGGCGACGAGAGGCGGATCGGGCCGGGAGGCCGGTCGCGTTTGTTGTCATCCTTAAGATGGAGTTTCTGCTGGGGAACCCCTTCGCCACCCCGGTGGGGCAGAGCCTGGGTAAGCCGGCACTGGGCGCGGGGGAGGATTCGGGCCGGCTGGAGCTCGGCTAAAGCGCCCTCAAGCCAAGTTGGGAGCTGGGCCGCGGATGGGGAGGGGGCCACCCTAACCCCTAGGCCCATCTTGGGACCCCCGGGGTCTGTTGGGCTGAAGAGGCCTTTCTAGGCGGGGAGGGGGAGGCTCTGCAAGGCGCCCCCTCCCCAGTGACCCCCTTCGAGTCCCTGTGACGTCTGCAAACAGCCCACCTGCACAGGTGTGCCCCTCCCCCTCCCCTGGCTGAGAAAAAGCAACCCCTCCCCCCTTTGGTCCCTGCAGAGCATCTTACCCAGGAGGAGTTTTGGGTCCCTTAGGGGTGTGGGGGGGGGGGGGGGCTCTGGTGGGTTTCAATGTATGGCGATGCTGCGATGCGCACCCATCCCCCCAATCAGCCCTGGAAAAGGGGGGGTCGTCTGTCAGGTGAGGGTGGGTGCCCTGCTGGACGAGCATCGCCCAGCCTTTTCCAGATGGCCATCTGCTGCTGCTGCTGCTGCTGCTGAAAATTACCTTCTTCTTTTCTATAGAGGTCTCTCTGAAGGCACATGGGGAGGGATGGGGGATTTCCCTGGGGAAGGGGTCCTTGCAAGGACCCTCAGAACAAAGGCCAGCTGTTCCCCTGGAGGGGAGGCGGCTTGTGCCAGGCCAAGAAAGTGTGTGCCCAGCTGGCTGTGACACGCCCAGCAGCTTCCCAAAGCTGGATCCATCTGCAGGATGACTTACGTTTTGTGAAAACTTTGGTGGTTTAAAAAAAAGAGAAAAAACCATGCATATATATATATGCATAACCTCAGAAAAGAAATATATGGTATATATCTACATTTGCAGCAGAGGTGAGATTGCCTGGCACTGATATGCCAGGGTTGGAGGGGGGTGAGAATTGAGGGGCGCAAGGCCTTTGGAGGATCTGTGGCAAAAGGGGAACGAAGTGGGGGGGGGCGAGACGGAGCCACAACAGAGGGTAGAGATTTTAGGAAGAATTTGCACCCTGAGAGTGAAGGAAGACATCTCGAAAAGGAGACAAGGAGGTTCAGAGGTGCTCAGAACTTGTAGATGAGCTTGGAGCTAGGAATGCTGGCAGGAAATGAAACAGAGGATGCCCAAGAGGGAAAACTGACTTCAAAACACAGCAAGGTGCAGATTTAGAGGCCCTGTGATCTTGAAAAAGATCTCCTGAGGGGCATCCAAGAAAAGATGATTGGATTGTTTGTGGATATTTACGGCAACTTCTCCACTTAAGCTGTGGTTTTCGTGGTTTAAAAAACAGTGACTAAGCAGGGGGTGTGGGAAGGTTGATGGCCATACAAAAACCACGTGTCAGATTGCAAGGACCTTGATGACACTGCCTTGCGATGTGCACCAACCAATTGTTCTTTTCAAAAGAAACAACGCTTTGCATAAATGCCTGCCTGCCTGCCTGCTTTAAGGAAAAGGCTATACGGCAGATTGGGAGGCTCCCGGATGAAACATGCCTTTAAAGAACCGAAGGATCCAACAGTTGTTTGGTGAGTGGACTTTACGATCAGTGGCTGTTCAAATCATTTTCTTCAACTCAGTTTGGAGGCAGGAGAAAGAGCGGGCAAAGCTGATGTTCAAGGTTGAGAAATGCAAGGGAGAGGATATGCACATGTTGAGACATATCACACAGAAATTGGAAGGAAGACTTGAGAAATACAACATCTATGTTGGTTTCGACCTAACTTTTAGTCAAAATTAGGAAATGGGCTGCAACCTTTTTCTTACTGGGAAGGATCTTGATCAGTTTATGAAGTTAACCACTTGCTTATGTATCATTAGGATAAACTTCAACACATATTTTGTTGTTGAATAGTCTTGTGAATGCTGTAGGGTTGCTGGGTCTGAAAGCAGGTAAATGCTGTTTAATATGAGCTCATTTTTCTTTGTGGCAGATGCTAAATCGTTGAGAATGAAATCAGAGACCCTGTTCTAAAGGGCAGCAATCTAATTAGGGTGCCTTCATTGTACCCTTGGAGACTCAAAAATAGATTCTGGCCTTTTTTCTAACAAATTGTGACATTTTATTCAATAGAAAACGGATTCCCAACGCAGACAGGGAGGGTTGCATAATGAAAGTGTTGTGTATAGTCCAAGGAATGTCATTTACATCCTGGCTCTGTTGACCTTTACCAAGACCCTGAATAAGTGACTCTGAATAAGTGACTCGGAACATCCCTTTATTTAAAAGGAGACATTACTGCAGTTGTAAGAATTTTCTTCACAGTACATGTATTGTTGCAATATATTGGTATATTGTGAAGCTGAAAGTCCTGAGGCTCTACAGCAGTTGGGAAAGAAAAATGTAAAAATCTCTGAAAGAGAAACATTAAAAACAGGCCATTGCTGCTCTTCTTTTTGAAATCTTTGTTTTGTTAGAGAACAGTTTCTATGTGGTCTTGATTCGGAAGGGACTTCGGAACTTTTGAATGAATTCCTTGAAGTGTTGCTGCCTTGAAGTTGTCAGGTCTTTGAATTAGAATATATAGAGGCTAGTTCAGACACTGCACTAAGCCAGTAAGGGATTTAGTTTTTCTTGGTTTAGGATGTTTTCTGAATGCAATCATTGTTATTTTTTAAAGGAGTTATTAAACATAACTATAGCTTAGCTCAGTGAGTGAGCCCAGCCTGAAAGGCACAAGTAGAGGTAGCACTTCACAATGGAAGTAGCTGTGCTTGGAAAATTGAAGCTGTGTCTAAATTGGCCAACTCCAAAATGAGAAAAGACGTTGCACTTACATGCTTGTTATTTCTGCCCTCTTAGGCAAAAGATGGGAAATAGTAGCTTGAAAATCTTTATTCTGAAGAAAATGTTTAGTGGTAACAGACTGCATTCACCTCTTTGGCTATTGATTTTTTTTTTTTAAAAAAGAAAGAACCAAAGGTTGGCTACACACACAGTGTTTATCAAAAGATCAAAAGATCCCACTTGGCTTGCAGAGCAGGATCTGATCTCAGTTGACAAATAGTTGCTTTCAAAGTCTCATGTCAGAAATTGTCTCAAGTTTAATCGCACACATCTCCTCCCCAATTTGAAGTTTTAGTGTTGAAGATTTAGTAATCTTGCAGGCTTTGGTATGGATGGCACTGACATTATGTGACTCCATTGCTGACTCTCCAGGAAAAAACGGCATCCAACCTATTATTACCATCTCAGTCTGGAATTTTGATGATCTGCAAATCATGTACAGTATAACAAGTTTTCCTCTGGTGGCAGAGGGCAAATGGCCTTAAAAAGCAGAGAAGCCTGTGAAGGATTTCACTTTAATTTGGGATAGAAAAACAAACATGTCCTGGATGAAATACCTCTGTATAACTTTGGCTGAAGTAGGTCATAGTTCACTGAATTTCCCTTGTTGGATGTTTCTGTGGTTCTTCCTGGCTTGTGTGTGAGATGCAATCATCTGACTTTTGTGTTTTTTGGTGGCCCTTTTGACATTAGGGAAGATGGAGACTGGTCCCATTAAAGTCTGTTGGATTGATGACAGCTTTGGCATCTGCAATTAAAGCCGGTGGCCTCCGCAAATATCTAGGGCTAGAAATGCATCAGCATTATACTTCCTCTGCCAGTAAATGGCATTGATTCCCATGAAAATTTAATTGCCAGCACACTAGGACATTGGGTAAACATGAGCAAACACTGTTTAGGAAAGGTTTGAGATGATCAGAGGCTTATCTTTCTCTGTTGTAAAATGTAAATAACTCAGCTGTGAAACAGGTTGAAGCAGTAAAAGGATAAACACTTTCTGAAGGTTAATGGGTAATATGTTAATTCATTCATCCCTGATGCAACTCACTCTATATGTGTTTGCCGTATTTGGGATGGCAGGAGGTTCTTCTGGCAGCATTTTTTGACCATGAAAGATTGGGCAAGATTTTTGTGAAAGCACAGAGTTGGACAAGTTAGCCCACAGAGATGTGTTGAACTCTGAAAAGACTATAATGATTGTTCCCTGAGGCTGAGAGTTAGCTAATGAAGGTACCCACAGAATCTCAAACTACAGTGTATAAGATAATTCAGGCTGGAGGAAGAACTTCTGTTTTCTCAAATTGTGGGTCCTTTCAGGCTTCAAATTCAGTTCGCTACTCCCTGGTGGCTAGTCATCAGGGATCTCCAAACTTGGCAACTTTAAGACTTGTGTACTTCAACTCCCAGAATTCCTCGACCAGCCAAGTCCACAACTTTAAGTTGCCAAGTTGGGAGACCCCTGCAGTGGACATTAGGAGACGTATTCAAACAGGGAAAGCTGTTGGACACCAACAACCCTGGCTTGTGTTAATAAGGGCTTCCCAGTTTAAAACAGCGAGGGATGGTGCATTATTTCAATATTGTCCGTTTTCTCCAATGAATTCAGGGAGAATCTCTGCCTTCCTTTCCTCTTTTCTTTTAGATCCTCCCTGCAGGTTGAAAGGTTATTAAATAACTACTGTCAACAGATCATGACTATTGCTGATTATATGCTTTTTAGTTCCTTTTCTCTAAGCATGGAATCTTCCTTGGGATCTTCTCTAACTCCTCCCTACTCCTTTTTTTCAAACACGCAAAATTGTATGCTAGCTTCTGGCATATCTGCTGATTAATAGCCAAATGCTAATGCATAAACATTCCTGAAGGCAAAAATACAAAGGGTGAAGGAACCACAATTTTTTTTTTTTTTTAAAAGGGGGATGAGAATGTTTTAAGTTCTGTGCAGGATTCCAAATATTTATTTTTTAAAAAAAAATCAAGTAGGTCTAGTTTGATGTGACATATTGGGAATGGAAGCAAAATATAACTCGGCTCACAGGTTGCTCGGTAATACAACAGGAATAAAAAACAATAAATCTGTAAAGCAAGCACAGGCCTGCACATTAAAAAAAATAGACCATTTCTCTTCCAATTCTCATTCTGAACAGCTGTTTCCAATTATATTGCCTGCTGACCAAGAGAATGGCCTGGTTAGCACATCAAACTAAGCCCAAATGGAATTTATTTGAGTTTCAACTAAAGATATCATGTGAGCTTAGCTATTGTGGTTCATAAACTATGGCTTCTGACGTGACATCATCCAGCAACGCTTTCACTTAGGGGTTTTTCAATAAGCCATTGTTTAGCTTAGTCCATTTGTCTTGCAAGAATTGGACCTTAACTTACTAGTCTGCAGCTGACCCTTCACAGCACCCAGACAGTGACTTAAGAGAATGGCAAAAGTACCTAGAAGTGGGCAGGTTTTAACAGCCAGAGATCGTTTTCCACTGCAGTCTCTCTAAAGAGCAAATGACCATTTTCTTGAAACAGAAGATGGGGTGATTATTTTTCAACTTTGAACCACAAAACCCAAAAGCTCCCCTCTGATAAAATTAGAGCCCTTTGCAGTACTTGTTATAAATCAGCTGCTATGAATAACTGGACAAGATGCTGGAGTGGCCTCAGACCAGGACGTGATTGCCACTTGAGATTTGGTGGTCAAATATTTCTGCAGATAAATAAACACACCAGAATGCATCCATGTTCTAAAGTGCTTTGAGGGTATAATAAGCCTATTTCAGATGGATTATATTACAATAGGAAATCCTCAGGAACCGAACATTAAATCTTCAAAAGGAACATGTAACAAGAAACAGGTTGGTTGATTTAGTATGGTATGCATCATCTCGCTAATAAGTATTTAACAGTATGTGTGTGTATGTGCACGTGTATACACACACACACACACACACACACACACACACACTATACCCAGTTATAATTTGTCAGCTTTCATCTAGATCAGAAATGTTCAGCCTGCTCTTTACAAAAGATATACACTTTGAAAATTGTTGCCAAACAGTAATTTTTCATCTAACAAGAGAGTAAATAGAGAACTACTGTATTACCATAATAATTACATTCCAATGCAAGTATTAAAGAAACTGACTTTTTGTCCAAGGCATCATCTACTTTTTGCCACATCATTCAAAATTCAGTTCTTGGCCTCAAAAAATATTGTGCACTGAGTTTGATAACATGACCTAGACTTTACTAATAACTTTGCCACCCCACTGCCCCAGCAAGGGGTTATGGATTTTTCCTGTCTGCTTCATTCTGCATGTGGCACCAGTCAAAAGGCTTATGAACTGTTGGGCTTCTCCTTAAGAGGCTTTCTGGCACAAAAAAAGGTAAAAGGACAGCACAGGTGATTTAGTGCTGTTGGCCAGAAGAGGTTGCTTTATCGGATGGCAGACTCAAAATCTGATTTCAAAGTATTTTCTTTCCTACCTATTTCTGAAATCTTTTCCTTCTCCTGGTACCTTTTATGGTCATAAAAGGTATGACCATAAAAGGTACTATATTTTATGTAATTCTGAACAAGATGTGGTGCACTATTTGCTCGGAAGGAAGACAATCTGGGTGGAATTATCTTGTATTGTACTGCTATAGGTGAGGCTAACCAGTTTGGCTGTCAATTTCGCAGAAAATGAGCAGCGTATTTGGTTGCCTTACAGAAAAAGCCACTGATGGCTCCCTACAGAGCGAAGACTGGACACTGAACATGGAGATATGCGACATCATCAATGAGACAGAAGAAGGGTATGTGTATGCACACCCTGTTAATGGACAGCAAAATTGCCTTTTGTGATTTTGGGGACCTCCTTTTCTGGGAAGAGTAGCTGCTTGTTGGTCAGGTGGTCTCTGCCAGCCGTTTTGATGTTCAGCTCCCGATAACTGCAGACAGTGTTTGCTTGCCTTAATCCTCATCAAGCAGAGAAGATGGCGCTAAATGGACCAATGGCTTGAAGTTGTACGAGCCAAACAGCCCCCAGCATTTGATTTTAATCCTGAAGATCTTGTTCTGTAATATGTTGTTCAAGAAATTGTTCAATAATATTTTGAGTAGCTGGAATACTTTAGTCCAACGTGGCTCTGTGGGTTTAAATGCTATAGCAGTATTGTTGGCCTGTCTTCTGCAGTCTCCTTTCAGGCAAAAGCATGACAAAACTAACATCTTTTTGCTGGCTTCTTTTCCAGCATCTGACCTGGCTTGTTATTTGTGCGCTTACCATCCTCTCCTCCTTCCCTCCTCAGCCCGAAGGATGCTGTTAGAGCGCTCAAGAAGAGGCTGAATGGAAACAGAAACTACAGAGAAGTGATGCTCGCTCTAACAGTAAGTCCAAGGAATCAAGACCTGGAGACTTGGGGGAAAGAAGTCCGTCACCCCGGAGCCCAACCTAGCAGCTCTCTTTTTTTAGGATGCTGAATGTTGACTGTCTCTTCTGCACCTGAAATGTGTTTTTCACACCAAGGTCCTGGAAACTTGTGTAAAGAACTGCGGCCACCGCTTCCATATCCTGGTAGCAAACCGAGATTTCATAGATGGTGTCCTGGTTAAAATAATTTCACCTAAGAACAATCCTCCCACCATCGTTCAAGATAAAGTCCTTGCCCTGATTCAGGTACATTGTTTTAATTTCAGTCTCTCTTTCAGCATCACAAATCCTAACAGTTTTAAGGCCACCTAGTTTTGAACCTTCTACTGGCCAGACTTTAGCAGGTTGATAGTCCTTTTAATCTTGGTATAGATAGTATTTTCAGTTGTGCATTCAGCAGCTGCCTGCTTCTTAACTTGAAATGATGAATCAACCCCAAGGCGGCCGATGGTTCTTCTCAAGATTTGGGGGCAACAACCTGCAATGTTTGAGGGTCTGAATCCCACCTTTGACTCTTGAATGACACATAAAGGTCTCCATGCCAAAAAGGAACAGGGTCAAGGATGAGTGGCTGTTTCTAGCTTTTCTCTCTATCACATTAAAGATGAGAGGTAATTTCTAGTGAGACCCTCTCCAAGGGCTGTTGTGGGGGTGTCTCTCATGATCTCTCTGTTGTAATGAATCCCAAGAAAAGAAAAACAGTTCAGACAACCTAGTGCAGGGGTCCCCAACCCCCAGGCACTGGGCTGTAGCACACCGGAAAGTGGACAGCACATGAAATCACTCCCAGTCAGCAGAAAAATCTCTCTCCACGGAACTGGTCCGTTGTGCCCAAACATTTGGGGGCTGCTGCCCCAGTGAAGAAAAATGGATCGTGTAGAAACAGCCTGACAGTCCTTCCTGTTTTTGTTTTTGTTTTCCCCCAGGCTTGGGCTGACGCCTTTCGAAGCAGCCCCGACCTCACAGGAGTCGTGCACATTTACGAAGAGCTGAAGAGGAAAGGCATCGAGTTTCCCGTGGCGGATCTGGACGCCCTGTCTCCCATACACACCCCACAGAGAGTAAGTGTCTAAGCAGAAAGGGAAATCAGCTCCTACCCAAGGACCCAGACCCCGAGCTGCAAATTAAAGAGGGGGATAAATTGTGCAGTAATAAACCCTAGAATACCGCCAGACATTCATTGAGCCGGAAAAGACGGCTGCCTTTTAGAACAACCTTGCAGGATGTGACTCCGGGCACTTTTAGCACCCGGTCTCCCAGGGTGATGGGCTACTAGCTGCTTGGATGGGAGGCTGCACGATCTTTGAGCCTCCAGGCCAATTAGGTGATTATTGAAAATAGAATCTCTCCTATACACACACATGCATGCCTGCACACCCCCTCCCCTCGGCATATTTAAACATGGGGTGGGTCTCTCATCCAGTGCCGCTTCCTTTGCTAGAGCGTTCCTGAAATCGACCCGGCGGCCAACATGCACAAGTCACCATCTCAGCAAAAAGTGAGCTCCAGCACCTCCCCTACCTCCTTCCCGGCTCCTCAGACCCCCCCTCTGAACGTGACTGGCCCCATCATAGCAACCACGGAACAGGTAGGGCTCTGGAGGAAGAGGCTCAGGGGTGGGCTGGGGGAGCTGTGCCCCTCTCCCCTGCACTCCTCCAGGAGACCCCTCTGGGCTTTTATGCACGCAAGCACTTTCCTCCTCCCCCTTTCCCTTTCCCTTCCCTCTCCTCAGATTGCACGATTGCGCAGTGAGTTGGATGTAGTGCGTGGCAACACCAAGGTGATGTCGGAGATGCTCACAGAGATGATCCCCGGGCAAGAGGATTCCTCAGACCTCGAGTTGCTGCAGGTAGGGCAGCAGCTTTCCTGGCTTTTCTGCACAGGTGGTCCTCAGCATGCGACCGTCCGTTCAGTGACTGCTCAGTGACTTTTACAACGGCACCGGGAAAAGGGGCTGAGATGACCACTTTTCACACAACCATTGCAGCCTCCCCGGTTTCTGTTTCTCCATGTGATCAAAATTCAGGTGTTTGGCACCTGGCTCACATTTACGACGGTTTTAGCATCCCGGGGTCAGGTGATTCCCTTTTTGGGACCGTCTAGTGAGCAGAGTCAACGGGGGAGCTAGATTCACTTAACAGTCATGTGACTA